>OX439045.1:2555173-2995173 GCA_949317995.1 Acholoe squamosa
ACTGCCTGTCAACTCTCAGTCAGAATGGCAACTTTTCACCTGCATTGCCACATGGCTCTCACTCACTGCGTGAGTGTGTATCACTCTTTGTTAATCTTCTCTCAAAATGGCGACTTATCACCACCATTGCCAACATTGGTCTCACTCAATACGTGAATTTGTGTCACTCCAAGTCAATGCTCTCTGAGGATTGCATCATCTGTCACTCACTCTCACTCACAGTGGCAACTTATCACCACCATTGCCAAAGTTGTTGAGACAGCACCACTGTTCAACATGTAGCCTATCTAGGAAGTGTGGGCATGAAGTATAAGTCCCATACGTATCAAATGTTCTTTGTTTCACGCTGATTTCCATGTAATACTTCAGAGTTGAATCAAACAAGATTATATAGAGAGAATATCAATTGAATTTAGATAGAGTTATCTCTAAAATGAAAGCAACTATCCATAAACACCTTTTCTCTGGTTACAGGAAAAATACATAGGGGAATATCAACATGAACACCTTGTCTGTGGTAAGAGGGAAGATACATATGGCAATACCTTCTCTGGCAAAACATACTTTGATCTGGCAGATGTGAGGCTGCATGATTACCAATGTCGATGATCATGAGCTTTTCATCTAACAAGGTGAGTGATCACCAGCGTCGCCATCCCTGGTGAGTCTGAGTGATCACCACTCTCGCCATCCATGGTGAACCTGCACTATGACGTGGTGCGCGTTTCATCTAGTGAGGTGAGTGATCACTCGTGTCGCCATCCCTGGTGAGTGTGGGTGATCAAGATCCTCACCCTCTGTGGTGAACCTGTGCTATCACGAGGTACGCGTTTTATCTAGCGAAGTGACTGGTCACAATCCTTGCTATCCGTGGTGAATGTGTATTATGACGTGGTGTGCATCTCATCTAGCGAAGTGAGTGATCACTCATGTCGCCATCCCTGGTGAGGATGAGTGATCACTCATGTCGCCATCCCTGGTGAGGATGAGTGATCACGATCCTCGCCATCCCTGGTGAACCTGCGCTATGACGAGGTGCGTGTTTCATCTAGCGAGGTGAGTGATCACCCGCGTCGCCATCCCTGGTGAGTCTGAGTGATCACCATCTTCGTCATCTGAGGTGAGGCCATGTGATCACCACCATTGCTATTCCTGGTGATCTTGTGCTATAGCGACGTCGTGTTCCATCTAGCGACATGTGTAAGCCACTTCACACAGGTTGACGAGGAGTCACGACAATTTGCTGGGATTCATCAAACCAGTGCCAATGGGCATGATGCAGTAACGCACCACGTGGTCCTGAAAGGGTTAATGGTGCCTGAGTGTGCCTGTTACTGCCACCTGGTGGGTGAAGAAGACACTAACCATCTGGTCACAAGGAAGTCACCATTGTAAAATTGTACCCAAAACTCCTGAGAGGCATGCCGTCATATTTACATAGAAACACAAAATGGGGAGTTGTTTTGGGAAAAAAGGAAAACTACCGTAATCTCTCGCGTATAAGACGCGTCCTCTACGCCAAACAAATCCCTACTGGGTCTTATAGGATTTCCTCAAGTTTGGGGTGCGTCTTATACGAGAGGTAATTTTACTATAGAAATGTACTTATCTTACAGATTTCAGCCTTAAAATGTGCGTCTTATACGCGAAAATGCATGTGCTGAGTTTGGGGTGCGTCTTATACGTGCAGCGCGCCTTCTACGCGGGAGATTACGGTATTAGCAATTGTGGGGTCAAAATAGAAAATTCAAAAAAGGTAGAAAAGAACCAAAAAAGAAGACTTTCCTTAAGCAGCCACTATGAATAACATGAAGAATACCTATGACACCTGACTTTATGTCACCTGTAGCCCCATTTCTGTCTTTGTACATGCTTAGTCCCATTATAATTATGTTGACACCTTGCAGGGTTCTCCCCACACTGCAATGACACCGGCGGGCCGCCGGCATTATTTTTACCACTGCTGGTGTCAAATAACCCCAGAATCGCCGCCGGTGTCATTTTAGCTCTCTGTAGATGTTTAAATTTTGAAAATCCATCAATTAGAACCAAAGTTATGCCCCTTTTAACACTTTTCCTGGGTCAAAACATGTAATTTCTTGTGAAAAAGATGGAAAAATCTCCTAATATGAATATCTTAACCACCATATATCACTATAATGGGCATCAAACCCATTATTTTTTTTATCGAAAGTTTGCACATCGTGTCGCTCGGTGTTTACGGTGTGATTTTTGAATCTGCGGAGAACCCTGCCTTGAGGTTTTGTTGTTAAGCCTTAATTAACACCATTCAGGTGTCAGAGTCAAGAGCTGTCAGTTGTAGACCTATACAGTTAAATATGCTTAATGCAGCTTTAGCCAGTTGTAGAGTTTAATGCAGGACTCATGTGGATTGTGTATGTTTGTGGGGGGAGGCGGCTTATGCTAGGAGGAAAGTTAAGTAGAGCCATGGAGTGTGGGCGAAGGTGGATATCCATGGAGGCCATTGGCCTTATGCATTTGAAATGTTGTCCTTTTTTTTCTTGGCCCTTCTGGACCACCGTAGCTATGTGAGAATAGGTATGTAGCACTGCTGTCAGTAGTATGTCAGTCTGTCACAACTGATATCTCCCTGACACCTTCCACAGACGGTGGTCATATTGGACACACGTGCATACTTACAAACTCATTACTCTTATACCCTACACGTCCCACCCTACACGGGGCAGGAAGTGGATCTTTGATAGTGCGTACCAACTGCGAAACTACACCCCCTTATTGCGATTTTACAGCCCCTTAAACAGAAGCTCCCTTTTTCATGTAACCTATGGTTCTTTGACATTAACATTCCAGAATTTCACAGTCCTAGAGTGATTACATGAAATCTTAAAGTTACTTCCTTTCCATGCAAGTTATAACAGGTGTCAACAGTTAAAATGCCATTGACAGCCACCACTCCCCGGGTCGATATCACAGTTGGTACTCAAAACAAGGCCAAGTAGGTGTAAAGTGCCCCCCCCCCAGCCCCCTCCTGACATCAGCCAAACCCTCATTCCCTGCATATTACCCCCTTCCCCTAGCCACATTTCACACATACATGTACAGAGGATCATCTTGCCCCAACCCTTCTCCCTATACATACTGCACTCCCATGTCTCTCTGACAAGCCCAAGGCCTACCTACATTCTGTTTCCCATTTTCACATTAGGCCTAAAAAAAGGTTTGTTTCCAGTTACCCAACCGACCCTCATGCAATTTTCATATCTTTTCATCAATTTTTCATGGGGCTTATCTAGGTCGTCATTTATTGGTATACAGTTCATAACAGTCACTCATATCTTTTACATGTGCTTCACATTTCTTGTGTTTTTCATAATTCTACTGTAAAATCATATAATCCAACATGTCTGCCTATACATTTCTATGCAAAATCAAAAAAAAAAGAAGAAAATCCCACCTACCGACCCTATATATTTGAGGTATGTAACTGGAAACACAACTTCATCTTTTTTTTTGCCTTACACATATGATTGGATAATTACATAGTGACTCTGAACAGAGAGGAAGGACCACGCAGAGTGTAGCCTCTTTGCACTGAACTATGACTAAAGCTGTTTACACCCCTCTTTGGCCATATGTCATATGTTATTAAGATGGTCCACTAGGGATTTGACCAGAATTCAGCAAACTAAATACCCCCACCCCACCCCCTTAGCTCAAAAACTTTGCCCCCACCCCACCCCCTTGGGTCAAAAACTTTGCCCCCACCCAACCCCCTTAGGTCAAAAACTTTGCCCCACACTACTCCAGGTTGAGAAGAATACAGCACCACACTGGCCATTACTATAAAGACAGCGAAAGCTGCTGCCTCCAAATGCCTCCTTGTGAAGCAACGTCCATACTTTCAGTACCTAGGCTAAGGCCCACATGTCTCTAGTCTTAACTCAGACTTTATTTGCCCCCCCCCCCCCACACACACACACACACGCCGTGTATATAACATACACGTGTCAGTCCAAATCCTGTATTAAATCTGTATCAATACACCGATTATACGCCACCTGCAGTGCTGCCCCTACCGGCAGTTAGCGGTACTTAGCCGTGTTTGTTACTACTCCTGGCAGGGGGCGGTCTGAGCGTGCGCCGCGCATGCGTCAGGATCAGAGGACTTCCTGGAGATCTTGTAGGGATCCAGGAGAGAGTTTATTTTGTGAGGGTAGGGGCTCAGGGGATTTTTTTCCCATCATTTTCTTTGGGTTGGGGACTTCCTGCATTAGGATCAGGAGACTTCCTGTAGATCCAACAGTGTTTTCTTGATACAGACATATTTACCGATAGGCCCTATAGGGCATGGAAAAGTCCCTTCTTTGGCTGATATATAGAAATAAAATTTAGTTTTAAACAATATTGATAATCTTTGGCTAGAACTTATGTAAATCCTGGTAAAAACACCCCCCCCCCCTCCAGTAGCAGCCTACATTGTATTGAAATGTCCAAAGACTAAAAGGTGTCCTCCTGGTTCACAACAGCTATCGAGTCTGACAATTGCCATCAATATAACAATGGTGTGGCTTAAAACAAAGAGGCCAACTCAGGGTGCGCCTTATATTTGAGATGTTACTAAAGTACAGTATAGATGGGAACCCGAACCCTGTACACGAGCCTCACTCCTTCCCCATCAGGTTCTCACCTCACCTTGACAACCTCTCACCTCCCCTCCATCCTCCCCCCCCCCACGTCTCATGAAGCCTCACAGGTAATTCTCTACACGTGTCCACAGGAAGTAGAGGTTTAGAGTGTAGCCCTCCAGGGGTCGCTGTTGCATCCCGTCCACGGTCCAGTGGTCAACATGATGCTCCAATGGTTAAGTCATTGAACTCCCTCTTACAGAGCCTCCACTCCTTTTCTAAAACTGAGTCACTCTGTCCAGTATGACGAGACCAGCACGTCATTGGTGCATCATGCCGACTCTGCAGGAGTGTATTAGTCCAAGAGGGTCATAATAATGTATAAACATAGTCCTGAGGACTTATTGACTATTGCAGCATTCATGCATCGTGACACCAAAAAGTCATGTTGCATGAATACCAGGGGCCGGGATCAGGAGCGGATCCAGAAGGGGTGGTCGGCAGGGGGGGGGGCACACTTAAGGAATCTTGGTTGGGGGGCACAAGCAGGTTTTCGGGCCACGTTTCCTATAGTTAAGAGTCATAGCCTGGTCCAATTTCAGGGGTCTAGGGGGGGGGGGCACGTGCCCCCTAGCCCCCCCCCTGGATTCGCCCCTGAATACAGTATCCAGCCCTATCCACCCCCGTAAGGGTAACTGGCGGTCAGCACTAGGGGTAGTTAGGCAGGAATTAGGGTTTGGGTACCAGGTTATGTCAGGCATGGAGTGCGCATGCCTAGAACCATATGGAGGCTGTAGACAGGAAGTGTGGTTATTGACCCGGAAGTAGTTATAATATGCTGTATCCAATATGGCTGCCAGAGGGAAACACGTGTAAGTAGGCTATAATGTATAACTAAACTCATTAAAAAATGAGTCTGTTGATTTTGGATTCTGGGGCGGGGTACCATCTTCTAGGCCTGGTGAAATTCATATAGGTAACTTAAAATAACCACAATTTTTGATGGAACGATATCTTTAAGTGGAGTGATCAGATTGTGAAAATATATGCACATCTTCCCCAATTTTCATGATACATGCCGCTCGCTAAGCGTTAATCCCTTGACCTTCATGTGACCTTTATATGACCTTGGCCCTTTGATGTTTGGGTGAGATCAAGACCCTGACCCTAATGTTCCAATGGGTGCTCATCCACAGATGCCAAGGTCTCACCAGCAAAGAACACCGAAATAGACACTTCCCTGGGGGTAAATATTTTTCTCTTAGAAATGTTTAAAGGAAAATGGAATTCCATCATTTTTGGGTGTCCTGGTTGGTGTCTTAGCAAAGTGATAGATATGGCTTTGGGCGAAATAATTACCATGAAAAGGTTAGAACAGCGATTCAGAATTAGGAGCATGGGGGTCATGTGTTTGTAATAACTGACCTTAACGCTTTGAGGGCCGCTGATGCATTAATGCATCATGCCTATTGGTTGTCATGATGCAAAAAGGAACTGCTGGCAAGACTACACACTGTGGTATAAATGTACAATATGAGGAATCTCTGTGAAAAGAGCAATGGGTCTCTGACAACTTCGAGGCAAGGATTTTGTGTTATTTCAGCGACATGTTTTTCTGACAGTCTACAAGGCCCTACATGGTGCTGTGCACGTCGTCCACCTTCTGTATATGAGATTAATGTGGTATTAACAACAAAAACACGGCTAATATTACAGACGCTGAAGTCTATCGTGTTTATTTCATTACGACACTTTGAACATTGGAGCATCATGCCAACACTCGGGGGATTTGTGTATCAACCCCGAAGGGTAGTCATGATGCATGAATGCAGCCCTGACGAGTTACTCACCAGGGCTGCATTCATGCATCATGCCAATCAATGGGCATGATGCATTAATGCATCAGCGGTCCTTAAAGGGTTAATATCTGCTTGTGTCCATCCCCGCCTGCCCCTACCACCCAGTCCACACGTGTGATGTCTGGTAAGGTTATTACTTAGCTGACAGAACATAAGGACCAATGGTAAACCAATTTGGGAAATGTTCATTTGCCACCAAAAAAAGAAGATTAATGGGGGAAGGAACATGGAAAGAGAATATGGTATAAGAAATGTGGTTGAGAAAAATGTGTAAGATAAGGGTAATGAATGCTAGGAGGGACTGTCGTCGTGGGAGAGGCCAGGGAGCTACATATGTAACAGTTGACTGTGGAAAGACAAGTGGCAACAGAAACAGAAATCAACTGTCAAGGAGGGGGTGATGTCAAGGATACTAGAGCTTGTTGGTAATGATGAAAGCTAAAGACATGTACAACATAGTCATCAATCCCCATGATGCATTACACACACACAGAAAGATCTGATTGCAAATATTTCATTGGACACCCCAACCAACCCCAAATAATAGGACCTGTCCAACTTTTCTTTTTCATCATATATGTACACAATTCAAGTTGATCTTTAATATCTGTTGCTAAAACCAATCAAGTTCAACAGATGTGATATCCAATAGCCATTGGCCTGTGGCAGCAAGGTCTAGGTCGTCATGTTTGAGTGACCAAGGTCATTCAGGGTCAAATGAAGGTCAGACGACTGTCCACAGCAAGTATATTTTTACATGTGTATCAAGATGACTGGATGACATTGACATGACATTGAAATGACCTTGAGATGACCTTGAGAGGTCATGGAACACTTAAGGGTGAGAAGTAATCAGACAACATTCACCTATCACCACATACTTTTAATGTGAACTGTCAGATTTTGGTATGGTAGGAGAGGGTAGGTATATTACCATAAAACTATTCCAGAGGTATTCCAAGTTAGCCGGTTGTCCCATGGGCGCCGCCTTTGCTGGGGCTTGTTACCAGCGAGTTCTACTGATAACACCTATCAGATGGGTACCAGTTGGCCCCCGAGAGGACCACAGTGAATAGCTGGTGTAATTTCATTGGCTGATAATCTAACCAGCTAAGTCCGTATACTGTAGCCATAGAATCTTCGTGAAGTCTAGGTGTTGCTTATATGTCGGTTTGTATGGTAGCAACTGATTCTAGATGTTTTAGTATGTAAGGATAGACGCGACTTTAGTTTGGGGATTGGTGAAGGTGAGTGTTTCTCCTGTGGATAGAATTAATATCACATTTACAGACCTCTGTTTGAATACAAATCAACTATAGTCGTGTGAGCATGTGCGACACAGCCCTACATATGGATATGTAGACATCACATTGGCATTTCCACCCAAAATTATCTTATATAGACCCTGACCACTCGACACTACACTATATGAGATCATTGGGACATGGGACATAGCGGGCTTCCCTAGCCCACTTAAAAGGGTCTATATCTTCTCTTTGCTATCCTCTCAGGATGTGTGTGGAGCACATATGCGCAGGCACTGACACATTCCTCTGTGAAATTGTGTAATGTCGTTCTCGCCATGAATATGACCTTAGCTGTCGAAATGGCGTTAAACATCTATTACTCACTCACTCACTCATGGGACATAGCCTCTAGAGTAGACTTGCTCAAGTCTCTCAATTTTAATGCCAGAGAATTGAAATAAAAATTGAAATGATTTCAAGTTTTAAACAGAAAAATTAAGACGACCTCTAGTGAATTCTACCACCAGAGTGACATGGACATTTTCTAGATCTGTGTGTGACATAGAAACTAGGGACATGGGACATTCATGAATATTTCCTGAGGCCCACATGGGACATTTTGTACCTTAAAATGTCAAGGAGATCATTAAATTAGACCGGGGGCAATGCCCCCCTCCCCCCCAGAGCTCATTCTAACAGCAGGACTTTATAAGCACAGTTGTCGACAAAAACTAGCACACAGACTATAAGTGACCCTGTCAGTTGTTGAGTAGTTTCTCATATATAAACCTGTCCTGTGTGTAGAGCAGAAGATGATAAGAGACAAGTTTCTGTCTCCCTAAAAGAGTCATTATTGTCCAGCTGTTTGTAATAAAACATGACAATTGTACACAAAACATGCCTCATTATGAGGCGTCTGACAAGGTTAGGGTCACCACCCCCGTCAATTTTTAAAACTCTCTATTTCCTGACTACCCATAGTGCATTTGTATATCCTGTTCTGCTCATGGGTATGCCCCTCCGTCGTTTTACTACGCCCGTGTCAGGGGCCTCTCAAGGGGTAATACATAAGCAAAGGTTCACGAGTTGGAGGAATGTCGGGGGGTTATCGCACGCGCCGATCAGGTGCTGTATCGCACGACGCCCGCAGGGCGGAGTGCGATGCGGCACCTGATCGGCAAGTGCGATAACCCCCCGACATTCCTCCAACGAGTGTGCCTTTGCATTTATTTCATGTTATTTTCATCTAAATCAGATAAATAGAATCAAATTTACCAGAATGACTCCCCGTGCGCACTGTTTACATCGCCATATTGGACCTATGACGTCATCAAATGGTCACGTGACCTTGGCGTGTGATATTTTCGCGGGTTATCGCACGGGAGGTGTGCGATACGGCCCTCGAGTGCTAGAGCTATGGGCTGTCAGTATCTCGGGCATATCAACATGAAATAAAGAGGTATTGCTTGCCTTGTGATTATTTTACAGTAGTCCTTGTTCTCAGTTACATTGCTCATGGACTGTGGAGGTACTCATCTTGGCTGAATGATGATGTTGTAATGGAATGAACACGATGTATACTTCAGCGCCTGTAATATTAGCCGTGTTTTTGTTGTTAATACCACATTAATCTCCTGTACAGAAGGTGGACGACGTGCACAGCACCATGTAGGGCCTTGTCCCAGCCCCTGCACTGAGTGACTGTAGGGTACGTCACCTGCGTTACCAAAAAGGTGGAATGAGGGTTCTATTTCAGTCATTTCCAATGTCCTTGAAATCCAAAATAAGGGGTGTTTTTGGTTTTGGTGGGAAGGACTCCCCTATCAGTATTGTGAAATCACTAATGATGGGAAAGAGTCGTTCTTGTAATCTTACATTAGTGTTAAAGCATGTCAGCGTTTTCAAAAATAAGGGGTGTTTTTAAGGCCCCAAAAATAAGTGTTTACCTAAAATAAGGGGTGTAATTTTGGCCCAAAATCAGTGGATAATGGGGTACGTTTGAAAGCTGGTAACGCAGGTGATGTACCCTTTTATTAGAGAGTGTTCACTGTAAAAAGGAAAATGTCATTTAAATAACACAAACTCCTTGCCTCGAAGTTGCCAGAGACCCATTGCTCTTTTCACAGAGATTCCTTGTACATTTGTACCACTGATTCATTGTAGAAACTTCAATGTTTCACTACCAATTTGTCCCGCGATGGATAGATATTAACACTTACATGGCCTCCCAGTTCATGTCCTTGCTTTAAGACAGCTGGTTTGTATTGCACGATTCACTGTTAAAAAATTGTCATTGATTAACATTGAAATCCTTGTTCCAAAGTTCCCAGGGATCCATTGTGATTTTCATAGAGATTCCTTGTACCAGAGGGTGTGCTGTACTGCTTCATTGTGGAAACTACACTGGTTCACTATATGGTGGTTCATTGTTCAGTTTCACAAGGATCCCTGGTAGCTTCAACAGTTATTACTTAGAGTGTAGGGAATTTAGGCCACATGTGAAACAAGGATTGGCTCTACTATGGATCGAAGCTCAAACTGGTTACATCCATGTAGTATTGCCAATCTTTGTTTCACATGGCAAGGGAAGGGAGGGGGGGGGAGAAAAGTTTACCTTGTAATTTTTAGAGGTTGTGTATTAAATCCATCAATATTATGCCCCAGACCAAACTGGAATGTAAAAATTGAGCCAAGCAAAGTAAAGAACCCCCTCATGAGAACCTTGGATCTGCTACTGCTGACAGTTCAAAGAGGCTAGCCTGTACTCGTCTGACATGGAGATACTCTAATGTTGCCAATCAAGTCTCAGGATGCTCACTGTAGTCATATCACATTTATATACAACTGCCAACCCCAACCCTGATACCCTGCCATCCCCTTCCCAATTCCATATAGTACGACTTCCCCAAGGGGTGTGGTAAGTGGATTCAAAGAACAGAGGATGCAAATGGGGTTGAGCCATTTCTTCCTATATGGCATTGGGGAATGTTACTGTTTGGATATGATACGAAAAAAAATAGCTGAATAAGTGCAATGAGATACAAGGACGCAGCTGAGTAAATCTTGCGGACTCAGTCACCTTTTCTCTGCACCAACTAACCACCGTCTGAGAGACAAACTGACTGTCTCACCACTCGGCATTCTCCACATTAGGGCAAAGGATAATATTTAGATGACATGCACATGATAAAAACTAGTGCACTTGTGATGGCGGAATGCTCTCTCAGGCCACTAGTAGACCAGAAGTAGAAGGCCACGCCCTTCTTCCATATAACGTCAATGAGTAATGATTAATCGCTGTTTCTTTGGAAAATGCCTGGGGTACCCCCAACCCCGGGGGAAAACGCTGTTCCTAAAGAGGATTACAGTAAGTCGTATATAGGTTACTACAGAGGAGGGAGAAGACTGAGGAATCGACCAAATTGTGAATCTTGAAATTGGCAGGGTCATTTTGCTTTGCGATAGGAAAATATGAAATTATAACAACGAGAGAAATGTCATGGGGGGGGTAGTGGAAAAAATTACATGCATGAAATATTTAAGGGACAGGTTGCAGTCCCGGAAGCGGAAGAGCTGCATTCATTCCCACAGCATAGGACTTCTAAAAGCAGACTTAAGTATTTTACCGCTCTGTTATTCCTTAGGTAATCACAGTATTTGTAGACCTCCAAATAATCAATTATACGGTCACAAATGCCATCCTTAAATCAAAACTTAACTTTACTTAACAATAAGTGTAGGTTTCAAAACCACAAGAGCTGTAATTTAACAGAGTGTTCTGCACAGGGGAGGTACCAAAAGGATCTCTCATTTCTACACTTTATTTACGACTCATTTAACCATTTAAAGGCTGATGATACTATGGACATTTGCCGTCATGATGCATGAATGCAGCCCTGGCGGGTTACTCACCAGGGCTGCATGCATTCATGCATCATGACGATCCTATGGGATTGGTACACCCCCATGGGGTCGTCAATGAAGTGCTGGCATGCCGATCCTACAGGGCCGAAACTCGCCCAGAGCGTCGTCATGATGCACCAATGAAGTGCTGGCGAGCAAACACACCAGCACTTCATTGGTGCATCATGCCGACCAATGGGCATGATGCACTCCAGTACCAAAGCCCCTTAAAGGGATAAAGAGGTGAATCTCTTAAAGGGTTAAGGACCTTGTATTATAAAGTACCATCTTGAGTCTCTTTTATATCTACCTGAGGTTATGCTGAGTATCCGCTTGGTGATTCATTACCGAGGATCTGTTTAGAGACTGATGACAATCTGTGCTTGGTGATTGATGACGTCTCACGTGACCAGAATAGAAACGTGATCCGGGTACTTTTTGTTCTATAATCCTATGACACTGGTATTTTACCCCTTCAGGAATTTTAGCAGTACCTGTGCAAAAAATGATTTAAACTGCATCTGTTTTAATACTCATACTATAAACCTTTCACATTTGGAGAACTTGGGAGTAAAAGTCAATGTTGGTCAATGGAGAAGATCCTACTAGAATTCGTTAATATCTTTGGAAGTTGATAAAATAACAATACTGTTTTACTAACTGTAAAAGTACATTGTCAAAATAACGACCAAATTCTTGACCCAAGGTTGCCAGAGATCCTTGATTATTTTCACAGAGATTGCTTGTACCACCGTACTGCCATCTGGGCCTTCATTGCAGAAACTACACTGTTTCCCTGCAATATGACTGTGGTGGCCCGGACCAAAGTTCAGTAGTTATTAAGTATAGAAGGAGTATAGGAAAAGTATCCTTTGGGAGTATTGGTAGAGTATTCTTTCAGTATTACATAAAGATCAGACACATCCAAGCCAGAAATGGAGAAGTGGGACTCCAGTATTCAAAGAGTATATTGCAAGTAGCCAATTAGTAGTGAAAAAGTATGTCCGAAATATTTAAATGAGGTAGGAGTATAGGTTAAGTATGATACTAAAAGACTACTAACATGCAGTAGGAATTCAGTATTGTCTGAGCCTATACCTACTCTTAGCTACTCTTTCAATACTCCTCAAGAGTATAGGAAAAGTATAGCTAAGATATGCAAATGAGCTGGTACTATAGGGTCAGCATGGTGCACAATGCAGTGCTGGGTTTAGGGTGATTTTAGTGTTATCAAGTAAGAAATGCTAAAAAAAAAGAAAGAAAGAAGTTGAATAAAATTGCCCTCATCCAATTATCTGTGGATTGGTGAATGATACGAAACTGAGTAGTATTAAATCGATGATATTTGAAATAATCAAATCAGCTTATTAATTAGAGATAGATACCCAGAGACTAAGTTGTACATCACTCTCCCTGTAACCAATGTACCCCCTAGGCCTATAGCTAACATTATACTTCAACCTGATAGTGGTCGAACCCATGACCCCCCCACCTTCCCTTAGACTATGACTTCAGCTTATTGTGTTAGGAACTTTACATGCCTATTTATTACATGTTGTAAATGTCTGATTTACTTACCATAGTGGACTGTTTCAATGTGCCCAGTGTGGGCACGACATGTTCACTGTACTGTGTGTCCATTCCTGTCAAATTGTACTGGTTCCTTGATAGAATATTCCCAAGAAATCTGCTCCCTATATGTTCCTGTCTTAGCCCCAGTACATTTTGGCGCACTCTGTATAACTGCCAGGTCTTAATATGTCTACTAACCCAGATAAAACGTACTAAGGTGACCTTGGGAAATAAGTATAGAATCAGTATAATACTAAAGTCATACTGCAGCGCTCCCTGTCAACTATTTGCCAGGAGTATCATATTAAAGGAGTAGTCTTGAAGGTAGCTCAAAATAATCTATGTCACAGGAGTATAAGATAAGTAGGGTGTGTAAAATACTCATCTTATTTTAGTATACATTAAGTAGGCTACTCTTTGAGAAGTAGGGAATGGGCTAAATCCTGGAGTATTTATTCAGTATATACTGAACATTTCAGTAGTCATATCAGTAGTGATTTCAGTACTACTGACTGCAGGAGTAACTACTGCCTTCTGGTCCGGGTGTTCACTGTTCAGTTTTGCGAGGACACCTGATAGATTTAACAGGTATTTCTTAGAGTTAGACTACAGCATTTCTCAGCAGGAAACTCAGCCATGTGGCTGTTACTCTTAGAAGAGGAAGGAGGAGGTTAGGGGTTGTTCCCTGGGGGGTGTTAATGTAGTTGTAGCACATACACACTATCTTTTATATAAGAGTTAAAATGAGGGGGCGGGGACTCCCCATTCATCCTTCCTTCCACACTATTACTTTGATCCTTTCACATATATCATGCCCTGGCCCTTCAGAGGCCGCTGATGCAGGAGTGCATCATGCCCATGGGTCGTCATGATGCACCAATGAAGTGCTGAGGTGTACCGAGAGGGTCGGCATGATGCTCCAATGAAGTGCTGGTGAGTCTGCTCGCCAGCACTTCATTGGTGCATCATGACGACGCTCTGGGCGAGTTTCAGCCCTGTAGGATTGGCATGATGCATGAATGTAGCCCTGGCGAGTTATTCAGCAGGGTTGATACCATGCATTATAGTGACGATTTCGAATGATGTACCGTAATCCCCCACGTATAAGGCGCATCCCGTGTATAAGGCGCACCTAGAGTTTGGTATTAATGCACTGTTGGCTCTTAAAGGGTTGACTCCAGAGTTAGATAGTGGGACAGAGATGTCACCTGTCACCATCCTATGCTTCTAACTGTCCATCTTATATTCTAAAGGTATGTGCTAGTTTGACAAAAACTCACATTGTCAGTAACAATCAATTACATACACCTGCTATGTTGAGAAATGCCTTCCTGAAATTGTTACTTGAAATGATATGAGTTTTGTAGTCGTAGAATGTTGAGAAAAAACCACCCAATGTATTAGACACCCTTAGGGCCCAATTATGGTGTTTTCATTACATGCACACACAGAGATAGGGAAACTTGGGAGAATTACTCAATTTGTGACAAACTGAGAAAGAAATCATGACAGGACCTACAGTAACTGTTATACTGATGTTCTCTAATGTCCGAAGAAGTCTTTGAATCATGGTAGCTCCCCCTTCTGCCTTTCTCTTCACAATCATTTCTGATCATTTTAGATAATACAGACTTACAAAGAAAGAGTCCACACAGTGCGTCTAGCTTAGGGCACTAGATCTCTAACATTCATATGAGAAATATGATAATTCATCTTCACAATTCTAATGTTGCAAGTTGTCCCATAGCCTATTTCTTTACATATTCACGGTCATGTGGAACTGTTGGTGGATAATTGTGATGACATATTCTCTGAGCCTTTCAAGCTGTCATAGATGGTTATTCTCTCTCTGTGCAACTGCAGGGCATATTCCTAACTTTAAAGGTACAAACTAAAAAGCTGGAAACTACTTTCTTGTTTTTCTTTCAAATTACACACCAGCAGGTGCTGTGGCCTGATAATCTATGGCCCTTTGCCTTCTCTCAACGTTACCATGTTATTCTTATCCTACCTGTTTCGTCGAGATTTTGATTATATTATTTCATGATAGCATTCATAAAACAGTTTACTGATGATGCTATCATTAACTTTATTGACCAGTATAACTTTACATATCCCCAAGAATGGGAGTGTTATTTTGTGATGGCTAAATGTCAAATTAATTGTTTGGTCAAATAAAAGTTTAAATTGTTCAAAAAAAAAAAAAAATGGTCCAAAATTTAGGTCTGGGATTTACCACTTATACGTTGTAAGGCCTTTTAAAAAAAGCTGTGTCTCCCGTCACATGGTAAAAAAGATGAGGTTAGTAGGTCGGATTTATTATTTTTTTTTTTTAACCAAAGCCTTATATAGTATCATTTTGCTTGGATTTGAGTTGTAGTTGTTAGAAATTGTCATTTCCTGCATAGTATTTGAGAAAACGATGGGCAAACATGTGCATGTATGTCAAACAATATTTGGGAAAAGGATCTAGAAAGATTTAAAAAAGTCTTTAAAAAACATCAAAAGATTGTCAAAAAATCAGGAAAAATTTGGGCTGAGGTTGGTCAGGTGACCGGAAACAACCCTTTTTTATTTTTTTGGCCTAAGCTCTATCCTAGTAACCTGTATAAATATGAAAAGTACATTAATTCAAAACTTTTAAAAAAGGCAGTCCAATACATATATACGCGGATGAGTATATCGATTGGATCGTTGAAGCGCAAGACTCCTTAATAAGCACTGATCTGAAATAAGCATAGATGGGAGTCGAAACTACCACTGAAAATAATATTCAAATGAATGTCATTCTCAAATAAGTAAAAAAAAAAATAAAAAATCAAATAAGTAATGGCTGTACAGGACATTGAGATCTATAAGTGCTCGGGTTACTTTGTTACTTAGCTAGGAAAGGCTTATAGGGCGATATTAAAGGTAAGTATTGAACGGATTCCACCCAGGACATTCAGGGTGTACATGGGGTGGGCCTAGGAAAAAAAGAGACTTTTAGAAACAAACATAGACCCTGAGGTCGTCTTCAGGTGAGAGAAAGGTGAGGGAAAATAAACAAGTAGAAGAGCAGCTCACCACCAGGTCAAAGAGCGGCTCACTACAGGTAATACCACCCACAGAGAGGCCAGGTTTACACAGGTGGGTGCTGTCACTCCTCTCACCACCTACCACCCCCCCCCACCCACCCATTAACCCTTTAATTGCCATCACTGTAACCCTTTCATCCCCATTGGTTTGGGTCATGCCCATTGCTTGTCATAATGCATGAATATAGCCATGGTGAGTAACCGGCCAGCCATACATCATGACCACCCTATGGTTACCTATGGGGCTCATACACAGACTCTCGGAGGGTCGGCATGATGCTCCAATGAAGTGCTGGCAAAAAGTCTAGCCAGCACTTCATTGGTGCATCATGTTAGCCGATGGCCTTGATGCACTCCAGCATGAACGGTCCTTAAAGGGTTAACATACCCACACACAGACACACCTCAACGTCCTCTCACTCTTGATCTGCCTTCACGCATGCGCGTTGCCTCTCAGTACCTACTTCCGGTCTAGCACTTTTACCCGGACAGTCTCACACTGTACACATACAGGCACTTCCGGTGGGTGAGAATCACCATACATCACACACCAGCTTGCTGTTCCCGAATCTTCTCTCTCTCTCTCTCTCTCTCTCTCTCTCTCTCTCTCTCTCTCTCTCTCCTTTAACCCTCGCTAACTTCACTTCTCTCCCTTTTCTCTCTTTTTACTGAACTTACCATAACCTAGCTCAACCCTTGGGAACAAATCTAATTCATATCTTACATTTGAAATATCTAGATGTATGAAGCTCTTTCATACTAAGACCAAGCTTTCAAAGTAAGAGACACACAAGGCATTTAGCTCCCAATAATGGTATGCAGTTGACAGGCTCCCTTGTCATGTTTCAAGTACCCGGATGAAGCTCTCATCTCCCTCTCTACATACACCTACATGTAAAACCCTGCATATAAGTGGCAGCTTATAGACCATTTCAGACAACTGGTGTGGCTTTTAGGTAAATCCTAAATTCAGAGTGCGGCTTATACCAGGACTATATATCTAGACTTTACTAAGAAATGGGCACCATTTCAGACGGTACTGCTTTTAGTATTCTCCCAATGTCAGGGTGCGGCTTATATATCGGTGCGGCTTATACACAGTATTTTATGGTACATGTCAGTGCACCTTTGTCATGTTGAGTATTTGTAATACCTATCCTCTCCACACAGCCCCTCCTCTCCACTTCTCATATACACTGTAAAAGGGCCCCTGTAAAGGTTGTGCTGTAAAAATAAAACTGGGATTTAACTTTCAGATAAAGCTTTCATCTGTATCTTCAGGGGGATTTCTCCTATTAAACACACAGTTATATTGTATAGTTTTTGGAGCTTCACTGTAGAGTTTACACGGTCCCACCTGTTTCAGGGGTAGGTGAAATGCTTTTTGAATTAAACCTGCCCCCCAAAACTAAAGCTTTGATGACTCAGACTCGGAAAAGTCCAGGTGACAGGCTTCCTTCTCAGCTTAAGTGTATCTTCAGACATGTGCACACAACACAGATATGAGCACACAGTACATTGCCTACCATTGTCACCTGTGTTTGTCTCTACTCATGCTACATGAACCTCTCCCCTTCCCCCCTCCCCACCCAACACTATACCTGCTATAACCTTGCTCCTCAACCCTCAGTACACCAATCTCACTCAGCTACCTCTGAGAGAAGATGGTCCATTTTCGAGTTTCTGACCAGAAATGGACTGAGAAAAACCTGTCTTAATCCATGATAGATGTGCACCTCACATATAAGGCTCATAATGAGTTCTTTCTAGACCTGGCAGACCTGGGTCATATCTTGATGATTTTACAGATTCATATCTAAAAGGCCTCACAATCACCTGAAGTGAACATTGCCAAATAAAGGTTTTGACGCTGAGAATGCTGCACCCATAGACTACCATAGTCATACCCAAAGTCATATTATGACATAGATGGCTCCAGTGGTGTCTGGGAGGCCAGAGCTACATATAGCTTTTTAAATTTTGAAAATCCATTCAGTAGAAGAAAAGCTATGAATATTTCATTCTTTTGGGCATAATCCAAAACTCTAGGTGCGTCTTATATGCGCACTGCGTCTTATAAGCGGGAGATTACGATAGATAATATTTTATGAACTGCAATGGATCATCATGCTGCCGCAGCATGATACCTAAATGCTGTACTATAAAATTAGGTTTATATGTATCATGGTGTCAAAATGGTGACCAAGGATTGTAACCTGTGTTTTCTTTTAATCCTGCTCTCAGTTTACATCAGTCTCCTTGTGTTACAGTTGATTTGTATGTACGAGTTGGACATAGACACAGACATGAATATTCACCCCCTACTTGGTGTACCTTTTTACTGTAAATGTAAAGCTAAACCCGTCTGTGCTGTATGTATTATATTACAGCTGTATTTACCATTTAAAGGCCGCTGATGCAGGAGTGCATCATGCCCATTGCTCATCATGATGCACCAATGAAGTGCTGGCGAGCAGTCTCGCCAGCACTTCATTGGTGCATCATGCCGACCCTCCGGGAGTTAACCTGTGTAAGACTACCTGGCCGTGATGTATGTAATACAGGGTTCGCCCCACACTGCAATGTCACACCGGTGGGCCGCCGGTGTCATTTTAGCTCTCTGTTGATGTTTGAATTTTGAAAATCCATCAATTAGAACTAAAGTTATGCCCCTTTTAACACTTTTCTTGGGTCAAAACATGTAATTTCTTGTGAAAAGGATGGAAAAATCTCCTAATATGAATATCTTAACCACCATATATCAATATAATGGGCATCAAACCCATAATTATTTTATCGAAAGTTTGCATAATGACTCGCACATCGTTGCGCTCGGGGTTTACGGTGTGATTTTTGAATCTGCGGAGAACCCTGTAATATATATCATGTGTAATAAATCAGTAGAACGCAGTACAATGGGCACTCTCCACACCCTCTTAAAGCCTTAAGTCCATGATTACATCATGTCCTGTTGTCGTCATTGCACATGATGCATGCAGTCCTCCATCTACGTATCAACAAGACATACTGCTTTCAGTTTACATCTCCAAAATTCACAACAGCCATATCTGACAGATAACTGGCCTTTATGACCGAACGACCTTATAAGGAATCTGTGCACAACCCCAGGCACAACCACTATCAAGGAGCATATTATGATATATGTTCCTTGCCACTATCCAGTATCTTCTGTCTGCACCCATCACTCCCTCAGCTATTGATGTACTTGGTGAGTGGCCGCATTCAGGTACTCACCAGGGCATAATTATACATCGACCTTAAAGGGTCTAAGGACAGGCCTCACAATGACTATCTTGTTTCACAAACTAAAATTAAAAAGAACTTTAATAAAACTTGTAGCGAGGATAAGAGAGAAAAACGTCAGTTTTGATGAAGTGTTGCTGTCATGTGTTGTGGTGTCTCCTCTTGCCGCTAGGGGTAAGTTTTAAGTCACTTGACCTACTGAGACGCTGCCTGACGGTGTGTGGGGCAGTTTGTGGTTCATGTAACGGCCGCTAGGGGTAATGTGCTTTATGCGCCTTATAAAACATAGGGGAATATATGAATCGATGGCTGCTTCACATACGTTTGGGAACCTGTTTAAATCGATGTTTTACACAGTCTAGTAGTTATTTTCCCTTTGTCCAAAACTGGTCTTTAAAATTCTGGCCAAAGTCGCAAGAATTGACCAATATCAAAGGTCAGTTGGTAGGGCTTACTGCAATGGGACCCCCCATATATCTACTAAAGTACAGAAAAGAAGACAATAAAGACAAATCAAGCAAAGGAGTGAGGGTGAAGGCAGTGTAACAAAGTGTCCATTGTTGTTAAATGTACCTGTATCACAGTCCAACCTCTCCCCCCCCCCCAACTCCCAACCTCCTCCATGGACCCCACATGTACTGCACGCCATCCCGCCAAGGGCAGCACGATGCCTCCAAGTTCATGCTCCTTGGTCGTCATGATGCACCAATGCAGCATGATGCCTCCAAGTTCATGCTCCTTGGTCGTCATGATGCACCGATGCAGCATGATGCCTCCAAATTCATGCTCCTTGGTCGTCATGATGCACCGATGCAGCATGATGCCTCCAAATTCATGCTCCTTGGTCGTCATGATGCACCGATGCAGCATGATGCCTCCAAATTCATGCTCCTTGGTCGTCATGATGCACCGATGCAGCATGATGCCTCCAAATTCATGCTCCTTGGTCGTCATGATGCACCGATGCAGCACGATGCCTCCAAGTTCATGCTCCTTGGTCGTCATGATGCACCAATGCAGCATGATGCCTCCAAGTTCATGCTCCTTGGTCGTCATGATGCACCGATGCAGCACGATGCCTCCAAATTCATGCTCCTTGGTCGTCATGATGCACCAATGCAGCATGATGCCTCCAAGTTCATGCTCCTTGGTCGTCATGATGCACCAATGCAGCACGATGCCTCTAGGTTCATGTGCCTGGGTTGGCATGATGCACCAATGCAGTAATGATGGGCAGATTTGGCAGTACTTCATTGGTACATCATGAAGACCAATGGGCACAGGGGCGGATCCAGAAGGGGTGGTCCAGGGGGGCACAGCCAAGAAAATTTGGGGGGTTTTCGGGCCATGTTTTCTATAGTTAAGAGTCATAGCCTGGGCCAATTTTAGGGGGTCTAGGGGGGCATCAGGGGGTCTAGGGGTCACGTCCCCCTAGGCCCCCCCCGTGGATCCGCCCCTGGGGCATGATACACTTATGAAGAAGCAGTCTGTAAAGGACTATAATGGGACATTGTCCATAAAAAGCCAACCACTAGGGTACAGAGTAGGGTATAGCCTTACCAACAGATACCGTCATAAAAACTACTGATAACCGTTATTTGTGGTACCGGTACCAAACATGCCCACTTGGCAGAAAAACGTTTTTTTGACGTCAAAAAAACGTTTTATTTTGGTTCCTAAGTTTGCAAAACGTTTTTTTTTTCAACGTCAAAATAACGTTTTTACATGTACTCAAAAAAACGTTATTTTGACGTTTTTATAAAAACGTTTTTATATCAGGTTAAAAACGTTTTAGAAACATAAATAAAAAACGTTTTTATTTGGTTGAAAATTGGTTGAAAAAGCAAACGTTTTTATTTGGTTGAAAATTGGTTGAAAAACATTTAAAAACGTTTTTTTATTGTCAAAATAACATTTTTTAAAAACGTTTTTTTCCCAAACCAAATAAAAACGTTTGCAAATTTTATAAACACGTTTTTTGCCAAGTGGGTGTCCACCCACATCAGCTCAAGTACAAAGGGTGGGGAAGCGATATTCGCACAGGATGCCCATGAGAATAAGAGTGTTTTTCGCACGGGATTTTCTAGTACACAGGACATGGGAATTTGGGAAACAGGACTGTCTTGATGAAAATTGGGAAATGGGACTGCACATGGGAATTTGGGAAAAGGGACATATACCTTATCACGGGAATAGGGCATAGAAATTTGGGAAACAGGACTACATGAGAAAATTTGGGAATCAGGACTAAACCAGAAATTTAGGAAACGGGACATAAAGATTTCAGACACAGGACATGAATGTTGTGCACTTCTAAGATTGTGATGTCCTGTTTATGAGATGTCCAATGTACTAGAAAACCTTGAGCAAATACCATTGACTGCTTGGTTATTGTCCCATTTCTGAAATGTCCCGTTTCCAAATTTTCTTTGCTTTTGTTATTTGCACGAGATTCCCGTGCAAGTATCATCGGCCCAAAGGGTGCATATGACTAATTGTGCAATTTGCAACATCCATTTATTAATTCAATTTTCACCGCACTTTTCAATTGTCCATAACTTAAGACCAGCACAGACCCATAATTCAGATCCCCCCTCCCTATAATGATACACTACAGAACCTTTCAGCTAATAAATCTCCTTTTCTAACTTCTTTAGTAGCAGATAATGATAGTGTGGTTATCATGCCGGGTTGATTGAATAGAAGGTATACACAACTTAGAACTTTAAGGAGTGTATCATGCCCATTGGTCAGCATGATGCACCAATGAAGTGCTGGCGAGTCTGCTTGCCGGCACTTTATTGGTGCATCATACCAACCCTCAGGGACAGTATCAACCCCATAGGGTCGGCGTGATGCATGAATGCAGCCCCAGCGAGTTACTCGCCAGGGCTGCATTCATGCATCATGATGACCAATGATGACCAAAGGGTAAGATGGCATACAGAGGGTTGAGATCAGGTTACACCCTCACCGTGTAATCAAACTGAGTTAAGTGATAATAACCGTCTCTACTCCCTTTGTGTTGGACCTTATTTATGATGTCTAAACGTTAAGCGATAATCTAACATTCTCAGGCTCCTTTGTGAGTAGACTTTTGTGAGTTACCTTATGTTGTATTATTTATGCCGTCTGTAGAAGATTAAACACTTAAAGATTCCTGTGGTTGTCCTTACAGCATAAAAAGAAACAACAGTTGCACTACCATTGAGCCTTGTAAAACTGAACCGTAATTGTATTATGTATAGCATTGAAGCACTGTACTTATCACAATAGGTCCCCGGTGGAAGTATGGTGGTAGAAGGAATCTCTGAAAATAAAAAGGGGTCTTGTGCAAATTTGGGACAAGGATTCCACACTTATTTCAACGACATTTATTTTTAATTGTTAATAATGTTGAAAGGGGGGAGGGGGCAAAGTTTCTTCAGCCTCAGAATCTCACTCCAGTTTAAATAACACGACCAATGTGAGGTAATGGCTCAAGGCACTAGTAAATGAATTTCCATGCGTATATCATTGATCTTATTTAAGTCTAACCAAGATTTTTAATTAGTATTTTCCAGGTATCTAACAACTGAAGTAGCAGAAAACCCGTTGTTCATGACGTCAAACTGACAACAGGGACGTTACAGAGGACGTGTGACGTCATATAGAGCGTTCCCTTGCCGTGACGTCATGTTTGTGACGTCAGAGACGTTGACGATGACGTGGCTGTTGCTAAGTTCACTGTGCGTCTATACAGTGTGTACACAGGCTTATATCGTCAATGCCGTCATTGCTGACCCCGCAGGTAGGGCCATAGTTTCGTATTTAGTTTCTCATTTACACATGTGGGACACAGATCACGACTCATCTTATTCGTTTGTCACTTAAGAAGTTTAAAAAAAAAAACAGATTGATGAATAAATTGTTGTTTTTTTTCTTTCTATATATACGAGTGAACTGTAAATTTAGGCATAGCTTCAGTTTCATTCAGGAAATGCCAAGTTGATATCATTTTGCACTGAATCTCTTGATTTATTGACCTATTTTGAGGATTCTCTGAGGAATGTCACATTTTCCATATTCCATATTTCCCCTTACAGAGCTGACATGTTGGACGTGTCCCAATAAAACTGACAACGAGGCGTGTAACAACTGGGCACCTGAGAAGTACTGCCCTCTTAGTAAGTCTTCTACCTTTGTATTTCTTTATTTATTTCTTTATTTATTTCTTTATTTATTAAGAAATATAACATAATGCATGGATTATGGGCAACATTTTGAAGGCTTCTGATGTAGCGATGCATCGTGGCAATTTGTCGCCATAATGTATGAATGAGCCCTGATGAGTTACTTACCACGTCTCATTCACGATGCCGACCCTATTCCGAGTTAGCAGGTCGTCCCATGGGTGCCGCCATTACTGGAGCTTGTTACCAGCGAGTTCTACTGATAAGACCTATCAGATGGGTACCAGTCGGCCCCCGAGAGGACTGCAGTGAATCATAGGGATTATCTCATTGGCTAATAAATAATCCTGCTAAGTCCGTATTGGCCACTAGCTGGTGTGGAGCTGGTTCCGGTGACGCACACTGATATTATAAGAACTGATAAGATGGGACCAGCAAGTCCCTTGAAGTGGGTGTTAACCAGGGACAAGGTACCCATCATGGTGTGTGTTATCAGTGGGTTTTACTTTAACCAGCAAAATGGCCGCTCCACTAGGCCTCCATACTGAGTCCTATATGGCTGATGCTGTCCGGGGCTCCAATGACGTACTGGATTTGGCGAGCAGTCTCGCCAGCATTTCACGGTGCATCATAATGGCCAATGGGCATGATATATCCCGCCTTGCCCCAGCTCCATTCAGCCTCACCCAATACCTCTTCCTTCTTCTAAAATACCTAAGATGTTCTTGAAAATATTTGCCCTCTTTAATAATGATTCATAGGATAACAGTTTATGGGCAGGAGGGGAGTGAATGACACTAACACTGTGTGTGACAGGGTAGTGAGAACCCCCTCTGTTGTGTGTCAGGTTTGGGGAACACCATGATAAATCTACACATGTTAAACCATTAAATGCCGCTGGTGCATTAATGCATCATACCCATTGGTCGTCATGATGCACCAATGAAGTGCTGGCGAGTCTGCTCGTCAGCACTTCATTGGTGCATCATGCCGATCCTCTGGGAGTAAGTATACCGGTATGTATCAACCCTGGAGGGGCAGCATGATGCTCCAATGAAGTGCTGGCATGCACACCCACCAGCACTGCATTGTAGCATCATGATTACAAAAGGGAATTAGCTTTGAAGCATTGTGAAGCACAAAAAGAGTTAAAGGGTTGAGATAGTTCACAATGTGAGAAGAATCAGAATTCTGTGTAAAAAAAAGTCATTCCTCAACATGTGCTCCCTGTTATGGGGAGTGTTATGTAGTTGGTACTACCTCGTATAACCTTTGTGTGTTTTATGTCTGGTAGTTGGTACGTTCATATCATACACACCCTCAAACGGCTTCATGCTGGCCCCAGTTTCATGTTCCTTTGTTATCATGATGCACATATGCAGTTCTGGTGCATTTGCTCACCAGCACTGCATCGGTGCATCATGCCAACCCTCCGAGGGTGTATGATGCATTGATTTAGCACTATCATCATGACGATCAATGGGCATGATGCATTAATGCACCATGACGATCAATGGGCATGATGCATTAATGCATCATGACGATCAATGGGCATGATGCATTAATGCATCACGACGATCAATGGGCATGATGCATTCATGCATCACGACGATCAATGGGCATGATGCATTCATGCATCATGACGATCAATGGGCATGATGCATTCATGCATCATGACGATCAATGGGCATGATGCATTAATGCATCAGCGACCCTTCATGTGTTAAAGTGACATATGGGGGCCATGTAACCTGGCCTTCCACTCACCAAGTGTGGGGCTCACTTTATAACGCTAGTAGTGGTAGAGGCAACAAACACGGAGTTTTTGTTGCCTCTTGGTGATAGTCAGAGTTTTGGTGAAAGAAACGAGTACGCGGCCAAATAGGGTGATGGGTTGTTTCAGTCCAAAACTATGATTTATATAAAGTGGCAACCAATTGTGCTCTGATACATACTATCACTGTTTCGCTGCCCTCTTTTGCTCAATCCTCAGTCTTCCTCACGTCTCTAGCTGTATGCCTCTCTTTGTCCCTCCCCTCTCCCTCTTTCTCACCTTCTCTTCCTCTCCTCTGTCTCTCCCTGCTTCCTTGCTTCCCTCTGCTTCTCTGTCTGCCCCTGTCTCTGCCTCTGCCTCTCTCCCCCTCTCTGTTTCTCTCTGCCCCTCTCTGTCCCTATCCCCCCTCCCTCACTCTCTCTCTCTCTCTTTCTCTCTCTCTCTCTCTCTCTCTCTCTCTCTCTCTCTCTCTCTCTCTCTCCCTCTGCTTCTCTATCTCTCCTGCCTCTGTTTCTCTCTCTCTCCCTCATCACCTTCTCCCATTCCTAATGGCCAAACTCTGGGGCCCCATCTCAACCCCCCCCCTGCAAAATCCATTCCCGATGGTTATTCGACTTCCTCTGAGTTCCTCTATCCCTCTTCCTCTTCCCCCCACCTACCCATACTCACATCCACCTTCCTGCTTCATTCAGTGATATGCCCTCACAGTTTGACCCATATTAAACCAGACTCCACCAACATTAGACCAAAAAAGCAAAATTCCACTGATATTAAACTGCTCTCCATAAGTCTCAGAACATCATGCTGGTTTGCTCTCTTGTCATGAGAAAAACATATATACACAAAAAACATGTATTCAAAAAACATGACTATACCTACGTACACAGGGTCTGTGTTGGATTAAACATGTCATTTTTCTTTTAGAATGTGGCCAAAATTCTTGTGAGATATATTTTAGTTCTTATTTTCATAGAGTGAACTTGAAATCCAGGAAGAATATTGATATATAAAGATATATTAGTTGCACAGTAAACAATACTTAGCATAGCAAGTGACGCACTTTAAATATCTTGAAAGGGTTTGGGGGGCATGCCAATAGGACAACTAAGTTAAAACTTTGGGAAGTTTTAGGTCAATTTGTGGATAAATGACCAAGTTCACCTTACTAGTATACTGGTTTCCATATAGGAGGGGGGGGGGCGGCAAACATAGTCACATAATTTTGGCTAATCTTGTGACAATGGACTGACTGACTGTACGTAGAGGTTTTACCCTGTAAATATAGTTGTCCACAATACCCCGTGTCCTAGATAATACAGGGGGCTGAGAAATGTCAACATGTCCTGTATATCCAACTTTCACTACAATGTATATCTATAGGTATAGCTCTTAACCCTTTAAGAGCAGAAGTAGTCTAGTCCTGGAGTCTATAGTATTCCTCCAGGTTCATGTTCGTTTCCCAGACCTCATGATGTTCAAGCCCAGTGGGTATTCAGAACCTGACACTTAATGATAGATTTGCCACCCGAGCCCCATCAAATGGCAGTATGCATTGAGAAAAGTTTGTGCCTCATTTTCATCATGTCAGATTATTTTCAATTGTATTAATTAAACATTATTTTCTTAATTTCAGATCACACAATATGCCAAACCCGCCATTTTGTAAATGTGCGGACAGGGAAGAGTATCCGGGTGCTGAAGCAGTGTGCCCGACCACA
Source organism: Acholoe squamosa (assembly GCA_949317995.1). NCBI lineage: Eukaryota > Metazoa > Annelida > Polychaeta > Phyllodocida > Polynoidae > Acholoe > Acholoe squamosa. The sequence goes on from OX439045.1 coordinate 2,582,367, forward strand.
GGATTGTACGATCGACATGATTGGTTGTCACTCCACAGACAAACCAGGCATACAGGTACGCCATATTCTATATATATATATATATATATATATATATATATATATATATATATATATATATATATATATATATATATATATATATATATATATTGTAGCAGTTTTCCGGATATTTACTTCAGGGGATATTTCACGATGAGCAAATTCCTTCAGCAAACGCAGCTATTTTGCAGTTTATAGTTGTGCCAACTTTGGCAGGAAATTGGGAAGTTACAAATTGGCCCAACATTGGCAAAAACTCCAACCCCAGGGCATTGAAGTCTATATATTTTTTCATGTATGTGATCCTGTGTTAAAGAACAGGAGCATGATGGTACATAGTGAACTCTGTGTGTACCAGGTGTAGAAATCTGCCCTTGACTCCTACTTAGGCCTACTTTAGGCCTACTTTAGGCCTACTTTAGGCCTACTCAGGCCTACTTTAGGCCTCAGCCCTCAGCTTAATAGACCATACACACTAGAACCAACAGGCCTATTCATCCACTGAATTGGACTGGTGGCCTCCAAGAGTCAACATAATTTATCACAGATTACTTCTATACACGACCACCCCCGAGTTCCAATAAGGCGCAAATACCACTAGCCGCTAGTCCTAATAAGGCTCTAATACTGAGAGATTGTGTGCAAATGGTCACCAGGCGGCATTACCTGTTTGTCCAGGTCTTAGGGGGCTTTGATCTTTAGTTTGTGAATGTGCTAGGTGGCCTGGTCGCGTGTTTGTCTGCTATTTTACCTCCTGTTAAAGATATAACGTAACGCACCCCTCATTCCGCTTTGTAAACAGGTTTTTGATTGGTTGTTTGCCTAACTTCCGACCGGGGCGCCACCTAGTGTTTGCCCATGTTGAATTGGGGTAAAATGTCTTATATGCTTTAGGGGCTGTTACCTGCACCCTAACCCCTTACTCAAGGCCAGCCCCTTTAGTGTTATAATAGAGACAGGTTTTTACAGTTAATTTGTGCATATTGGTTTAGGAGATGACAAACTGTGTACAATAAAGTGGTAGGTAATGCACACCTGTGAGCCTGGCCACGTGGTCTATAAATAGCAAGGTCTGCGTGTGTTTACCCTTTACGGGCCGCTGATGCATTAATAAGACTTTTTTTGGACTTGCTCATTGAAATTTATTGAACTGCTATGTTAATTTAAATAATGCTCTAGAGACTGCTCACCAGCACTTCATTGGAGCATCATGCCGACACTACGGGGTTGATATGTATACTCCCGGAGGGTCGGCATGATGCTCCAATAAAGTGCTGGCAAGCAGTGTTCTACTGAATGGATTTTGAAAATTCAAAAAGCTATGTATGACTAGGGCCCCCCCTGACCTCCCTGAACCCCCCCATGTTATATCATGACTTAGGGGGGAATGTAACACATCAACGGAAAGGTCTTGGTGTCTCCCTTGTGGATCCAAAGAGAACTAAAACCTCACATTCAAGACGCGCCTTATATGCGGGAGATTGCAGTAACGTAATTTATTCATCAAGAATAGAACCTCAGTTGGCAAAATAGCATTATATTACCAAACACACATTACTCACTGATAACTAATAAACTTGTCTTCTTGTTCTATTCCAGGAGTGCATCTCATGCTGTGACACACCCTACTGTAACGAGCTAGTGCCGTCAAATCACTCCACCGCCCACCTCTACTCCTCCTTACCTGTCGGTGCAGCTACTCGCATGGCGAGTAACTCACTACCCGCCCGGCTAACACCCGTCTTAGCCGCAATGTTAGCCTTATTGACTGTAGCCATAGTAACAGACAAACATGGACACCGGTAGTGGCGGCTGGGCCAGTGGGAGCTGGTGATTACTATGTAGGGACCTATTATGAGGAGTTGTGTAGGAGAATTTTGTAAATAATAATCATTTGAGCTGCTGGAGAAGCTGAAAATGTGGATCCATGAGAGTAGTAGGAGTGGCTGGTTCAACTACTATTGCTGGAGGATGCAGAAAATTGGGAACATTGGTAATGTGTTGCTTTGTTCGCATGGATGCTCTACAGATGTGACAGGAAAAAGTGACTCCCAAGAGGTCGCTTCGATTGGTAATATAGAGATGCTAATCTGATCAAATCGAGAAGTTCAACCATGTTTCAAATTGTCGGAGCAGATTGGGTGTGCCCCAAAGATGTATCAATGCCTTCCGATCCGCAGTGCAGGTCGACTTAGTCAATTATCTCAGTAATCGGCTTCAGATGCTCGTCAGAGGGAATGGCAGAGGAATGGCTCTGAATCAGGCTATTGTGGACCAAGTGAGGCTGCAAGAATTAACTAATGCAATGGCTGAACTTAGAAGAGGACACAGTCGACATTACAACAGCAATGCAAAACTGACCTGGGACACTTGAGGATAACCCATGAAGATGCTCTTCCATTGTCCCAGGCATCTAGCTTCCATTTGTCAACACTTTGAGAGATATGATAAAATCTATTCTTGATTTTATATAATTAGCCTCATCGGACGTGTACATGACACAGGAATGCCTTATCAATTTTGTTCATTGTTGACCTGTTTCTTGGGATGAATGTAGGGTTTTTTTGAATTTTGGAGAATAACACCTCAGGGGTATATATTGTACAAAATGACCCAATAACAAATACATACAGTTGATAAAAGACTACTATCATACACTGATAGTTGGTACAAGGTATATTTATTGAGATTAATGTCTTCACTAGTACAAATCTCAAATATGTATAGCATCATATGTCTCATCCACAATTTGTACATATTTTGCTGCCATTCAACGTGCCTTTATCGGTGATCCCTCATGCCCTTTTCATCGATCATATAAAGAGCGAATTAATACATCATGCTGATTGGTCAGGCCTACTTTCACGTATCAGGCTGACCTCCAGCATTGGTACACATCCAGGGGTCGGCATGATGCACTCATCAAGTGGTGACTCGTCAGCACTTCATTGGTGCATCATGATGACCAATGGGCATGAAGCACCGATGCAATTTAATGTTATTTAATGGGTTAAACAGACAGTATAGAAAAGAAATGTGCAGGATAAGTTTCTAATACTTAGTGCATCAATGTAACACACGTTTCTTGTTTGAAGGTCCCAGCAACTTACATTTACATAATATTGTAAATATTGCATTGTATATAAAGTTAGTGATATTGTTAAGACATAAAGAGAAGGAATCCAGGCTGGTTTCCAGGATTCTTTTTTACTCATTTTGTATATATATATATAGAAAATATTGAGTATATTACACTCACACATTGAAAGTTTTCATCTTATACATTTCTATAAGGAATCTTTTATAGATGCATAAAAATCAAAATAATACCAGTTTTTGTAATCTATTTTAACTAGTTTTCATAAGCCTCTACAAATCTGAATATGAGATAATACAGATTAGATTTGAAAAAGAAATGTTATAGAAATAATCCTACAGTTTTTCTGTAGTCCTACTGTATTTAGGGAATATTTACATATTGATTTTATCCTTGAGATTATTGACATAATTATCACATATCATATGGAAAGTGTATTCAACTGATGATTTTTGGAATTTGTAGGACGATTTTGATTGTGAATTATTGCATATGTCCTGAATGAAAGGGGAAACAGACAGTTTGCCAGATCAGCGGTTCGACAGGACAATTCAACAGGACACTTGGACAGAGTTTGATAGGACTATTCAACATATTTTTGGGACAAATCATAACCTTTTAAATTAAGTATTTTAACATTTCAAAATGGATCTTTGTTTTCCATCATTCTATGGCGTAGGGACAGCATCATTTAAGGTTGTTGTCCTTTCAAATTCTAGAAGAGGAGAGGGATAGTATTATGGTTTGAAGTGCACCAGAATCTGTCTAATGGTCCTGTTCAATTTTCTCACACTACATGTAATTCTGTCAAACTGTCACACCTGGTGAACCGCCATACGTCAACCTGTCTGCCAACCAATGAAAGTACTCTAAATGTCTGGATTAAATTGTCGTATTGATATGCAATATCTTTTTGTCGTAATCCCTTGCGTGAAATGCTAAGTGAATCAATGGCATATGATTTGAATCTGTTATAATGATCCCATAATGTTCATGCATGTAGCCATTGCTGTAAGGGATTCATGAGAAGTCTTACATTTTGATTGAAAGTCCCAGGAAAATTACAATTGCTGTAACAATTTCTACTAAACAATAGCGCAAGCATAGCGGCTGATTGCTGTTACTCAGAGTCATTTGATCCTGATTTCGTTTTACATCATACTGTGGATGATGGACCTGGTGGAATGAGGAAAAGAACAAAGTGCCCTACAGCCGTGTGTCCACAGGGCGATAGATTTTGTAATGACAAAAAAAAACATTGTTCATTTCCGACGACAAAAACACTTTTGTCATTAATTTCTGATGATAAAAATCAAAATTGTGAACAGGTTACTTTTGATGGGCATGATGCACTAACATTTTAGCATACCCTAACCCTTCAAGGGCATGTAATTCATTAATGCATCATGCCCATTCGTCGTCATGATGTACTAATGAAGTTTTTGGCGCGACTGCTACCCAGCACTTCAGTGGGGCACCATGCCGACCCTCTGGGAGATTATGTATACATATCAACCCTGCAGGGTCGGCATGATGCTCCAATGAAGTGCTGGCGAGCAGTCTCGCCAGCACTTCATTGGTGCATCATGACAACCAATGGGCATGATGCATTAACGCATCAGCGGCCTTTAACGGGTTAAATATTTAAAGGATTTAATCATATGGAGGAGTTGTGGATCTGCTGTCTCAAAGTGTACATAATATTTATCTTGGTGCTGAAATCCATTTACTTTATTAGTGCCACAGTTGGCTGTTAATGCTAACTCTCCATGAGAGTATGAGAGGAATGCATCACTGGTTGCTAGAGTCATTTACCTTATTAGAAACACCCAGGAGTGCATCAGAGGAACAGCATGATGCATGCATGCAGCACTGGTGATTAGATTGCATTCATGCATCATGACAAATGGGTAAAGTAAATGAAAACTTCATACATACAACATGTCAAAGGTTTATGCCATGGAAAATGACATTTCTTTACATCCAATGAGAATATTCACTAGCTTGACTGCAAAATCATAAACGGCATCTTTGTGAAATAATCAGTTTCTGTTCATCAGAATCTAGGCTAATGGTATCCTGGTTACCTGCCATCATACAATGGCAGACAGGGTCTGTATCATCTCCCTATATAGCTATGTTGGAGTATTTTCATACATTTCACTCTAAGCAAAATTTCATAAATGCATAATTGTTTTTTACTGGATAGTGAGAGAAAAGAGTGAAGCAGGTCAAATCCTGCATCATTATGATATATGGCCCACTGTACCGGCCGGTATAAGCGCCAGATCTCTGAATAAGAATGTCAATGTGTGCGCTGTGGTAAATCTAGATATTGAAATTTGGCACAGGTTGATTGAAATCATTGAGTGGCCCAATGCAAATACAAGCATGTTCAGTAGTCCTTTTGCGTTTCATGTAAAAGATATGCAATGTGGTCGTTCTGTGTGACCTTAAGTATGTTGAAGCAAAAAGAAAGTACTAGGAGAAATAATTATCTTTGCTGTATGTATTGCAAACTATCCTGCATTGTTGAATGGATACTAAGTCCTTGTATAATGTCAAACCAATATACATTGGATATGTGTAATATATGTAAATAGGTGTTCATAAATTATTTTTCTCAAAATAAAGAAAAAGAAATGTTGGAATACAAGTTATTTGTTAGTTTTGATATATTTAGAGACCCTACTCTGATAGTTAAATCTTGATATGTCAGACTGCAGGACAGTGATCAACTCACAAATCAGTTGGATACCTCAAAGTATACCCCATGCATAAGGCGTTCCAATATATGTGAGAATAAGCCCCTGTTGCGCCAAATAGGATGAGAGAAAAAAGCTGTAGCACAAATCTCCCCATGGTCTGCCATAGATTCAAAGGTGGTTTAAGGCGGCCATTAGGGACATTTGAGCTACCCAATTAGAATAAATGTTATTTACTCTGAAATTTTCTAGGATATGATCCATGAAGTCAGGGCGCATCCCATACTCGACTGCGCCTTATATATGAGATATTACAGTACCTTAGACTCCCTTAAGCTTTGCCCCTATGTACATCATACTACCACTCCCCCTAGTGTCAATGTGTGGTACTACATGTACATCATACTGTCAGGCTCAAATCACCAATCAGTGCAATTCGAGAATAGCGCAGCGCAATTTGAGAATTGCGCAGCATCGGCGTCGCACAAAGCTCAGGCTCGCCCTCTCCAGCCCGTCACACTACGGGCTGGCTTCAGACGTTATTCTGAGTGGTTTGCCGCGGTTCACTGCCGCGGCGACAAAGCTCACTTCCCAAGCAAATGCTTTACTTGTGGAGTTACCTAACCTCAGCTTGGGGAGTGAATACACATCCCAAATCAATCAGATTCTTATCTAGATCAAAAGGGGTAATAAAACAATAAAATGTAATACACATCCAGTGGGATATAGAGCTGACCCCAGGCTATTAAAGTGAGTATCAATAGCCGCTGGCTGAGGCTGCGCAAAGCTCTAATCTTGCGCAAAGCAGCAATATCCGCCATTCGGCGAGTAGGTCTTGCATTTCAACTCCTTTTTAAAACTCTAAGCAGGAAAACTTGACAAACCTTAAACCAGTGGTTGAATAACATAAAAAGGTATCTTTCAAAAACATTAGACAAATGAATTCTATAAATGTGGTAGAAACTTTATGAAAGTCTCGCCCATTTGTACCTGGTGCAAAGTAGAATTGGCGATATGCGCAGGTTGGCAAACTGCACCTAACAATACTGCCACTCCCCCTAGTGTCAATGTATGATACTATATCGTACTGCCACTCCCCCTTGTGTCAATTTATGGTACAATATGTCCATCTTACTGCCACTCCCCCTAGAGTCAATGTATGGTACTATATCATACTGTCACCACCCCTAGTGTCAACGTATGGCACAACATACTGCCACTCCCCCTAGTGTCAATGTATGGTACTACATACACTGTAGACCTATGGGCGTTCCGTACCTCCACAATACCCACAGGGAACAGAGTCTCTATGTAGGTCACTCTACTGACGGAATGACGGGAGACTGGGGTCACCCTGGTTGTGTATTCCAACTAATAATTTAATTACTTTAAAGACCTCCTTTGATCTAGATAAGAATCTGATTGATCTAAGATGTGTATTACAACCACACACCTCCCCTCCCCTCCCACTACAGTCTAGTACAGATAAGGATCTGATTGAAGTTCAATGTGTATTGGCTCTCCCTGACCCCAGTCTCCCGTCGTTCCGTCGGTAGAGTGACCTACATAGAGACTCTGTTCCCTGTGGGTATTGTGGAGGTACGGAACGCCCATAGGTCTACAGTGTAGGTACTACATCACACTGCCACTCACCTAGTGTCAATATATGGTACTACATCACACTGCCACTGTTAGGCGCATTTCGCCAATCTGCGCCGATCGCCAATTTCGCTTTGCGCCAGGCACAAATAGTGCGAGTTTTCAATAAAGTTTATAAAGATTTCCTTAAATTCATTTGCCTTGCTTGTTTGGAAGATGAGTATTTATGTTTGCCAACTGATTGCATTAGCATACACATCTTTATCACTTTAGATATATATAATATCTCAGACGTGTCAGACCTGCTTGCCAATGCACTGATATTGGTGCTTTATGCAAAATTGGAGCTTTGCGCGGCACCGATCTTGCGCAATTTTCAAACTGCGCTGCGCTATTTGAAAATTGCGCAGATTTGTGATCCGTGCGCTACACCACTCCCCCTAGTGTCAATGTATGATACTACATGTGCATCATACTGTCACTCCCCCTAGTGACATGAGTACGTGTCAATTGGACCCTTTGGCTTTTCAGCCCTAACCAATTCAACCCCAGATTTGCCCCCTTGGAACAATTCAACCCCAAACCAGTTCAACCCCAACCAGTTCAACCCTTGGTTACTTTGACCCATGATCATTTCAACCCCATGCCATATTCGACCCTTACCATTTCAACTCCATGCCATATTCGACCCTTACCATTTCAACCCCAGTCCCTTTTAACCCCTGACCAATTACACTTACAACAGTAACAGGACAGAAAAAAAAAATTAGTATAAAAATAAAAAGAAATATACAGACATTTTTATGATGAACAAATATATAATTTGAACTTTTCTATTAAATGTGCAGTATGCTTGGGGTTCCATAATCTATTACATGTTTAGTACATCAGCATAACAGTATAGTTTGTTTAAAAATAATTTGTAACATTAGAAGACAATTCATTTACGAAGAAAAAGAACTCATTCATGGGATGGGAAACGATAATATTGACACAGTGAAATACAAGGAAGGGGCTCCTTCACTTGATAGGCAACTTTTTTGGATACATGAATGCGAAAGAAAAACAAAATCACCCTTCATATGGGTACTTTTGCAATAGGTGGTGACGTGTAGGCATTGGGTCAGAATGGACTATCGTGGAATTTGACAGAGGTTGAACTGGAGTGGGGTCAAACAGGTCAGGGGCCGAAGTGTTTTGGGTCGAAAGAATTTGGGGTCGAAAATGTTGCTGTATGGGGCTGAATTGTCCAGGGTTGAAAAGTTTAGGGTTGAACAGGTCAGGGTTGAAATGGTAAAGAGTCCAATCAACCAGTTCCCTTGTCAACGTATGGTACAACATCATACTGTCACTCACCCTAGTGTCAATGTATGGTACTACATGTACATCATATTGTCACTTCCCCTAGTGTCAACGTATGGTACAACATAATACTGTCACTCCCCTAGTGTCAATGTATGGTACTACATGTACATCATATTGTCACTTCCCCTAGTGTCAACGTATGGTACAACATCATACTGTCACTCCCCCTAGTGTCAATGTATGGTACTACATGTACATCATATTGTCACTCACCCTAGTGTCAATGTATGGTACTACACGTACATCATATTGTCACTTCCCCTAGTGTCAACGTATGGTACAACATCATACTGTCACTCACCCTAGTGTCAATGTATGGTACTACACGTACATCATATTGTCACTTCCCCTAGTGTCAACGTATGGTACAACATCATACTGTCACTCCCCCTAGTGTCAATGTATGGTACTACATGTACATCATATTGTCACTTCCCCTAGTGTCAACGTATGGTACAACATCATACTGTCACTCCCCCTAGTGTCAATGGATGGTACTACATGTACATCATATTGTCACTCCCCCTAGTGTCAGTGTATGGTACTACATCATACTGCTGCTCCCCCTAATGTGTCCTCAGAGTTTTCAGAAAATTATACCTTCCCAACAAAGGAATATGTCTTGAACTGCTTGCTTTAAGAAAGAAAATCATTCAGCAATAAGAAAAAAAAAGGAGATTCTGGTCGGAAGTGATCTACTAAGTTTAATGTGTGTGTTTTGTTGTTGTTGTTGTTGTTGTTGTTGTTGTTGTTTCAGGCCATATTAAAACATGTAAACATTACAACCTCTACATGTGTGATACTTTGTAAATAAATAGTGTTCATTTAGAGCTAATTCAAACGAGAAATAAGTACTGCACTAACAGTTGTCATAGATCCAGTGATAGGTCCTGAGGATGTACCAAAAAGCTAAAACATGAACATCATATCACAATCAGGGTAGGTATCATAGAAAATGTGGAATTATTCGATTTTTCTTTTTCAGTGGGAATCTGCTTTAGAAAATTGGAGACATTTTCATGGAGAATATCGTACTATTCAGTTCCATGTATTTTGGAGCATTTCTGATAAATGTATTGATTGCCATAGTAACCAAGATACTAAAAATAGACAGTTCTCATCATATCAGGCCTGGGTCAGTCGTTCCTGAAACCTCCCCAGCCAGGGGGATGATGTGGGCAGAGGCAGTGGGGTTCTAAACCTCTGGGTAATAGAAAATGAGAGAGAAAAGTCACAGAAATAAATGATTTATAAAGTAGAAGAAAAAGAATTACAGAAATTCTAAAATAAATTAGGACATTTTTTAACTTGAGAAAATGTAGAAAAAACTCAGCCTATTCAGTAATAGAAATTACCTCTTTAAAAATAGAGAGATTTGTAAACCAGGGGTCAGCAGTAGAATGCCTCAATTGGAACCTCATCTTATCTCTTATCTCCGATTTTCTCAAAACTACTCCCGACTGACCACTAACTGATATTCTCATTATTGGTCTGCATGATGCACCAATGAAGTGTTAGTGAGACTCCTCGCCAGCACTTCATTGGTGCATCATGACGACCCTCTGCAGGGTTCACATGGGGTCTTTTTCTGAACATCATGCAGGTGGGCTCCATTGACCTTCATATTCCTTCCACTGATACCAGATCCTGACTGTCATAAATACCATTCAGGTTCGAGTGATGACAAGAAGAGTACCACCATGTGCCCTTACATAGGTTGGCACAGTGACGTGGGTCGGGGTTGTTGTCCTGGTCTTTGGTGCTAAAACGCTGCCCATTGTGAAATGTCAAGACATCTTCTGTAAAACAACAAGAACAAACACAGCCATTACCTCAATAGGTACCACGGCCTTAGCTGGTTTAATTATCAGCCAATGAAATGACACCAACTGTTTACTGTGGTCCTCTCGGGGGCCAACTGGTACCCATTTGATAGGTACCGTAATCTCCCGCGTATAAGGCGCGTCTTATACGCGAGGTTTTAGTTCTCACTGGATCCGCAAGGGGGAGATCAAGACCTTCATTTTGATATATTACACTTCCCCTAAGTAATAATATTACATAGGAGGCTCCAGGAGGTTCATGTAGCTGTAGCCCCATACCCCCATACCCCGTAAACACATATTCAGAGGTAGAACCTCAAACTCTCTAAAATCAATTTAGAGGCAGAACTAGATGCTTCAAATTCCCTTGAAGCGACCCCCCTCCTTCCCATCCCCTTAAAGACACCATGCTACAAAAATATATAGGTTTGCTCCAGCACTTCGCTCTGTGCCCACCCCTGATAGGCCAACCTCAGTCATAAGCCAGGAGGAGACTTTGGAGAAATTTAAAAGCTGATTTTGGTCAAAAGTAAGAAAAAGGTCTGGCTTATGGCCGTCGTTTTACGTTAGCATACTTACTTGGGGTGTAGTGGTTGGTTGTGGTGTACTCGTTACACCTTTTTCCTTGTCTGAGAGCGCCCTCTCCATCTTGGTTTCAATTGCCTCCATGCGGTTCTGTACGTAGGTCCTCATTTCCTAACAATACAATATAAACACATTGTGGTAGATACACTGCAAAAATGGTGTTTAAATTTTAAACATGTTTAGGTCTCAACACGTTTAAAACCTAAACACATAGGTCAGTTAGGTGTCTCATCGACTACACATTTAGGAAATGAACACTTTTATTCTAACTACATAAACATTTACGCTAAACATGTTTAGATGTTTAGAGTTGAGACAGTTGAATAATAGGTGTTTAGATTTAAACATCAATATGTTTAGATACTTGGATGTTGAATCCACACCAGGTAGCAGCACTACCTTTGACTGGACTATCTGCACACAGTTATAATCAATTGTTGTGACAAATGTCCCCAAATCCCATGTTTATCATGGTTTCATTTCATAGAATGTCATGTGAATAGAAAGGGCAATAGAAAATTGACTAGATCCACCTCATGCCACCATCATTACCATAAAATAATCAATAAACTCCATAACTGACACCTATTTGATGTTATTCTGGAATAGATAAGGCAATGTCCTTCCTGCCAAGCTGTTGTACTTTCTCAAGTCTCTCATTCTGATGCAGTGTGTACTATATGTACATGTATATAACTGTGGCTGACATCTTTGGAGACTTTGACAAGTAAATACCTGCTGATGCCCCCCCCCCCAGTAAATGAGAAAAAAAATATATCTCTGTTTTTTAATGCATACATGTCTGCAAACCTTAACTCTCCATCAAATCATTTAAACATCTAAACACAAAAATTCTTAAACACCTAAACACAAAAATTCATATATCTAAACACAAAAGTTTTAACCTAAACACCTACATTTCTAAACACTTGAGCTAAGCACATTGTTTGGCTAAATATGTTTAGGAAATTAATGTGATTACAAAAACGTTGCAAGAATATGTTTAGAATTGTGTTTAAGATCTAAACACCATTTTTGCAGTGTAGTTCAATGTTTCTGAAACCTTTAATAGTTGCAATAGTTAGATCGGGTCATATAATCAATTCATGTTGATGGCAGTGAAATACGGATGTCCCAAAGACTTAGCATAGGAGCTCCGTATTTCACCCCCCATGAGATAACCACCTCGTATCTCACGGCCACTAAAACCACCAAAAATGATCATAAAAAATGTAATTTCATGTCTTTCTATGCAATTTCCAAATATTTTTGAGCATTTCAGACTCAGATAACATGAAATAAATACAAAGGTTCACTCGTAGTGGGTCTGACTGAGAGTTATCTTACTCGGCTTCACCTCGGGAGATAACCCTGAGTCAGACCCTCTAGTCGTGAACCTTTGTCTATGTATTTTATGAGATTTAGTGGGGTTAGGTGAGTGGAATTCAAAGAGAAACCTAGCCCTACTTTTGCTGCTTCTATAAGCAGCACCAAAGATGCAACCTCACATAAAAGATGGACCTTATGCAGTGGGTATTACGGTACCTTCTACACTGGGTATTACAGTACCTTATACACTGGGTATTACAGTACCTTATACACTGGGTATTACGGTACCTTATACACTGGGTATTACGGTACCTTCTACACTGGGTATTACGGTACCTTCTACACTGGGTATTACAGTACCTTCTACACTGGGTATTACAGTACCTTCTACACTGGGTATTACGGTACCTTATACACTGGGTATTACGGTACCTTCTACACTGGGTATTACGGTACCTTCTACACTGGGTATTACAGTACCTTCTACACTAGGTATTACAGTACCTTCTACACTGGGTATTATGGTACCTTCTACACTGGGTATTACGGTACCTTCTACACTGGGTATTACAGTACCTTATACACTGGGTGTTACGGTACCTTATACACTGGGTGTTACAGTACCTTATACACTGGGTATTACAGTACCTTCTACACTGGGTGTTATGGTAGCTTATACACTGGTATTACGGTACCTTATACACTGGTATTACGGTACCTTCTACACTGGGTATTACGGTACCTTCTACACTGGGTGTTACAGTACCTTCTACACTGGGTATTAGGGTACCTTCTACACTGGGTATTACGGTACCTTCTACACTGGGTATCACGGTATCTTATACACTGGGTATTACGGTACCTTCTACACTGGGTATTACAGTACCTTATACACTGGGTATTACGGTACCTTCTACACTGGGTGTTACAGTACCTTCTACACTGGGTATTAGGGTACCTTCTACACTGGGTATTACGGTACCTTCTACACTGGGTATCACGGTATCTTATACACTGGGTATTAGGGTACCTTATACACTGGGTATTACGGTACCTTCTACACTGGGTATTATGGTACCTTCTACACTGGGTATTACAGTACCTTATACACTGGGTATTACGGTACCTTATACACTGGGTATTACGGTACCTTATACACTGGGTGTTACAGTACCTTCTACACTGGGCATTACAGTACCTTATAAACTGGTTATTACGGTACCTTATACACTGGGTATTATGGTACCTTATACACTGGGTATTACGGTACCTTATACACGGGGTATTACGGTACCTTATAAACTGGGTATTACGGTACCTTTTACACTGGTATTATGGTACCTTCTACACTGGGTATTACGGTACCTTATACACTGGGTATTACGGTACCTTCTACACTGGGTATTACGGTACCTTCTACACTGGGTATTATGGTACCTTATACACTGGGTATTACGGTACCTTCTACACTGGGTATTACAGTACCTTATACACTGGGTATTACGGTACCTTATACACTGGGTATTACAGTACCTTATACACTGGGTATTAGGGTACCTTATACACTGGGTATTACAGTACCTTCTACACTGGGTATTACGGTACCTTATACACTGGGTGTTACAGTACCTTATACACTGGGTATTACAGTACCTTATACACTGGGTATTAGGGTACCTTATACACTGGGTATTACGGTACCTTCTACACTGGGTATTACGGTACCTTATACACTGGGTGTTACAGTACCTTATACACTGGGTATTACAGTACCATATACACTGGGTATTAGGGTACCTTATACACTGGGTATTACGGTACCTTCTACACTGGGTATTACGGTACCTTATACACTGGGTATTACAGTACCTTCTACACTGGGTGTTACAGTACCTTCTACACTGGGTATTACAGTACCTTCTACACTAGGTATTACAGTACCTTCTACACTGGGTATTACAGTACCTTATACACTGGGTATTACGGTACCTTATACACTGGGTATTACAGTACCTTCTACACTGGGTGTTACAGTACCTTCTACACTGGGTATTACGGTACCTTATACACTGGGTATTACGGTACCTTATACACTGGGTATTACGGTACCTTATACACTGGGTATTACGGTACCTTCTACACTGGGTATTACGGTACCTTATACACTGGGTATTACGGTACCTTATACACTGGGTATTACGGTACCTTATACACTGGGTATTACGGTACCTTATACACTGGGTATTACGGTACCTTCTACACTGGGTATTACAGTACCTTATACACTGGGTATTACAGTACCTTATACACTGGGTGTTACAGTACCTTATACACTGGGTATTACGGTACCTTATACACTGGGTATTACGGTACCTTATACACTGGGTATTACGGTACCTTATACACTGGGTATTACGGTACCTTATACACTGGGTATTATGGTACCTTATACACTGGGTGTTACAGTACCTTATACACTGGGTATTACAGTACCTTCTACACTGGGTATTACGGTACCTTATACACTGGGTGTTACAGTACCTTATACACTGGTATTACGGTACCTTCTACACTGGGTATTACGGTACCTTATACACTGGGTGTTACGGTACCTTATACACTGGGTGTTACGGTACCTTCTACACTGGGTATTACGGTACCTTATACACTGGGTGTTACGGTACCTTCTACACTGGGTATTACGGTACCTTCTACACTGGGTATTACGGTACCTTCTACACTGGGTGTTACAGTACCTTCTACACTGGGTATTACGGTACCTCCTACACTGGGTGTTACAGTACTTTATACACTGGGTATTACGGTACCTCCTACACTGGGTATTACGGTACCTTCTACACTGGGTATTACGGTACTATTGCAACAGAGCTAAACAATATCATAGACAGGAGTTTTATGTGAATCTTTCATATGAATCTTTCATATGACTCAAAAAATATTGGCAAACCACCAATACTCTTTTCAAGCTGAAACAGCCTCGTGCCTCTACGTAACTAGTAGACCAAATCACATAAAAGACCAGGACTTTTCACTCAAATCCCTATCAACATATATACCCTGTGTCCTAGATAATACAGAGGGCTGAGAAATGTCAACATGTCCTGTTCTATATATCCAAGTATCACTACAATGTATAACTTTAGCTCTTAACCCTTCAAGACTCGCCTTATACTTCCAGGTTCATGTTCCTTGGTCGTCATGATGCACCAATGCAGCATGATGCCTCCAGGTTCATGTTCCTGGGTCATCATGATGCACCAATGCAGCATGATGCCTCCAGGTTCATGTTCCTTGGTCGTTATGATGCACCAATGCAGCATGATGCCTCCAGATTCATGTTCCTGGGTCGTCATGATGCACCAATGCAGCATGATGCCTCCAGGTTCATGTTCCTGGGTTATCATGATGCACCAATGCAGCATGATACCTCCAGGTTCATGTTCCTTGGTCGTCATGATGCACCAATGCAGCATGATACCTCCAGGTTCATGTTCCTTGGTCGTCATAATGCACCAATGCAGCATGATACCTCCAGGTTCATGTTCCTTGGTCATCATGATGCACGAATGCAGCATGATGCCTCCAGGTTCATGTTCCTTGGTCGTCATGATGTACCAATGCAGCATGATGCCTCCAGGTTCATGTTCCTGGGTCATTATGATGCACCAATGCAGCATGATGCCTCTAGGTTCATGCTCCTTTGTCGTCATGATGCACCAATGCAGCATGATGCCTCCAGGTTTATGTTCCTTTGTGGTCATGATGTACCAATGCAGCATGATGCCTCCAGGTTCATGTTCCTTTGTGGTCATGATGCACCAATGCAGCATGATGCTTCCAGGTTCATGTTCCTTTGTCATCTTGATGTACCAATGCAGCATGATGTCTCCACGCATTGTGGTTGTTCTACCAAGTTCCCTCTTATAGTCAGAAAGATAATATGTACATATGGAGCAGCAGTACAACCTAGATATTCAATGCAATGTTATAATATCAATGACTATTCTTTTTGGAAGACCATTCCCAAGAGCACAATGTATCAACAGCAGTGTCAATATGGTGGGATGAGATGAGATGAGAAATAGGTACCTTGTGACAGTTACAGCACTATTTATTCACATAAAACAGTTAGGATAATCTCTAGAAATTTCTTTTTTGAATTGCACCAGCGTTTCTATGTGTGTATACTTTGGTTTTAATAGATTCCATCTAATACATGCTCTATAAAAGACGCTTCTGACAAATATTGATTTAAGACAGTGTGGGATCATTAACCTCTTACCTGTATGAAGTCTAGTGGGTAAGTTTCTGTTATCTAAGAAGCATACCTTTTGGGCTAATGAGAAAGCATAAAATAATAAGTGTTTGTCTCTTCTATTACATAGTTCTTCACATCCACTAGCATTGCTGATTTGCATGGTTGTCATTATAGGATGTTGTTCCAGTTTGACCTTATATACAATTCTTAAGGCACAATTTTGTAGTAATTGTAATTCCAATGTTTCCCCCCTATAGTCCCTATCCCAGATAAAATCACAGTAGTTGAAGCTGGGCAATATCATAGCTTTGAAAACATCCAGTGCCGATGGCGTGTCATGTTCCTGGGTCATCATGATGCACCAATGCAGCATGATGCCTCCAGGTGTATGTTCCTTTGTTGTCATGATGCACCAATGCAGCATGATGCATCCAGGTTCATGTTCCTGGGTTGTCATGATGCACCAATGCAGCATGATGCCTCCAGGTTCATGTTCCTTTGGATGCACCAAGTCAATTTACCAGCACTGAATTGAGCCCAAAATAAATGTTGTGTGTTTCCAATTACATGACTCTAGGGTCATTTACATTTGGATAGGAAATGTTAGGGCAGATTTCAATTAATTCATCAAATTCTTTGATTTCATTGCAAGATAATAAAGGAAAAATGTGACAAATGTAAAAGACATGAGAAATAATTGAAAGAAATGACAAAGTCCTCAGAGTATTGACAAAATTATAAAAAAAAAGTATTCAAAAATATCTAAAGATATGAAAAAGATCTTCAAAATGAAAAATAAATTGTAGGGTCGGCCCTGTTTTGGTAGGGTCGGTTGGGTAACTGGAAACACACCTCTTTTTTTAGGCCTTGGTTTGATGCATGATTGTTGTCTTTTCAAGTCAGGCATTTATGAATTACTGAGTTCCCATGCGCTTAGGCCTTGTTATTATAATCACTGTAAATGAAAGTCTCAAACAAAGCATCGGGAATACTTACCAACATCATGGTCTCAATCTTAACTAGACGATCCTCCATATTGGAGAACCAAGAGACAACATCATTCTGCTGTGTCTGTGACTGTCTACTCAGGTGAGTGTCAAGGCTGTTTAATCGGGCACTGAGACGAAAGTTGAGGCCTTCGAGCTGTGAGTGCAATTCATTCAATTTGGTGTCCAGTCTTGACTCTCTATCATTGTTCAGGGGGTTGTGTTTCCTCTGTGTAGTGGAGCACTGGTCGTCGTCTCCCGTGCAGGTGGCAGTGGTGTATTTATCATTGGTTCCCTCTGCCTGGACC
Organism: Acholoe squamosa; assembly: GCA_949317995.1. NCBI lineage: Eukaryota > Metazoa > Annelida > Polychaeta > Phyllodocida > Polynoidae > Acholoe > Acholoe squamosa. The sequence goes on from OX439045.1 coordinate 2,600,485, forward strand.
ATAGTTGGCCAATACAGAGTAAGAATCACACCAACTACTACATGGTTTATGTTAGGACACTCCATGGTGAAGTGCTGCTTTGGGTGTGTCTTCTATGTGTTATATATATATATATATATATATATATATATATATATATATATATATATGTGTGTGTGTGTGTGTGTGTGTGTGTGTGTGTCTCCTCTGTACACCTCTCTATAGACCCACATGGCAAGAAAGCGTGACATTTTCATGAATCAAAAAGTCTTCATGCTTGAATGCTTATATCTTGGTCTACAGTGTCCAGATATACACAAAGCTTGCTTCAGAGAATCCACAAGAAAAATAATAAAAACCTTATCAACTTCTCTGAAAAAGCTACCCTTTCTTGTTGCACTGAACTATAGTACATGGTAGTTGAACATGATTTTAGGTGTTTCCTCCTCAACCAGCCCTCCCACCTGCCCAGACATAATCTGACACAGATTACAGCATGGGGTAGGCAATAACGTTGGCCCGGGAGCCATTGGCCTGCAATGCAATTTTGGCTGTGGGCCCGTAGGTTTCTCAAGAATTACCTTGCTGTGGGCCCGGGATGGCCCACAGAAGTTTACATAGAGACATTTATATGAGTATAGGCTTGTTATAAATTATTGGAAAGAATAAAATCAGCAGGAATCTAGCCATTCTTGCTAAGTTATGGTGTGAATTAATGACAAATACCTTTAATTTCTTTTTTAAGAAAGTGCAATGTCTATTCTGGCCACACAGCTTTAGCTCCGGGCCTATAGATTTTTAAAGGTACGGGCCCAGGTGGCCAGTGGCTGGAAAAGTTAGTGTCTACCCCTGTTATACAGAGTTACATGTCTCTGACACAACACAGTGTAGTGGTTCGTCTTTTTAGTTAGATGTCAAATCATAACGAAAAGAGAAGAAGTTTCCGGGTAGGCAACCAAGCGTTTATTCTGATCTTATTTACATATGATCACAGCCTTTAGAGACTACATGCCGGATGGCATTCAGTTACCCGTAGGTAACAGTAGAAGTGTGCTGAGCAGTGGTAGAAAACTCAAACCCGTCATGTGAAGTGTGACAGACGAGTGGAAGGCCCCCTGGTGTAATGGACTCCCCCATCACACCCAGAGACCTGGGTCTGAGTCCCACAGGTACATGAACGTTACGAGTGTAACATTATAATATTAATACCATACCCCTACACATAGGTTGGAGTTATTGCTTTCAAAGGTAGTAGATAGGATGTACCCAAACAGCATCTGGTGGCAAAAACTGTCAAATATTACAATATAAATATTGCTTACACTCCTGAGTTATATGCCCTAACTCATCTGTATCTCACAACATTAGGTATGATTCATTGACATTCTACCCATATCACTTGATTTTATATTTTCCATACCCATAAACTCCTATAGTCAAGGAATTTGTAATAGTTTTATTTTACTCAGTAGATTGTCATTCTAACTATCACCTGCTAATTCTTGTTTCTAAAATGTTTTCTGAAAGCCATAGATTTGGATACCTGGAGTTTGGTTAAGAAATTGTTGGATGATTTTCTTTTCTGTGGAATTTAACGTAAAAAAAACAATTTGTCATAGGTGGCTATAGTTAAAACCACCAAACTCCAATGCCCTAGAGTGGCCAAACAAATTTTGTGAGCTTTTTTTTTTTATCTTTTCTATATGTTTAATATCTAAGTACCAAACTAACATCCATGACAGTTACTAACATAAAATGTTAGTCAATTCTGACTTAGACAGATTCTATCTACTACCTTTAATGTTAACACATATCAAAGAGAGGTATGAAAGCAACAACCCTGATTTAACATACAGAAACAATCTTGATGCATGTATAAACGGCTTTGGTGAGAAACTGGTGTCCCCATTAAATCAGAATCACCTATACAAACCGGTGCCCACCTGCCTCTTGTCTTAATCCCTTAAGGTCGGTCACTATTCTTTACCTAAAGTCATCAGAAAATTATTTTTGGTGCAGAGGCAGCTAATATAATATAGAATTGAATAAAGAAAAATGGCAGGTCCCGCACTACTTATTAAAATATAGAATTTTGACAACTATAAGTGTTACATCTTTTTGCCTCTAAAATGAAAAAAATAGTGAAGATTTTCTTGATTTTACTCTATATCAACCAGTAATCACATAAATATGAAACTTCACACGTAGATATGCTTTTTATGGAAAAAAAATTGCAAAAATAAATCTTTAGCCCTAAAGCAAGGCATTTTGGGTAAAATTGTGCTGCTTTGGGAAGAAGTGAAGTCAATTTGGCATACTCTTTTAACACTTTTGCCTGAAAACAGTATAGAAATTCATCAGAATTTATTCATACTTTCTCAGAAAATACGTTAAATAAACACCTTTCTTATAAAAATGATTTTGACATATGGTCCCACACATAATTTTAGGGTTTTGGACGCCTGAAATAAAAAAGAAGTACTGCAAAAATGAACAAATTCTCACATTTGGGTCATTGCATTATGGGTAAAATGGCAACAATTATAATATAAAATGGTTTCTAGCTATACCCATGGATTTTCTGAGCATTATAATCACTTCCACAATTTCATTTCGAACATTTGAGGGTTATAGATATAAGCCATAAATGAAAGTCAGAAAAATCTAAATTAAATCTAGATGTAAACATACACAAATTTCAAAGCATCACAAAATGCTTTTCATCAAAACGACCTGTATTTCTTGTGACACAAATATAAGTATGTGCCTACCAAAAATGGTGTCATTCTGACCAGTATAACCTATATGCGCAGGGACCTGCGCAGTAGGTTCATTTTCAACAAGTAGCAACCAACCTTAATGGCAGTTATATAAATGTGTCTAATGTGGACTGTCTAATATCAAAGGCAGGGGTATCAGCCAATCAGAACTCGCACCGGTAGAGACAGCAGATGTGTGCTATATGTGAGTTGAACCTCAGGTGCACCTTACATAAACAGTCAAAGTTAGGAGTGTGTCATATAGGTAAGGATATTATACATTAGATTTGTATTGAACTGGTCTGGAACGAGTCCGAGGTGAGTCCTATAGGAATCCTTCAGGTTAAAGGTGCGTCTTTTAGGTGGTGTCCGCCTTATACTATGGTATTACAGTACTATAACACTGGCACTCCCCCTAGTGTCAATATATGGTACTACAACACTGTCACTTATGTTAGGCGCAGTTCGCCAATCTGCGCATATCGGCAATTCTGCTTTGCGCAAGGTACAAATGGGTGAGATTTTCATAAAGTTTCTACCCCATTATAGAATTCATTTGTCTAATATTTTTTATAGATACCTTTATATGTTATTCAACCACTAGTCTATTGTTTGTCAAGTTTTCCTGCTTAGAGTTTTAAAAAAGGAGATGAAGTCCAAGACCTGCTCGCCGAATGGCCGATATTGCTGCTTTGCGCAAGATTTGTGCTTTGCGCGGCGCCGATCCTGCGCGATTTGTAAATTGCGCTGGCCAATTTGAGAAATGCACGGATTGGTGATCCGCGCGGAACAACTCCCCTAGTGTCAATGTATGATACTATAACACTGCCACTCCCCTAGTGTCAATGTATGGTACTATATCATACTGCCACTCCCCCTTGTGTCAATGTATGGTACTATATCATACTGCGACTCCCCCTAGTGTCAATGTATGGTACTATAACACTGCCACTCCCCTAGTGTCAATGTATGGTACTATATCATACTGCCATTCCCCCTAGTTTCAATGTATGGTACTATATCATACTGCCACTCCCCCTAGTGTCAATGTATGGTACTATATCATACTGCCACTCCCCCTAGTGTCAATGTATGGTACTATAACACTGTCACTCCCCTAGTGTCAATGTATGGTACTATATCATACTGCCATTCCCCCTAGTGTCAATGAATGGTACTATATCATACTGCCACTCCCCCTAGTGTCAATGTATGGTACTATAACACTGCCACTCCCCTAGTGTCAATGTATGGTACTATATCATACTGCCATTGTCACGCGCAAATCACGAATCGGCACAGTTTGCAAACAGCGCAGCGCAATTTGCAAATTGGGCAAGATCGGCGCCGCGCAAAGTTCCAATTTTGCGTGAAGCACCAATATCAGTGTATCGGCAAGCAGGTCTGACATGTCTGAGATATTTTATATATATAAAGTGATAAAGATGTGTATGCTCATACAATCTGTTGGCAAACATAAATACCCATCTCCCAAATATGCAAGAGAAATGAATTTAAGGAAATCTTTATAAACTTTATTGAAAACTCGCACCATTTGTGCATGGCGCAAAGCGAAATTGGCAATCGGCGCAGATTGGCGAAATGCGCCTGACACCATTCCCCTAGTGTCAATGTATGGTACTATATCATACTGCCACTCCCCCTAGTGTCAATGTATGGTACTATATCATACTGCCACTCCCCCTAGTGTCAATGTATGGTACTATAACACTGCCACTCCCCTAGTGTCAATGTATGGTACTATATCATACTGCCATTCCCCCTAGTGTCAATGTATGGTACTATATCATACTGCCACTGTCACGCGCAAATCACCAATACTGCGCAGATCGCCAATCGGCGCGGCGCAGATTGCGAGATTGATATATTTTCTGTTATCGTTTAATAAAAGTAACCAGATAGCGGGATTTTGTGAAATGAATGCTTAGATTATAATCTAACCCTGGTGCAGATGGTTTCTGCTGAAGAACTATTCTGAAATAGATATAAGAACTTAGAGACAGAATGACTGCTTGCCGATTCACCGATATCGGCGATGTGCGCCCATTTTAGATTTGCACGGCATCGATCTTGCGCCATTTGCAAACGGCGCTGCGCTGTTTGCTAATATTGGCGATCCGCGCTGATTGGCGAACGGCGCGGAACACCACTCCCCCTAGTGTCAATGTATGGTACTATAACACTGCCACTCCCCTAGTGTCAATGTATGGTACTACAACACTGCCACTCCCCTAGTGTCAATGCATGGTACTATATCATACTGCCAATCCCCTAGTGTCAATATATGGTACTATATCATACTGCCACTCCCCTAGTGTCAATGTATGCTAGTATATCATACTGCCACTCCCCCTAGTGTCAATGTATGGTACTATAACACTGCCACTCCCCTAGTGTCAATGTATGGTACTATAACACTGCCACTCCCCTAGTGTCAATGTATGGTACTATAACACTGCCACTCCCCTAGTGTCAATGTATGGTACTATAACACTGCCACTCCCCCTAGTTTCAATGTATGGTACTATAACACTGCCACTCCCCTAGTGTTAATGCATGGTACTGTTAGGCGCATTTCGCCAATCTGCGCTGATCGCCAATTCTTCTTTGCGCCAGGTACAAATGGGCGAGAATCTAATAAATTTTCTAGCAAATTTATAGAATTGATCTTTCTAATATTTATGGAAGATAACTTTTTATGTTATTCAGCCATTGGTGGTTTAGTGGCAGGTTTCCCTGCTGATGAATATAAAAATAAGTTGAAGACCAAGACCTACACGCCGATTCACCAATATCGGTGATCTGCGCAAGATTGGAGCTTTGCGCGGCGCCGATCTTGCGCAATTCTCAAACTGCGCTGCGCTATTTGAGTATTGCGCAGATTGGTGATCCGCGCGCTACAGTACTATATCATACTGCCACTCCCCCTAGTGTCAATATATGGTACTATAACACTGCCACTCCCCTAGTGTCAATGTATGATACTATAACACTGCCACTCCCCTAGTGTCAATGTATGGTACTATAACACTGCCACTCCCCTAGTGTTAATGCATGGTACTATATCATACTGCCACTCCCCCTAGTGTCAATATATGGTACTATAACACTGCCACTCCCCTAGTGTCAATGCATGGTACTATATCATACTGCCACTCCCCCTAGTGTCAATGTATGGTACTATAACACTGCCACTCCGCTAGTGTCAATGTATGGTACTATATCATATTGCCACTCCCCTAGTGTCAATGTATGGTACTATAACACTGCCGCTCCCCTAATGTCAATGTATGGTACTATAACACTGCCACTCCCCTAGTGTCAATGTATGGTACTATATCATACTGCCACTCCCCTAGTGTCAATGTATGGTACTATAACACTGCCACTCCTGTCACGCGCAAATCACCAATCGGCACAATTTGCAAACAGCGCAGCGCAATTTGCAAATTGGGCAAGATCGGCGCCGCGCAAAGTTCCAATTTTGCACGAAGCACCAATATCAGTGTATCGGCAAGCAGGTCTGACATGTCTGAGATATTTTATATATATAAAGTGATAAAGATGTGTATGCTCATACAATCTGTTGGCAAACATAAATACTCATCTCCCAAATATGCAAGAGAAATGAATTTAAGGAAATCTTTATAAACTTTATTGAAAACTCGCACCATTTGTGCATGGCGCAAAGCGAAATTGGCAATCGGCGCAGATTGGCGAAATGCGCCTAACAACTCCCCTAGTGTCAATGTATGGTACTATAACACTGCCACTCCCCTAGTGTCAATGTATGGTACTATATCATACTGCCACTCCCCCTAGTGTCAATGTATGGTACTATAACACTGCCACTCCCCTAGTGTCAATGTATGGTACTATATCATACTGCCACTCCCCTAGTGTCAATGTATGGTACTATAACACTGCCACTCCCCTAGTGTCAATGTATGGTACTATAACACTGCCACTCCCCTAGTGTCAATGTATGGTACTATATCATACTGCTGTCGTATCCCAGAAGTTGGCACATCCCAGAAGTTGGCTGCGCATGCGCAATCCATGTTTTAAGCCTATTATCGCTCATGGGCCACAAACATCAATGAAAATAAATAATAATTTGAAAACATAAAAACCATGATAACATCCCTCTCTTCTTATAGAATTTGAAAGGACAACAACCCTAATGATACTGTCCCTATGCCGTAGAAATATGAAATGGGTAAAGTTATTTTGAAAATTACGACCAACTTCTGGGATGCTCGACTTTCGGGATACGACACTGCCACTCCCCTAGTGTCAATGTATGGTACTATAACACTGCCACTCCCCTAGTGTCAATGTATGGTACTATAACACTGCCACTCCCCTAGTGTCAATGTATGGTACTATATCATACTGCCACTCCCCCTAGTGTCAATGTATGGTACTATAACACTGCCACTCCCCTAGTGTCAATGTATGGTACTATATCATACTGCCACTCCCCTAGTGTCAATGTATGGAACTATAACACTGCCACTCCCCCTAGTGTTAATGTTATAGCTGTGGTAGAGGAAGGAACACAGAGATGTTGCCTCTGCTATGGTCTTCAAAGTTGTGAGACAGATTTATTGTTGGACAAAAGGCGCATTGACTTCTGAGCATGCTCAGACTGTAACCAACAGGTTCTGATGTAGTAAAAGTATTTAGCTGTATAACACTAGGGGGAGATACTTATAGTGAGGTAATAGTTCATAGTGTCACCACTAGGAGACACCACTGTTTAGACAGTCTCTCAGAGTTAGGGATTGCCAATCCCCCTCTTTCAATGTATGGTACAACAGGTCTTTCATACCATTAGGCACATTTCGCCAATCTGCGCCAATTGCCAATTTCGTCTTGCGCCAGGTACTAATAGTGCGAATTTCCAATAAAGTTAATAATGATTTTCTAAAATCTTTTTGTTTGGTAGTTTTAGAAGATAAGTATTTATATTTTACAATCGATGATGTAACATTTTGCATCTTTTTCTATTTGAAAATATAATGCAACATTTTGACAGGAGACCTGCCTGCTGTTACACCGATATCAGTGTTTTGTGCCAAATTGGAGCTTTGCGCGGTGTTGATCTTGCGCAATTCTGAAATTGCACTGCACTATTTGCGAAATGCGCCGATTGGTGATCTGCGTGCAACAACATCGCATTTCAAAAGAAATGGGTTTTTATTCTCTTATTTCCGCTAATCTTCCCAACAGAGTTTTGAAATATCTGTCTCAAGAAACAATGTTTATCTTTCAAATTGTTACTCAAGAGTTCTGACAATCTTTTTTAAATCACCATAACAAGTATTGGCTCTCCCCCTCTGGCATGTAAGAGGTATATGAATCATGGATGTGTGATATAAAGTTACACTTTCTGCACATGTTGCAGCAACCTTGTTTACGCCTCGTTCCATTTCCTGGTGAGAATAGATAATATTACACAATACATGGTGTGTCAAATGTATCTAGATACAACAACTAAGTTCTGAAGGAAATATGTGAATCATACATTTAAGTACTGAGCGTAATAGTTCACTTATCCCTGAAAAATTGGGACTGGGGGCTCCTAAATTATGTATGCACCAGGGGGGATGCTGGCATCTTTTGTCATTTTAGCAGACCCTGTTTGTATGTATTTCTTATAAAAAAATTTGCAAATTTCAGTATATATGCTATAAATGCATAAATTATGCATCATAATGAAAAATGGTTACGATGCATATAAGGCACATATATTATCTACACTGGCACATATGTAGGGAGTCTGGAGGGTGTTGCTCCTATAGTAAAAGGAAGAGCTGGCTAAAAATGCCCTTGTTTCCAGTCCTTTCTTTTTATGTAGCTATAACTTGGCCCTTTTGTTGCTCATAACAAACATTCAAGTACGGTGCTAAAAAAGGGGGATTTGAGTAAGTACCTAGTTGGGAGAAGTCAGTCAGTATAATATACTATAGAGTGTGTGACATGAGTAGGTACCTGGTAGTGCAGCTCTCTCTGTTTTAAACAAGGCAGGTGACTTTTCAGACTAATGTGGTGAGTGCAAGTTGAATGGTGAAGCAGAGCGTGACTTCTTTTGAAAAGAGGGTACCTACTGACAGCTCTTTTTACCATAGGAGCAACACGCTCCAGTGCGTGCGTATAAGTTGTGCTGTCCATAAGTTACGTCACCCCTTTTTTGGCCATTTTCAACACCCCCCACCCCCTGTCACACTTTGTCACACATCAGCCAACACCCCCCCTCAAAAATTACGTAACACTTAACTTGACCCCCCCCCCTTTCAGCCATACTATGACGCAGCTCAGCTTCCAATAATAACATCTTATCTGAATCTTACTAGAATTTTACCTGAGTAACGGGGATTTGGGGGTAAAATAGAATCGTATCTGACTGTGAGCGGGAGGTTTGGGGCACTACCATTACAGTGCTGACCTTCTGTAGTACCCTTCTAGCTACCTGGTAACATATTTAGCTTGTTTCATATGATGTCTTAATATAGGTCTTAAAATAATTTTTTGAAAATGTCACACAATCCTTGACACCTCCCCCCCCCGACCCTCCTGTCACACTTTGTCACAATCAGAAAATACCCTTCCACACCCTCCTGTGTGACGTAATTTATGGAGAGCCCCTAAGTGTGCCTTGTATGCAGGATATGAGAGTACTCTCTCACCCAAAGTAGGTGACTGTATGATAAGTATATACCACAGATGAAATCATCATACATGTCTCTGGGTGGGGTCAGACTCAGTCAAGATACATGATACCTGTGGCTGTAGCAATACAGGCCTGACATACATAGGCCAAACTAATAAGTGAGTACTGTTTAAGGTTGAATGATACCCTCCTCTACTAGCCCTTTTAAGAACCAGGCACTTATCAATTTAAATACCCCTGACGCTATTCTGAATTCTTACTGAATTCTTACTGTACTTTCTTGTGTATAATTATAAGCATGGGTGTATACAAGCAATAAGTGACAAATTGCCCGGGCTTATACATGGGCCAGGCTTATACATGAGCTTAGGGATTGGTCATTATTTATCAACAGGGGGGTGGTGGGTTTTTGCATGGATGCATGAACAATTTTTTTACACCTCCCCTTGACAGCAGTCAAGATGTTTTGGGTCCCTCTTTGATCTATAGTAGCGTACAGATTATTTAAGAGGGTGAACTTTTTATTTCCCCCCCCCCTCAAGAGGAGTCACAAATTATTATGCCCACCCCCCTTAGGAGGGGTCTGAAATTGTTATGCCCCCCCCTCAAACCCACCATCCCTCTATTGATAAATAATGGCCACTCCCTTATTTGAGCCCCCAATGCTTAAATGGACCAATGCAGAATGAATCATGAAGACTAATGGACAGAAGGCATTAAAGTACTGACTGCCCCTGGAGAATAAAAGGTATAATTACAAGCATGGTCCTGCTTTGCCATAAGGTTCTGGGCTGATTCCAGTTAGAAACACAACATTTTGTTTGTAGGGCCTACCATATGAAGGAGTCATGAATGTAACACATTTAACACACCCAGAGCAGCACTTCACCATGGAGCGTCCTAACGTAAACCTGGTTCTAATTGTACTCATAGTTACACTATATGGGTCCTCCATGATCCAGGCAGAGGGAACCGGTGATGACACCTCAACCACCAGCACTGGAGAAGTCAACCAGTGCTCCCCTATACAGAGGAGACAGGACCTTCTTGATACCCGACTTAATGGACGAGAGACAAGACTCAATGGACTCGACACTAAGTTGAACGAATTGCACTCCCAGCTCAATGGCCTCGACTCTCGTCTCAGTGCCCAATTAAACAGCCTTGACACTCGTCTGACCACAGAGTCAAAGACGCACCAGAATGATGTCGACACTCAGTTGAAAAGGATGGATGACCGTCTTGACGGGATTGAGGCAGCAATATCTGTAGGTGTTCATGCTATATTTTAAGAGGGATTTTTTTGGGCTCAATTGACCATCACTCTCTTCTCAGATCAGATGTTTCAGTGAAATATATAACATATAAAAGTCTTCATCACAACAATATAAGTCACAACATTTACACTTGTAAGCGGAGGGTGGGACTTTGTTCATGTACTTTAATAGCTATCCACAGTTTTCTTCATATTTATAAATTCATTGATTATGGTACATTCATTTTGATTTGACTATTTATTGTAATTATGAAAGGGTTCATGAATATTTAATATTTTTCATAATGTTTATTAATTGTATGCTAGGACATGAAGAGCTATGTACAGAGCAGTATAGAGACAATGGGGACCAAGATGGAGTGGGCGCTCTCAAACAGCAACCAAAACGGTGTAACGAGTACATTGCAACCAACCACTATGCATCAAGTAAGTATACTGCAACCGTATACAACACCTCGATAAAATGTCACAAAAGTATCAGTAAGGGCAAGATCCATCAATTCTCAAACTGCATCCGAATTGCATTTGTATGTTGATGTAGGGGCATGATATATAATATTGGTGATCTTGGAAAAGGTGCAATGCTGAATTGTAAAAATGGTCCATAAAACCTTTACCAACAATATAAATGTTAAGACAAAGGAATACAGTATTTAACTTGATAACTATTGAATCCTTTATTCAGTCTCATCAAATTGAGAATGGACCAAATCAGAGTCAAATTGGTGGTAATAGGGATCATAGGGTTCATTGGATATTGAGGCATCATGTCACTTAGCAAAAGTGAATGGCCTCAATTGTGCTCTGGCATTTTGTCGTAACTTGATTTAATATTTTAGTCATTGCTTTTTTCAGGTACCACAAGGTATGTATATAAACACACTCCCAAAAGAATTTATTTCACTAAATTATTTTGATAAGCAGTCAGAGTATGAACTTGTCATCTTAACTCTAGATATTTTCTAATGTGTGGGTCTAATCTCCAACTTAAACTACAGGAGCCAGTTCACTTGGTAGTCACTTTCTCCTATACCCCTATATGTCTCACACTGATCCAGTGACTGGAAGGTGATGTCAAACAATGGTCTGTGGTTTAGAGGTATATATCTGTTTGCAGATGTGTAAAATAGGGTTTGTTTCCCTAAAATTCTATTACATCTTCCACTGTCCCTTACACTTTGACAATAACTTAAAATCTCTACATATATGTCCAGGCTTGACCTACATGAAATACTTCATAAAACATATCCGAATTGAAAATATAACTTGAAATTTCATTTTACTATGATATAGCTGAATGTGCAGCAGTAGCTGCTAGGGCTCGTAGAGACTGTGGCTACTCTGGTATTACTGAACAGCAATGTGTGACAGGAAAATCGTGCTGCTTTGATACATCTAAACCTAACATTCCCCACTGTTTCTTTAAAGGTAATAGGAACTTATACTGTACTTTTACATCCAAATTAATTTGATGATGTCCCTGAGGGTATTTCTGAATCAATTTAAACAGTACACTTGCAAGTGTTTAAAATCGTTGATACCCGCTATACTATAAAATGACAATTAGAGTAGGTTGGTCATTATCATACCAGACAGTTTTATTATGCTGTTTTACAATTTCTGAACTACACAAAACAAATGTCGGAATAACAGTGCATTCCTCATCCCAGAGTTGCTGCCAGAGATCCTTCATTATTTTCCTTGTACATTTGTGTACTACCATACTGCCACCTGGAGCTTCTTGTAAAAACTACAATGGTCCACTGTTCAGTTTTACAAGAATTCCTGGTAGATTCAAGTTATTCTTTACAATGTAATTAGCACTACCCAACCTCCTGTGTTCAACCAATCATTTCTTTACACATCCAACATCAATATCTGCCTATTACATGCAGCAAATACTTGAGATGATCATTAGCCTAATTCAAGGAGGTGCAATTTCCACTTACAGGGTATGAGGGATGTGAGGATGCCCTTAGACACGGACAGACCACGTCAGGCGTCTACACCATTGTACCAGAACAGGGGACCTCCATGGACGTCTACTGTGAACAACGATTGGATGGCGGCGGATGGACGGTTTGTAGTTTTTTCATCATATCATTACCCTTTAACCTATTCACCATTTAAGGGGACCAATAGGCATGTATCAATACATCCTGAGCCTTTAAAAGAGTAAAGGCTAGATGAAAGATACACTCACTTCAATAAATTCTTTCTTAACAAATATCTTTTTATAGAGACCGCTGTTATACTGTTTTTTATTGTTTTGTTCTTTTGTTGTTGCTGTTTTTTCTTCACTTATCAAGGTATTATTCAGCTACCAAAAATAGTTAATTGTACAAACTTGATATCAAAGTGTCTCCAATTTAGGTGTTCCAGTCCCGGAAGGATGGAAGTGTGGACTTTTACAGGGATTGGAACGCCTACAAGGCAGGATTCGGGCAGTTGTCGAGTGAATTTTGGCTCGGCAATGACAGGATCTATAACCTGACTAAGCACCATGATATGAAGCTAAAGGTTGAACTGACGAGTCCGGAAGGGGAGGTGAAGTTTGCCGACTATGATCACTTTTGGCTTGACGATGAAGCTCACAAATACAAGCTAACAGTGACTGGATACACTGGGGCTAGTCCACCAGGTATGTATAGTTTGTAAACCATCTTTACAGATTAATTCTAAACATTGAACCATGTTTTCTCCTAAGAGCTTTTATGAAATTGTCAACAACAGTATGATCACATCTTCAGATCGAGAACAAAAACTACACAGATCATATCATATATAAAATAATTTACCCAAAGCAATGTAAGATGGTGTGGCCGAGGAGTGGCAGTAAATGAAAGAAGTTACCTTGTGTACTTGCGGGTTATGTGTCTTGAATCATTCAAAAGAGAATGTTACAATTTACATCTCTAATATACATGTATGAGTCTAAATGGTACCTGTCGATGTAATGGTTGTGTTTATCAATGAAATGGCTTTGTCAACTGTTGTTTGTTTTCAGGAGATGCCTTGACATATCACAATGGGCAGAGTTTCAGCACGACAGATCGTGACAATGACCCTGCCCCACAACACTGTGCCAATTCTTACAGAGGTGGATAGTGGTACAAGACTTGTCATTATTCAAACCTAAATGGACTCTATGACAGTTCAGATTCTAAAGGGATGAGCTGGTATCAGTGGAAGCGTTATGAAGTGTCTATGAAGGCCACCCGCATGATGTTCAGAAAAAGACCCTGATTTTGCCTCTCGTTTATTAGTTTTTTTTACTTCTTGTGGAAATACAAATACAAGTAAAGGTGTACCTACAGATTCTAGTGCTTACGCTAGGCCCGCTGTATGCCACTATATATAAATGTTTACTACCAATATGATCGATTTGATGATCGATACTGCATGAATGCATTATCACCATTTGTCATTATGATGCCAGAGAAAATCATGAAGGCATCATCACGTACCTCTTAGGCTATGGAGAGACTTTACCATCAAAAGTGCCTGCCATGTTGATAGTCCTACTAGATGCCAAACGGTGCTGGCTTAAACTGAGCATATGGATATGAAATTCTGGTATTCTATTGATGTAGAGGCGTAGGAAGCAAATCTTCATGGGGGGGAGCCCAGTGGGGGCCCCACCGTGAACACCTTAAATTGTCAGCTCAAGCGCAATGATGCCCCTTCATACCTATATAGAATTTGTATAGAAAAGTAATTTTTGTTGAAATTTAGGTCTCATTTGAGACCTTCAGTACCCCCATTCCCATTACCATATTGATCAGATTTTAGGTGCAAAGCTTTAGCTTCTTGTCAAGTTTGTCATAGTTCTTGGCAAATCTTGGGGGGGGGGGGCAGACAGCCCACCCCCTGCCCCCCCCCTTTCCTACGCCCCTGATATTAAGAGAGTAATGAATGGGCTAACCTCATTCAGTGTATCGTAGGATATCGTAACTCGTGGCCTACGGCCACTCGTTACGATATCCTACGATACACTGAATGAGGTGCCCGTTAGCCCATTCCTTACTGTCTTTATTACACGATTAATCAATAAAAAATCAATAAATAATCAATAGAATATCAATAAAAACAAGTTGAAAACAAAAATCTTTCCCTGGGACTCGAAGCCAGCCATAGTGTGTGTACACGATCGGTACATACACCTCCTTGGCAGTGGACAGCGGTGACAGCGGTGACAGTGGCACACGGCTAAAGATTTCAATGCGTCTCGCTGTTATGTTTGTGTATAATACACCTCCTCCCCCGGCAGCGGACAGCGGCGACAGCGGCACACGGCTAAAGATTTCAATGCGTCTCGCTGTTATGTTTGTGTATAATACACCTCCTCGCCCGGCAGCGGACAGCGACAGCGCACACGGCGAAAAAAGATGCGCCCGGACCAGGGCTCAATCCATGTACCTCTGACGGCTGAGCGCGACATGCTAACCGCTAGACCACTGCGTCTCCTCCCTTTCAGCGGCTGTGTCGGCTTGGATATATTTGAACGTGTCCTTTGGTTATGTATACATGATAGGTACACACACCTCGGCGCCCGGCTAGGATTCCTTTGTTTGGTTTAGTTCTAGCCAACCACCTCTCGTCAGTCCCTGTGGCGCAGTGCATAGGGAGTTGGATTTGGGATGTGAGACTGCAGGTTCGATCCCTACCCTGGCCTGGAATATTTCATGGGTTTTAACATGTAACATATGACATGTAAGGTGTGCTGATATCCATGGATATCAGGCACTAGTGCCTGTTATCCATGGATATCAGGCACACCTTACAAAAGTCATGATGCATGCATCATGGTGTGCAATATCGACAGGTATCAGAACGGGAATATCCAGAAAAAGCACCCAAAATCACAGAGGTCGTGTAATAAGTCATAATAAGGAGATATGACACTGATAACACTGACACTAGTAAAAAGATCATGAAATAATCAAAGAATGGTATTTCAGGACTCCCCTCAAATTCAGGACTCCCCTCAAAATCTGAGGTTTTTGGGTCTTTTCAGATTTTGCACAATGAATGGTCACGAGGTACAAATTCCCTTTGATTACCAGGGCAACCAGTAATGGTGCAAACTGTCTATTATGAGTACCTTTGTTGCTATGGCAACCAACATACTTGTCAGAAATGTTTCAGATCGCTCTGCCTGTAATGCACCTATGCGCTATAATACAATATTGTGTGGAAAATGTTTTATTTTTATTGAATATCATTGTGAATAAAGATTACCTAAATTACTAATTCCTCTTGCCGCATTTTGTGAAAACATTTTATGAAAATAATTTTAAATATTTTCAGGAAAGGGGCGGGGCTCAAGATGCAAATGAGGTCACATGATGGTGGGGAAATTCAATTAATCGACACTGATTGTGCTGAAAAATGTCAGGGGAGGGGGGATTAATAAGTCACGTGACCAAATGGAGGCCTCTGATTGGCTGCCGGTCCAATGGACAATTTCCGTCTTTGAGTCTACATTCTTAGCCGATACATACAATACTACTGCTGTCATCTAAATGAGTAAAATCCCTTTACTGTAATTCCAATGTATAAGGTGCACCCTGCGTATAAGGTGCACCCTGCGTATAAGGTGCACCCTGCGTATAAGGTGCACCCTGCGTATAAGGTGCACCCTGCGTATAAGGTGCACCCTGCGTATAAGGTGCACCCTGCGTATAAGGTGCACCCTGCGTATAAGGTGCACCCTGACTTCAGGAATAATCTATAAGTTGTATTGCACTCCCTGCTACTTGCTATTTGTGTATAATACACGTGCCTCTCGTATTACAGTATGACAGTGACAGGAACTGGGTTTACACCACTTCCCTGCACTCAGGAGGGTGTTGCTCCTATAGTGAAAGGAAGAGCTGGCTAAAAATGCCCTCATTTCCAGTCTTTTCTCTTCATGTAGCTATAACTTGTCCCTTTTGTTGCTCACAAGTGGTCATTCAAGTATGGTGCTAAAAAAGGGGGGTTTGAGTCGTTACCTAGTTGGGAGAAGTCAGTCAGTATAATATACTATAGAGTGTGTGACATGAGTAGGTACCTGATAGTGCAGCTCTCTCTATTTTAAACAAGGCAGGTGACTTTTCAAATCCCTCTTTTAACCCCATACTTGAATGATCATTTGTGAGCAAAAAACGGGACAAGTTATAGCTACATGAAAAGAAAGGACTGGAAATAAGGGCAGCTCTTCCTTTTACTATAGGAGCAACACCCTCCAGTAGTCCAGGCTAATCTGCCTCATGCAAATATCAAGTTAACCCTTTCCAAGTTAACCCATTAGCCGTCATGAGGTATGAATGCAGCTATATTCATTGATACAGTCCTGGAGTATAGGCATGAAGCACCAATGAAGCAGTTCATTGGTGCTTCATAGGGTACCACATCTGATCATAGGGCTCATTATAGAAGATCTATTACCATAAACGTAATATGCATTTATTGACTGGGTTGAAATTGGTCAAGCCATGATCCAAGTGAGTCCACATGTAGCTCTCAAGGCTTTAAGGGCCACTGATACATGAGTGCATCATGCCCATTGGTGCATTGTCATGATGCACCAGTACTTCATGAGTGCATCATGACCATTGGTGCATTGTCATGATGCACCAGCAATTCATGAGTGCATCATGCCCATTGGTGCATTGTCATGATGCACCAATACTTCATGAGTGCATCATGCCCATTGGTGCATTGTCATGATGCACCAGTACTTCATGAGTGCATCATGCCCATTGGTGCATTGTCATGATGCACCAGCACTTCATGAGTGCATCATGCCCATTGGTGCATTGTCATGATGCACCAATACTTCATGGGGGCATCATGCCCATTGGTGCATTGTCATGATGCACCAATACTTCATGGGGGCATCATGCCCATTGGTGCATTGTCATGATGCACCAACACTTCATGGCAGCATCATGCCCATTGGTGCATTGTCATGATGCACCAGTACTTCATGAGTGCATCATGCCCATTGGTGCATTGTCATGATGCACCAGCACTTCATGAGTGCATCATGCCCATTGGTGCATTGTCATGATGCACCAGTACTTCATGAGTGCATCATGCCCATTGGTGCATTGTCATGATGCACCAGCACTTCATGAGTGCATCATGCCCATTGGTGCATTGTCATGATGCACCAATACTTCATGGGGGCATCATGCCCATTGGTGCATTGTCATGATGCACCAACACTTCATGGCAGCATCATGCCCATTGGTGCATTGTCATGATGCACCAGCACTTCATGAGTGCATCATGCCCATTGGTGCATTGTCATGATGCACCAGCACTTCATGAGTGCATCATGCCCATTGGTGCATTGTCATGATGCACCAGTACTTCATTTGGGCATCATGCCCATTGGTGCATTGTCATGATGCACCAGCACTTCATGAGTGCATCATGCCCATTGGTGCATTGTCATGATGCACCAGCACTTCATTGGGGCATCATGAGGTGTGTATGAACCCAGTAGGGTTGTCATGATGCAGTCAGGATATATGATACCAGGCAGGATGTGTATACATGATACGATTTTCTTTTTATATCCGTTCAGAATGTAGTATGGAGGCACACTTGCATAGGCCAAATGAATTTAGTTTTGCATCGTAAATTCCCAATTTTCCTTCCACAGTTAATCATTGACATTAAATGACTCATCATATGTCAAGGTGAATTTTGAGGCTCCATAGACAAAGCACTGTGCACCGTATTGCACCCCGGCGTGAAATAACCAGTGGAAAATCAACGTGGGTTACATAACCTGAGAAAAAATCCAATATGGCATTGCATATCATTTTGCATTGACGACAGGTGATTAAGAGGTGATTTTGTATGTTAATTGATGAATTATCGATTAATCATCACTTGAAACACCTTGACATAAATGTAAAGATGAACCGTCGCCGAAAACTGATCATCGTTCACCTTTACCATCATATTCCAGGGCAAACTATTACCCTCTGTATGGCTGCTACTAATATTCTCTTTTCTTTGGAATAATGCACAAATGAAGTGCTGGTGAGTGTGAACTTCATTTTAGGGAATGAACAATCCTCCAGGATTGTATCAAACCGATAAGGTCATCATAATTGTGTAGCCCTTGTTAGTTACTGACTGTGACTACATTCATGGATCATAGTACAGCATGGTGATCAATGGACTTGGCCTTTAATTACTTGAGGAATTAAGCTATTGTTAATGAAATTCAGATCCTGCTTTTGTATAATGTATGCCAATGTAGTAATTGTAATGGTTTAATGAATATATTGAAAAAGAAAATCTGAGCAAATGGAAAAAAAGGTTAGCTGAAACAGATTATTTTTTCCTGATAGAAGAAGGCACATTTATAACACATAGAACCCACACAGAGCAGCACTTCACCATGGAGCGTCCTAACGTAATCCTGGTTCTACTTGTACTCATTGTTACCCTGTATGGGTCCTTCAGTGTCCAGGCAGATGGATGCAATGATGACACCACAACCACAACTGGAGAAGTTATTCAGTGCTCCCCTATACAGAGGAGACAGGACCTTCTTGATACTCGACTTAATGGACGAGAGACAAGACTCAATGGACTGGACACTAAGCTGAATGAATTGCACTCGCAGCTCAATGGCCTCAGTACCCAACTAAACAACCTTGACACTCGCCTGACCACACAAAGTAACACACAGCAGAATGATGTCAACTCCCGGTTCAACAGGATGGATGACCGTCTCAATGGGATAGAGACAGCAATATCTGTAAGTTTTTGTGATGCTTTGTTTGAGATTCATGGCTCAATTGACCATGAATTCCTGTCAAAGCCTAAGTTTGATTCCCTGATCAGATGAACCGGCATCAGTATCAAATAGAGCTTATACACAAGGAAAGGGTGAGAGATAGTGCTTTTCTGTTGTATGCTTAGCTGTCCACAGGTTTCTTTAATTGATGTTGAAGAACAAATGAGAACAAAATAATGTTCAATTTTCAACCTCTTTTTTTAGGGTATGTAACTGCTTTAGTGGTCAGGAGTGTAGTGACCGTTGAAAACCTACTAATACTCTTTGGTTTTGTCCATGTGTGTAACATCACATGTGACATCATGCGCTTGCTGTACGACATCTCAGACCTCTGATTTGACCCAATTTGATCCAAAACAACTATTTAAGGTATCATAAACATGAAACCATATCTCAGAATGTACTAATTGTTTATTATTTTGTTAGAACATGAAGGCCTTCCTGCAGAACCGTATAGAGGCAATCGAGACCAAGGTTGAGTGGGCAATGAAAGATGCCAAGCCTCAGCAGGAGACATCTACACCAAAACCAGTCAGTATGTATCAATTGAATATCCCATACAGCACCAATATATTCCAGGGGCCGGTATCACCTTGTATATATTATTGTGGATCATCCGAGTGGTGTGCTCGTATGTGGCCAGTTCCTTCCGGATCAGATAGATGTCGCCTATGGCACCTAGCCGTTCCGTGAGGGGGCAGCATCATGCTTTGCGCCCAGCTTCTATCCAGAAGCCGGGCAATCCACAGAAGAGACCTGGACCTCGTCCAGGTTAGACGTTTTTCCTCTAAACCTTCTGAATAAAGGTCCGGGTGCTCCCTACTGTGCTGCCTTGCTTAATTCGAATCACTCATGTTGTGTTTTGCTTCTTGTGTTAAGCCAGCTAAAGAGCCACCACACATAACCCAAACAATTATAATATATTGACTTAATCTCCCATTTATAATTTACTCTGCATGTTTCTCTAATTTTCTTAAACATAATAAAAAAAACTCAGCAAATACTTCAGATAAAAAAGGTGGACAAAGAAAGGGTTGAGGATAGAGATATCTATCTGATGATTATCTATCCTCATTTGAAGTACACACAGGATGTGAGGATGCCCTTAGACATGGACAGACCACGTCAGGTGTCTACACCATAGTACCAGAACAGGGCACCTCCATGGACGTCTACTGTGAGCAACGCTTGGACGGTGGCGGGTGGACGGTTTGTATTTTATATTTACTGATACTTGTTAACCCTTTGACTTTAGATATTATCTTAATACATCATGCCCATTGGTTGTTCTAATAGAAAAATGTAGCCCTAATGGGTAATTTAACATTGTCAATTTATGCATCAATCATATGGATATCGGCCTCGATTCCCCGGCGCTTATACAAGACAGGCGCTTATTAAGGATACAGTTTTCAACACCCCCTTACCCCCAGCACTTATACAAGACAGGCTTTTTTCAAATACCGACGCATAAACACAACGATACGGAAGATAGAAGTCTGCAATATTTATTAATCATCTTCATTGGATATCAAGTAGCAGAAATAAAGTTTATCACATGAGTCAGCTTTCCTATTTATAACTTAATTTTCCATAAATTATCATTCTGTTTGATAGTTATGAGACATTATGCCACATTAGCAGGCTCTAATATAATAATATAAAAGTTTAATTGAAGTGCTTGGGCCACTTATCCATTGTTTTACTGGTTGTAACATCAAATGTGTGGTAAATATGGAATGATATATTGATGACATCAACTCATCCAAGACTAAATTATATACCTGCAACTCATGGCTTACCTTAACACAATGGCAATGTATATCTACTAATGTGTAACTGGTAAAAGAAAATTCTCTCATATTTCAGGTATTCCAGTCCAGGGAGAATGGAAGCGTGGACTTTTATAGGGATTGGAACACCTACAAGGCAGGGTTCGGGCAGTTGTCAGGTGAATTCTGGCTTGGCAATGACAGGATCTATAACCTGACTAAGCACCATGATATGAAGCTAAAGGTTGAACTGACGAGTCCTGAAGGGCAGGTGAAGTTTGCCGACTATGACCACTTTTGGATTCATGATGAAGCTCACAAATACAAGCTAACAGTGACAGGTTACACTGGAGGTAGCCCACCAGGTATGTATAGTTTGTAAGGGGTGATCATATTTTAACAATAGAGGGGCTGGTGGGTTTGCAGGCGGACCTGTGAAAAAAATTCTACCCCCTCTCGAGGGGTCAACAAATTTTACCCCCCCGAGGGGCCAAAAATCACATGCGAATGCGCCCTTTTAACCTATAGTAACTCGTAGGCTTTTTCTCTGAAAACAGGTGAAATTATTTTGACCCCCCCTGGTCAAGGGGTTGAAAAGATTCTGACCCCCATCTCAAACCCACCAGCCCCCCTGTTGTTAAAAAATGATCACTCCCTAAGCATTCCTTCAGGCAGGCCTAAAAAAGTTTTGTATTCAGGTAACGCTAACTACTCTATTTTCTGGCCATATCCTAACTTTTTAATGGGCCTTTTGGAGAAAATATTTGATTTGTTGACATTCATCAAGACACAGAAGCTTTTACAATCACACATATCAAATTCATATTGACTAGGCATGAAAATTTACAGCTGACGCTAAAAAAAAAAAAAAGAAAAATTGCCTATCTAGCTACCCTAAATTTCTTTGACCCTGCTACCTGAACACAACATTTTTTTAGGACGCATCACAAATTTTGATACCTAAACATTTAAGGTCGTGTTAAGACTTCACATTCAATTTTCATCCAAATTACCCTCAAAATCATACAAGTGGGCCATACTTTTATCAACTCATTTCATATAAATTGTCAGTACTTTCACATAATGGCAAATCATAATGCTTATTATAATTATCTTTGTTCCTGTAAACAGGATGCTGAATAAAGAATAGCCATTATAAAAGAATTTGACAGAAATTGAGTGTGATAATTTTTCATAGAATTGTCAGAAAAGATCATACATATCATATGTTTCATAAAACAGATGCACCTTGTGGCATTTTATGAGGTGGTTATAGACATGTATGGCTATGTGGAATTTACTTTTATAGAGCAATTGGTTCTGGAGAGTATTTCCCGATAGTACTTATTTACAAAATATGTGTCATTGAAATACTCCTTACAATATTTGAATCTCTCTGGTACGGATTGACTTGATGGCACTCTTTATTGTTGTTTTCAGGAGATGCCTTGGCATATCACAATGGCAGGGCTTTCAGTACCAAAGACCAGGACAACGACCCCGACCCACGGCACTGCGCCAACCTTTACCAGGGCGCGTGGTGGTACAAGTCTTGCCATTACTCAAACCTGAACGGACTTTATGACAGTCAGGACTCCAAAGGGATGAACTGGTATCAGTGGAAGCGTCATGGAGTGTCCATGAAGGCCACCCGCATGATGCTGAGAAAAAAAACCTGATTAACTCTCTCAATGATCAATGCCCACATGTTATTACGATGCATGATTGCAGCTGATCAGTGAAAGTCAACATGGAGACATCATGTATCCTGTATATTCATCTTTGGCCGAGGTATATAAGAGTGAACTTTGGCCTCTAGGCAGTGTCTCCAACTCTGAAAAACTAGTTGAATCATTTCAATATTCCTAGATGCCAATTGATGGTCTAGACTGAGTATATGGACATAATGCTGTTTTTCTGTTAGTATATCTCTATCATGGGAAGGGAAATATGAAATGATGTGTAGCTATGGTAACCAATGCATGGTACCATCAATGTATTCATACATCTACCTATCATGCTGCATATCCTTCAGTTTACCTATCTCTCAATCTATTCCTAAAATGGTGTACATATCCCCTGGTCTGCCTAATTTGCTCCCTATATACCTATTACCCTACCCATCCCCCATTGTGCCTCAGGGATATGGAGAGGGATGTGACTGATATGTAAAATGGAGGATGGGCATAATAGGAATAGGTATGTTTCACAAGGTATAGACATGGAGATGGGTGAAAGAAATTGAACACAAGCTGAGATATGTATAGAGAGAGCGGGTTAGGCAGACTGAGCTGAGATGGTAAGAAAGCCATAATGAAGAGCATCAGGAATAGGCATTCAAAAGGATGGGTAGCAAGGGGGATAGGTAGCATGGGAAATAAGCAGTTTGAGGGATAGGCACAGAGAGTACCTTGTAAGATGAGCAAACGTAAAAAAGAAAAGAAAACATGGGTGCTAGGGACAGATGTACAAGTCAAATATCAGGGATGTGCACAGTGGGGGGATAGGCACAATGAGGGATAGGTAGGCTTTATGATATGTATTATAAAGGATAGGTAAGATCAAAATAGTAGACATGATAAGCAATGTACTGCTAACCATTAAGACTTAAATAAACAGATGAACAATACAGTTTAAACATGATGGTCTGAGGGATAGGTAAAATGAATGAAAGGCAGATTGAGGATAGGTAAACTATGGGGAAAAGGAACAAGACAAAATAAGTTAAAGTGATGAGTAAGCTTTAGTATTTAGGCCTTTTGGGAGATAGCCTTCCCACTTGGCAAGAAAACGTTTTTTTCAACCAAATAGAAACATTTTTCTTGAGTACATGTTTTGATGTTGTTTTTTTACATTAAACAATTTTTGGCAAACTTGGGAACCAAATAAAAACATTTTTTAACATTAAACAAAAAACTTGTTTTTTTTTTGCCAAGTGGGTTAGCAGCATGAGTGATAGGTAGACTAAGGGATAGGCAGTATGTGGGATAGGCAGAGTAATGCATATTTACTTGTCACATCGGGAAATAGGCAGACATTTGGATATGTGCATTGAGGTACTAACTCTGGTTTACATGCTGTGTCCATAAAGACTTTTCATCATTTTGAACATCATTTTTGTACATCTTTAAAATATTTTCCTCAACAAACCTCATTAATTGTTAGGTACTTTAAGTCAATTTCTGAGAATCATGATCACAAAATTTGGATTCAGCAGGATGTTCTGGTTGAGGTGGTTTCTTCCTCCCCTTTAGTATCATCCTAATAAAGGAATACCACAGCTCCCTAAACCACCTAATCCTATACGGGACAGAGCCATTGCTAGTACCAAACAAATTAGCTAGGTGGCTCATGTAGTCGGGGGCTAGATGAGCAGTTGGCCTCTTTGTACAGTTTTCTTTGGTTGGCCCTTCCTAATAGTCTATATAAAACTATATTCTAAAAATCTATACCTTTGGATAGCAAATAATTTAAACTTAAACAATATAAGCATTATATAGAGTTAGTACTTCAAATACAAGAGAAATTAAACTTTAAAAGTTATCTTAGAGGGCACATATAATCCAGGCTGAGTAAAACCAAGCCATTGTCTCCCTATCAGGCTAATCCCCTCCATTCACACCTAAAACAATGGACAGATACTTAAGGTGATTAAGATAGAGGCAGGGGCAGCTTATCAGTCTTATCACTTCCCATTGTTTTTTTGTGGGTGGAGGGGAAGATAGGAGATTACCCACAATCCTCTGCCAGATCCAAGATGGCTGTCAGGGGGCAGTTACATAACTGATTTCAAGATGGCCACCTCCATACAGGAATGGCTCTGTTCCCTATATAGAGATCAACAATGAAGACACAATGACAGAACCCTGTATTGTAAGTTGGATACTGACTCCACATTCTACACATAAAGGCAACCCAGTACATGTTGTTAATTAATATGAGCTTTGGCCAACCAGTATATAACATTTTGGGGGTCCCCGCAGAAAGATGCACAGACGGCTAATGGTGATGGTTGACAAAATTGAAATGGTATCATTGAAAAAGTATTGAAGACAGTGTAAAATGAACCAGTTATCAATGTTGATTCTGTTATTCTGTTATGTTGATCTGTGCCCAATAGTTATTAAAGGCTACAAAATGTATGAGTACAAGTACTAATACCATGCTAGCCCATTTTAGCACATATGCGGTACACTGAAAACATGGAAGATCCGAAACTAGTCAGCGGTGACCACTTTAGGTCCTCAAGTTGACGATACCTAAAACTACAACTTTTGGTAGTAAAAATGACGACTTTAGGTTGTCATCCTGACGACCTGAGTCATCAATATGATGACTCTGTACTGTCAGCATTGTCATCCTGACGACTCATGTCGTCAGGATGATGACCTAAAGTTGTCATCTTGACTACCTAAAGCTGTAGTTTTAGGTATTGTCAACTTGAGGACCTAAAGTGGTCATCACTGACTAGTTTTGGATATTCCATGTTTTCAGTGTAGTTAATTTCAGCTTATAATTTGGCCTGTGTTTATATGAGACCTGCAATTATTTGAAATATAAAATTGTACAAAATTTTAAATCTTAAAACACCCTTCTACCCTGCACTAAAATGCTAAATTTGAGAACCTGTGTTAAAACTATGGTATGCCTACAAATACAGACTACCTTTCGGGTTAGTTATTTGATGATACCCGATCACCTAAGATAAGGCTAGCAGTCTTAGAACTAACCTTTGGTGATTTTTAGACTATATCATATCACTGGATTCAATTGGGAACAGGGTCAATAGGACATGCCTTGACTTTGTTCACACCTAGGGTTTATTTCAATAATCCCCTGATCACCAAATAGCTCTAACCTTACCAAATTACCACTACCATCACAGATTATGGAATTATTGTAGATCTTGCATTATAGGACATGATTTGTACCAGGTTCTGTTATGCATATATAGGTGGCAGAACAGAGGTGGGGCAGATAGAGGGCCACCCCTCCCCCCAGAAATTTTAACTAAAGAATACCAACATATGTGTACCAACACATGCACAAAATTTTAATTCTTGAAGAAGGCAGCAATTTAGATGTAGAAATTCCAAACCTTTCTCATGGTTTTTCTATGCCTGATCTATGCATAAATACTCTTAGTTGGGACCCCCCCCCCCTTCAACTTCAAACCTGCACATATGTAATATTTCTACTATGGTGTTGAATAATCTGAAACCCTTTGTACTACAACTTGGTACTGTGGAATGAGCAGCATGCTGACCATTGGCCAATATATTGTTATTGTTTGAGAATCCAAATGGCGTGGGGGGGTGAGGTGTTGTCTGTTATACAATTGACCCCTGGCCTTACCACACCACCCAGATCCACCACCATACAGTCCATCCCAACAACCAGTCCTATCCACAACCTGAGGACCCGAGGTAAGCCTACCCTTTATCATCTACTCTCTAATTCTGTGCCACATTGAGACATCTGGAGCCTAATAGGTTATACCGTAAAACCCCGCATGAAAGCCGTACCCTGACTTGTACATGGGATTTTAATGTAGTATGAACACCCAATGGGTCAGCCATTGCTTGATCTCCCGGGGGGCACTCTTGGAATTATGGCAACCATGTGCGTACAAAAACTAGAGGGAAAGGGGGTGCTTTTTTGCACTGTGAACGGATCCTGCAGGATCCGCTAAAATGGGTATCAATTTCAAAAAGGACTTCTCTTGGAAAATTCTTAAAAGTTGCAGTAAAAGGGGTTGGTTTTGTGGAAAATTTTCCATTCAAAAGGGTCCGAATTTTTCACAATTTTAGAGTGAGGTGTAAGTTGGGGGTATACTTTTTTGCCATTTTTTTAAAGGGTTTCCCATCAAAGGGGTGCAATTTTAAAAACTAGAGAAAATAAGGGAGATTTCACTGGTGTATCCCGCCAAAAGGGGTATATATTTCTCGAAAATTGCCCCGCTATAAGGGGTACCAAGACAACAGTGATGTACACACATGGTTACGATAGAATATATATGGAGTGGCCCCCCGGGCTTGATCACCTGGTGAGATATTGACTGAGTTAATAGAAACCACGTTTTACCATTTCAGTTTACAGAGGTATTCTGTAATGTCAAAAAAGGGCCTAGTGGACTATCGATGTAAATGAAGACAGTGACTGTTTATCGGTACCTGCACTGATATCTTGTTATCAGGTTCAATATCAGCGTTTGTTTGCACATGTCCGCATTCATATGTACATTAATCTATTCTCCTAATAGACCCGAGCACATAGGTGCTAGACTTGAGTGGCTGTGGTCATTATTTATCAACAGAGGTGGTGATTTTTTGGGAGGACGTGCAGAGATTTTTTAGGCTCCCCCGACAGTGATAAAAGAATTTTGTGTCCCCCACGCTGAAGGCATGAAAAATCTCTGAGCCCCTCTGTGATCTACAGTTGCACTTTTTTTTTGCTTATAAGAGGCCAAATTTTTTACATCCCTCCCCTTAAAAGGGTCAAAGGCTTTTATGCTCCTAATCAGGAGGGGTCAAAATCTTCCTATGCCCCCCTCACCCCCTGTTGATAAATGATGATCACTCCCTAAGAAATAGCCTCCTGGCAAGTTACTGTTCAAGGCTGCAAAAATACATATAGACAGGGTTCTCCCAGGGACCTGTTAACCACTGATGTTTTAATGCATCATGCCCATTGGTTGTCATGATGCACCAATGAAGTGCTGCCGAGAAGTCTCACCAGCACTTCAATGCTGCTGTACTGTGTGTTTACTCTATTAATTTGATGTTATTTTGACCTTGCTTTCTAATCGCTGCATATAGATGTAGTAAAGTGCATTTGGGGTTTGAGCTAGCTCCTTATAAATGGTAGAGTGTGCCACTACCTCAGCCCAGTACACATATCAAGCTGTGCAGTGATCCTACTCAAATAAAACTAGTCAGAGATACCTCCTGACTGAAGACTTTTATTGTTTCTCCTCCTCGGCTACTAACACGTCAAGCACAACAAGAGTACAATAGTTCATCAAATACTCCGGCACTTTTCGATGATCAACACTCTGTCATATCCTCTAGTTCATACAGTAGTAACACAATAACCTTTATCTTCTCTTCATATCAAGGCTCACCAGCGATAATTTCCACTTACTAAGATCGCATATTATCCTACAGTAGGCAAGGCAGCAGGCAAGTTTGGCCCAATTCAACTCCTAATTAAGCAATGCAGTGTACTCACATGGAGTCTTAATAGTTGTTATGATAATCCAACCTTAATGTGGATCCTAAGTCCACACAGGGAGGATCCCTGCATGGAGAGGGAGAGGCCCTTCCCAGGCCTGGAGTCCGTCGATGTTAATTACTGCTATTAATTTCTATCTCCATTTTGTATTACGTTCATAAGTTGAAACACTATCATTCCCAGGCAGTGTTGTTATAAGTCCCAACTGCTTATGTCTGAGTAACTTCTAGATCTACTCAGCTTGTGAAAGGTGAGGATGTTACCACTAACAAGTGCATGTTGAATCTCCACTACTATAATGCTCCTTTCCATAACATGTGTAGGCTACTCCCTGTTGTGATCTAATGGTATCTAGCTGTTAACAGTTAGCTTAGATATGATTGCCCAACTTTCAATGCTGTCTCCATGCTCCCTCTGAACGAACTCCCCGTCTCCTACTCTGAATTCTACAAATATGTTATTCGAGTATTATTGTTATCCCGGCGCGCCTGCGCAGAGACATGTATTTGTCTCATGACATCACCATCTCATTTATTTCCCTTTTTATTACTCAACTTTGTAAAGTAGTTATGTCCTAATCTAATATTCTTCTTCCCATTATTCATCATTAATCCCTCCAGTTCTACTGGTCCTAAACTAATTATCTCTTTCATTTTCAGATGGGATTTCGGAAGTTTATCTCCTTCATCTCTTGACTGGAGCCATCAAGCCTTCCGTCTCAAATCTCATTATGGACCTGAACATCACAATTTATACCTTAATTCCTGTAGAACACGCCATCAACTCATTTTGTTTGTCAATAAACATTAATCACTTTGTCTTGCCTTACTGCCTTTTTCTTTGCCTCTCTATTAAATTACTTTACATATCCCATCATTGTCAGCACTGCTGGTCACACATTATTATCCATTATGGATTTCTCTTACACCATCGTACACTGCATCATGACAACCCTCTGGGAGTATATGCATCAACCCCGTAGGGTCGGCATGATACTGCAATGAAGTGCTGGCGAGCAGTCTGGCCAGCACTTTATTGGTGCATCATGATGACCAATGGGCATGATGCACTCCTGCATCAGCCACCAATAAAGGGTTCAGAATGACATGAACTTAGACGTACTTCAACAATAGAAGCCCTTATATATTTGAGTGTGTTGATATGTGTATTTATATCTACTTTGATGACCTTTCATGCTGCATCAGTGGACATCCAAGTATTCAGGGGTTCTATGGTACTCTTCAACTGTTTCTCCTTGGATTTGCATGCCTTAGTGATTCTCTTTAATTTCTTAGTAGCACCCCTATAAAGCTGCACAGCCAAAAATAACTTTCTTATTTTAAGACAAAAGGTGACAAAATTTTACTTGAAATCTTGGTATATCCAGCTTACTTGAAATAAGAAATACAATCTTAAGAAATAAATTCTTAGATCAAGTAATTTATTCTCAAATCAGGATTCAATTTTCTAGAACATTTTTAAAAGGGAGTAAATAATTCTCATGGAAGAGGATTATTACAAGATAAACTTTCTCATAATTTTTCTTAAAACAAGTTATATTTTCTCATTTCCAGTATTTCAAAAACAGTAAATTCCTTGTTTGTAAAGTGAATATGATTATTTTCTATTATGGAAATGCTTTAGAATTAGATAGAATAGAAGGCTACCTCAGTGGCAGAGGTTCATCAGATTACATGCATGCAGCTCTTTGACGCCACATTTTGACCTTTATTCAAAGTATTTAACTTAATGAAAGGCTGTGGCACATCCCACCCTTACATTATCATATTATCTACGCAAAAGGTGTTTAGTGTCCTTTTTGCCTTGAAATCCCCTCAATCAACTATCAGACCAATGGACCTGATACTAAATTAATTCTACATAAATTTCCTTCAGTCTTCACTTTATTTTACCACATCTAATGTTCTAGGACCGAGTTTAAGTTATGACTTTGTACTTTTTATTGCAAATAATTTATCATAACAGGTAGTGTTGGCACCTAGTGGCGGACCATGTAATTTCTTCATATTAAGAAAATAATATTTACCTGGCATGCTAGATAATATTCCTTGGCCAATTTCTAACAATATCTTAGTTCTACCTTTTTCTAGATGTAAGAAAGCACTTGTATAATAATAAGTCTCATATCAAGAAATTAGATTTTCTTGTTTTAAGATTACCCTGAGGAACAGCCAAATAGCAACTGGGATAAAACCAACTGATCTTGGTCAATTCAAGGGTGCTGAATTCAGAAATCATAATAGAATTGCTGGGTTTCTTCTCATTTCTGAGCTATTTGACATTAAAGATGCATAAAATGTGATTACACAACTGTTTCGAGTGAGAAATTTGGCAGGAAGTTAATTTTTTCCATCAACTAATTGATGTATTCTGGATAATAGATGTCTTAAACATTAAGAACATGTGGTATATAGTCAGTATGATCCTATTTATTGCCTATAAAGATTTTTAACTTAAAATTTTATGATAGAGGAGAGCTGTTTGATAAGAACATCGCACACTTCATCATATATACTGAATATTTTACTTTTGGGTTTCTCTTGCATTGACTTGCTAGATAATCATAATAATAATGTGTGACCCTTAAATAAGAAAAAATGTGCTTTGTCCTGCATATAATTCAGTAGTCATACATATATGCAGATACACTGACACAAAACTTGAATAATATCAAGTTGAAAAGCATTATTTTATAGACAACAAATAGGCTCATTGGAACCATATACCACATTTTCTTAATGTTGAAGACACATATTATCCAGAATACATGAATTTAACGTCAAATAGGTCAGAAATGAGAGGAAACTCAGCAATTTCATTGTGATTTCTGAATTCGGAACCCTTTAATTGACCAAGATTAGATGGTTTTATCTCAGCTGTTCTCCAAAAGTGCAAAAATGTTCCTCAGTGGTATAAGATAAATAATGTTACCTGGTGGACAAAGCTACCAATTTTGAGAAATTTTGTTAAGAAAAATAATCTCGAAAACTTGAATCAAGAAGGCAGCTCAAGATTTGTTCTAAACTTGATTTTTCTGAAAGAGAAGATGACTGATGAACCTTATAACCAGAATGATCCACATAACGAGAAAAGATTTCTTATATTAAGTTTATTTTCTTAGACAAGATTTTTTTTTGGCTGTGTGGTACAAGAACTCATATAGATTATAATTATTTCTCACTTCCAACATCTGACAGAATGTAAGCAAAAAATGATTTCATTATTACATTGAAATATCTCAACAATTGAAAATAAATTGGTCTAGCATGAATTCAATCTCCCTGAAACTAGTCATTTTGATATCCATATACAATTATATATGATTTTTTTTAAAATAATAAAAACAGTTGTTTTTTTAAACCCTGCCCCACCCGTCTTGTTACCCAGATCCCTCGAAAATATTATGGTAGGTATAGGTAGGGAATTTTTTTGAGAATCATTTTAAGGCTGGCTGTAAATCTTCGTGCCTACACAACACAAATTTTAGGTCCAGGGTCATAAAAATACATCGATCACTGTCTTGACAATTGCCAAAACGCAGATTTTTGCCCCAGAAGGCCCATAAAACAATTAGGGTAGGGCCAAAAAGTAGGGTAGGTAGTCTTACCCGAACACAACACTTTTTGTTGCTAGGCCTAAGGATTTTGGGAAAACAGTTAAAAGCCTGTGGTTTGCTTTTTCAGGATCTCAAGATGAAGTCAACATCAAGTTGGGATGGTGTGTTTGCCTGGTTTCTGTGCATGATGTCATTTATGAATCATGTTATAATCGGCGGCTTCATCTATGCCTCTGGTATGTTCTACCTCATGTTCAAGAACTCTCTGGATGTGACAGATAGTGAGATAGCTCTGATAACCTCAATCAACATTGGCGTCATGTTCTCTAATGGTAAGTGCTAATCTGATGAGTCATCTTGGCTATGATGGCACTTCTTGTGAAGGTATTTCTTACAGATTATTCTCAGTTTTCAGTATTTGATCTGTTATGCTTCTGAAATTGATATATTACATATACTATAAGATATCCATAGAACACAACTGTCATCATTTGTGTGCGAAATCTGGGAGTCCGTTTATTTGGCATGAAATGTAAAATGTTGTAACCTGTGACATTTATACATGCAAAATTCTAATTTTGTTCCTCAAAATTTGATTTTGGAGTTGCTCTTCATGACATAGAGTCTTGAATGACAAATTTCCATCCCTGTGAAGGTTGTTTTTTTAACCCTGATAGAAAAGTTTTAAGCTACTTATATGCGCGCATATAAGTGGTGATAAATGGGCAGTAGCAGTTCCCAATGTATTACTAGATGTCACCACTTCCATTCAGGTGTTATGTAACAGGTTCCTTCACTGGTGGCCCTTGTAGTCGGCCATATTGCCTAGCCCCAGGAAGGACCACCGGTCTCACATTGGAGATTTTCTTTTCTTTCTTCTTGTGTTACTTAGGCCTGGTTATGTATGTTTATTGGCCAGGTCCAATAAAATATTCGCCCAAACTAGTTTGGAGTTGTCGTATGTCTATTTATGAGCATTGCTTGGTATTATTCAAAGATATTGAAGGACTACAAGGAGGTTGTTTATATGATGCAGGTCCTTTTGTCGGTATACTGTGTGAGCATTTTGACAGTCGCCGTGTGGCAGTTGTAGGCGCCATTATATCTACAGCTGGACTGGCATGCAGTGCATTCTCCACTCAAGTAAGACAACCAGAATGGTCATATCTTCCATATCATATCAAAATAACTGAGCTTGGTAAAAAAGACTCTGCTATGGTTTACTTACTTAACTGACAGATGCTGCTCCAGATCAGCCAAGTTCTAAATTGCTTCCTAGTGGGTAGGATATAAAGGAGCAAAAGGAATTAGCTGAATTGCTGAAATATGATTCTTCAGAAAATAGAATTATTCTACATATCCCTAAACTGCATGTAGGAAAGCCTTATCATATTCTTTTTCATTATTCTAATAACCTATAGCATAAATTATTTTTGAAATCCCTTGTACAAAGTCACCTGTATGATAGGGAAAAGCAAAATACTAAAATAGTGATGATCATAACTTTACTTTTAGATCATTCATCTGTATATCAGCTATGGTATTATCGCTGGGGCTGGGCAAGGTGTCATTAACGTCATCAGTATCTCCATTCTCGATCCTTACTTCCACAAGTACAAGAGAACAGCATGCAGCATAGCTTTTGCTGGTTATGGATTTGGATCATTTATTATTCCACCAATTCTGAAATTTCTGGAGGATATCTATGGATGGAGAGGTGCAATTCTGCTTATGGCTGGGGTAAATGCTCACATGATGGTAACTTGTAGCTCATTCAGACCATCAGAAACTGTTACAAGAGCAAAGAAAATTCCTCCACTTCAAGACACACCTATATTGGGTGACGATGGAAAAGGTCCAGCTGGAGTCACAAATTCATATCAAGTTGTTCAAAGCGCAGATGTGAATTCTACACCACTAAGTACCATCAAAACCAAAGGTCTAGAAATTATCTCACTTTTTCGCATCATACCCTTCCTCTGCTTGATTGCATGTGCGCTAATCAATGTTTTTCCCATATCAATCATTGCAACCCACTTTGGCAGTTACTTGATCACCCTGTGGTACACCAGTGAGGATGTCTTGAACTTGTATATGATTCTGGGAGTCAGTGCTACAGTGGCTCGACCACTGGCTGGATTATTTGCGCAAGTCACACACGTCAACACTGCTTTGTTCATCATGCTGACTATTCTACTTAATGGTATGTAATGATGTATAATCTATAACCCATTGGGCACAGCACATGTTTGCAGCCTTTACTAGGTGTTGTCTGAGTGGCTACTCCTATTGTAGCCCTTACTAGCCGTTGTCTGAGTGGCTACGCCTATTGCAGCCCTTACTAGCTGTTGCCTGAGTGGCTACTCCTATTGCAGCCCTTACTAGCTGTTGCCCTAGTGGCTACTCCTATTGCAGCCCTAACTAGGTGTTGTCTGAGTGGCTACTCCTATTGCAGCCTTTACTAGCTGTTGTCTGAGTGGCTACTCCTATTGCAGCCTTTACTAGCTGTTGTCTGAGTGGCTACTCCTATTGCAGCCTTTACTAGCTGTTGTCTGAGTGGCTACTCCTATTGCAGCCTTTACTAGCTGTTGTCTGAGTGGCTACTCCTATTGCAGCCTTTACTAGGTGTTGTCTGAGTGGCTA
Source organism: Acholoe squamosa (assembly GCA_949317995.1). Lineage (NCBI taxonomy): Eukaryota > Metazoa > Annelida > Polychaeta > Phyllodocida > Polynoidae > Acholoe > Acholoe squamosa. Next base: position 2,635,230 of record OX439045.1, read on the forward strand.
CTCCTATTGCAGCAATTACTAGCTGTTGTCTGAGTGGCTACTCCTATTGCAGCCATTACTAGGCGTCGTCTGAGTGGCTACTCCTATTGCAACCCTTACTAGGTGTTGTCTGAGTGGCTACTCCTATTGCAGCCCTAACTAGGTGTTGTCTGAGTGGCTACTCCTATTGCAGCCTTTACTAGCTGTTGTCTGAGTGGCTACTCCTATTGCAGCCTTTACTAGCTGTTGTCTGAGTGGCTACTCCTATTGCAGCCTTTACTAGGTGTTGTCTGAGTGGCTACTCCTATTGCAGCCTTTACTAGCTGTTGTCTGAGTGGCTACTCCTATTGCAGCCCTTACTTGGTGTTGTCTGAGTGGCTACTCCTATTGCACCCCTTACTAGCTGTTGTCTGAGTGGCTACTCCTATTGCAGCCCTTACTAGTCCACATTGGTCAGCTATGTTGCCTGTGAAGCCCTTAACAGAAGTTTAAATATGCAGTGCCTATTCAGGACTGCCCAGGCAGCCACTACATGTAGTAGAGGCTGATTTTACAGTGCTGCATACATTTAACACTGCATTAGTCAGCTATTAAGTGCTGCCTCTGAAGCCCTTAATAGTAGTTTACATGCAGTGTCTATTCAGTGCTACATGGGCAGCTACTACCGTAAATCCTCGCGTATAGGACGCGTCTTATTCACTAGAATTACATAATCTGCTTCCTATAGAATTCACCCTAACTTACGGTGCGTCCTATAGGCGAGGATTTTCTACTATAGAACAGTACTGAAATGACCAAAAATTAACCCTAGGAGTGTCCTATATGATTTGGTCTAAGTCTGGGTGCGTCCTATACGCGAGGGGCGTCCTATACGCGAGGATTTACGGTGGTAGGAGTCGCTGGTAGGGGCTGCATAGCGTAACACATTACGCTATGTCAAATTAGTCAGCTAGTAAGCCAGGCCATGGAGGGCTTATTCAGTGCTTATTAGGTGGTGCTGTGCCCACTGGGTTTATGAAGCAAATTCTCATCTATAAGGCTCAGATCATATTTATCTTATAAGATTTCCTTGAACTCAGTTTAGATTTACCATAAAACCGTGCATATAAGCCTTTAGACCATCTCAGACGACTGGGGGAGGGGAGGGAGGATGGGGTAACATTCCCAAGATGGTCACCAGTTTCCAGTTTCCTGTTGAGTGTGGGGGGGGGGGGGGGTCGGACTATCTCTCATGACCCAACTGCCTTTAGAATTTTGAAAATTCATTGAGTAGAAAAGATGCTATGAAATTTTCAGAGCAATCCACAAACTCAAGGCATAGCTTATACGAGGGTGCGGCTTATACCCGTTTTTGTTGTGTTTCTTTTTTTTATGAGAGTATGAGATATCTGATACTGGTTAGCATTTGAAAGCTACAAAAGCACCATAATAAAGAGTCATGTTGATATCAATTGATAGAACTTCATTTCAACTTCTATGTTCAAACGCTTTTCTGCATTACAGGTGTGCTGACCATATTCGTACCATTAATGAAGCACCTGTGGATGTTGTACATGTTTGCTGTTGTGTACCAGATTTTGATGGGTCCCTTCCTTGGTCTTGGAGCATCAACCATCATGGAGCATGTGCCAAAATCTCAGGTGGCGACTGCATATGGCATCTACTGTTTTTCCTGTGTTCCGGGATATGTGCTTGGAGCTCCAATTGGAGGTAAATTTAAACTTTATGGGCAAATGCAGAATAACTCAATGTATTATCATTTAAATCTCAAACTGTTATCATTTAAATCATTTAGATCTCAAACTGTTATCATTTAAATCATTTAAAGCTCAAACTGTTATCATTTAAATCATTTAGATCTTAACTACTTGTCATGTTGTAAAGAGAGAATGATGCATACATGTACATCATATCATTATCAGTATCTGTAATTTGCCAATCCTTGTTATAAATTCACAAAAAAAAACGACTTTTAAAGGCGGCTTTGCAGTATTATCAAATATATATTGATCAGGCCTAAAGAAATTGTAAGTTTCCGGTAACAAGGTCCAAAAAAGTTGAGGTAGGTGGCCTAAATTTTGATTTGTTATATCAATAACAATCATAGACAATCCATGTGACCTATTGTACCACCCAAAACCTAGAAGGCTTGGTAAGAATTCTTGGATTCTTTACTTGGGCGCAAGATAAACCTCAAATTATTAAAAATATGAATTTTTTTAGAAAATTATGAAAATAATATGGAAAAATGTGAAAAATATATGAAAGTTTTCTTGAAAAATTCTGGGGTCGGCCCTTTTTGGCTGAGGTAGGTCGGGTGACCGGAAACAAACTTTCTTTTTTTTTGCCTCAGTAATAGTTTTTAACATACATCACATTTCAGCTTGGCTGCACGATTACACACAAGTATATGCCCAGTCTTTCTATTTGGCTGGAAGCCTGATAATACTGGCCGGACTCTCAATGGCACCTGCAGCAATTTACATCCATAAGAAAGAACTGAGGAAAGGATTATCTTTTGGTCAAGATTAAAAAGACAAGGTTGATTGATTCAATGTTTAAAGGCATTTCCGGACAATCAGCCTTGATTGAAAGGCCTGTAATTTGGTACAACACTTATAGGGCCCATCAATGAAAAATTTGATACTCTGAGCATCCATTGGGGCTGTAATGGGGAGTAAGATCACTGGTAGTGCTAGAGGTAGGTGATCTGGATCAGCCTGATGCTAGAGGCAGGTGTTCTCCGCGAGCCTTGTTTTGAAGTTCCAAGTAGATCAAGAGGTCATGAAGTGATGGCAGCTGGCTGACGGCTGGAGTCGGCCACCAGTGTGCAGTGATAGTGGAATTATTACAATTCAGGATGTATAGTGAACCAAATAATCATACTCCAAGCTCTAATAGAACTAGAAACAATTAAAGGGCTAATGATTCTGTCCCTATGCCGTCCGTCAGGGACGGACGGCTGTCAGTTGTTTTTTTTTTGTGTTAACATCCCTGAGATCACCTGCCTCTAGCATCCAGTGACTGATCCCATTGAGGCCGTATTGCTATGGGAAACGGGATCAGTGTGGCCATGCTAGAGGCGGGTTACAATCTGTTCAGAGGGGACGAACTTTGGGTACACTGTAAAAAGATGTTGTCAAGATAACAGCAAAATCCTTTTATTTCATGGTAAATACATTAAAATACTGAGGGATCATAGAGATAGCATTATGACACCGTATTTCATGGCTCCCGTGAAATACATAGGGCACATATTTCATTGGCTGGTCACGTGACCTATTGGTGAAGTCATAGATTCAAGATGGTGATGTCAACAAAGCGCACGGCCATGAAATAAGGTGAAGTTTGTTGAAATATTATTGTATTTCATTAAAAAACTATGAAATAAATGCAAAGGAGCACTTGTGGGAGTCTGTGTGAGGGTTATTGCACTTGCAGTTGGGCTGCTGGATCGCACGATGCCCATAGACTCCCAGTAACTGACCCTTTGCTAATGTCTCAAAGGTGCCAGAGAACTGTCTCTTTTTTTTACAGAGGTTCTTTTTAACACCATACTGCCACCTGGGGCTTCATTGTAGAGACTACATTGCTTCACTGCAATACGAATTACTGTTTTAATTTTATGAGGATCCATAATATGGATTTGACAATTGTTTTTTAGAGTGTAGTATCCTGGCTATAAGACACACTTCACATGTAATGCTCCCCTAGAGTTTATGTGTGACCGATAAGATGTGACCAAATGTTCAGACTGATTCCATTTATAAGACACAACAAGCATTTACCCTGACATATTTTTATATATGCAGTAACACCACAAAGAAATGCAGAAACTGTCTCTAGATCAAAGGATGAGGTCCGAATTGTTGGTTATTCATGACTGGGGCCCTTGATGGGGGGTCCCCATGTCCCATGTCGATTTTAAGAAAAGTCCATGTCTCCATGTCGATTTTAAGAAGAGCTCATGTCCCCATGTGGATTTTAAGAAAGGTTCATGTCACCATGTCGATTTTAAAGAAAGGTTCATGTCCCATGTCACTAGGCCAAAAAAGGTCCATGTTGCCATGTCGATTTTAGGGGTCTAGAGCCATATGACTAGCATGTTATGCCAATTATGGCATGATTTTCATCCTGTCAAAACATGACGTCAACAGGACATCATGATTACTTCATGTAGATATTGAAATTTTAGTGTGATGAAGAATTTATAAGCTATTAGAAAAGTCACTCCAAGCCACTGCCCCCTATCTCTGCATGCAAAAATCCCCAAATAGAAAATTCACTACTTGTTGAATTAGATTTTCACTTGTCAGGTTTTGTGTGTAAATGCTCAGTTTCTCCACAAGATAATCATACTAGGGGTCTCCTGATTGAAGCATTATGACTCTGGAAACTGAATTACCTCATTTAACAAAGGTGAGATAAATAAATAGATAGTAATAAGGCAGTCTTACAAATGATGTATATTAGACTGTACTGCTGCTGGTGAATATTTGCATTCTCATTGGGTAACCTTAGAAAAGTCAAAAATCTTTATCAATAACTTCTATGAAAGGTCACCCTTTGATCTATGATGACGATTGATGAAAAGGGCATGATACATAGATGCAGCACCTGGGAGATATGATGCACTTATGAAGCATCAGTGAGTTACTTACATTGGCACCTCAAGAGAACAAGGCATGATGCACTCATGCAGAACTATTCAATTACTTGCAAGAGTGCATCATGCAAACAAAAAGACATCAACATAGCAGTAAATCCATACAGCTGTCAATGGACCATTCTGGGTATTATTCATTATTTTACCCATTTATAAAATACTTCGCCATATACGCTCAGGACCTGCTCTCAAGCTCACAGCTCAATCCCCCCCAGAGCTGCTCTTACATCACCCATACCAGGATGTTGTGAGAGCCGGACCCATCCTATTTCTGGGCACTGACTCACTGGGAGTATCACAACATACCGACATACCTGTGGACACATTTCTAGGATGCAGGGAAATTCCACAACCTCCCTTCATCCTGATTGGTCCATCTATAAATAGAATCATTACTGGGTATGGCGACGCATCAGATCTGATCAGACCCAACCAGATCTGACCTGTTCCTACCAGGACATTTCATCACCCTGTGAGTTGCTCACCTTAGTATTTAAGACCTGGTGAGCAGCTCCCAATCATCTATTCTAAGCTCATCTTTTCTACTTACATTATCCCATGTACAACCTCCCTAGTATCTAGGACCCACGACAGGTTGAGCTAGGAGCTTAGGGGCAGAGCCTGCATGCTGGCAAGTGTATCATTGTTACCACCTATATGTACACTCTGTCATCATGCAATAAACAAGGATCAAAGAACTTCTCTGGATTCAGTGTTCATTACAACATGGACTTGTAACGGTTCGTTGACACAGCCTTGAATAAATGATCATACGGGACATTTCTGCTCGGTTGCCTCTTTAAACAGTGCACCACCATCAGTATCCACACAGGAGCTGAGCTGACAAAGGAACAAATATAGCTGACTAATTCACCCTGCATGACTTGATCTGTCAAAGTATCTATTGATCAGCCAATAAACTGCCAAGTGGTCCAGGGTAGGAGCAGGCTCTCTCTCATTCATTTAGCACTCCATTTGTCATGTTTGGGGAAAGGTTTGTCAACAAGACTTTCGTTGAAGACGTTTTTCTTGCATAAAGGGGTGATCCACTTCTCCTTTTCCTGTTGTGAATGCTGACTGTCCAACAGCTGTTACAGATACCAAAATTTGTTGATTACTGGGAATCTTGTCGCATGTCGCTTGCCCAGCACTGTGCTTTTGTTGCAGCAGTGCACCTGCTACTGCGACTATCTCTCCCTTTTCTGCACATCACATGTACAACCTCCCTAGTATCTAGGACCCACGACAGGTTGAGCTAGGAGCTTAGGGGCAGAGCCTGCATGCTGGCAAGTGTATCATTGTTACCACCTATATGTACACTCTGTCATCATGCAATAAACAAGGATCAAAGAACTTCTCTGGATTCAGTGTTCATTACAACATGGACTTGTAACGGTTCGTTGACACAGCCTTGAATAAATGATCATACGGGACATTTCTGCTCGGTTGCCTCTTTAAACAGTGCACCACCATCAGTATCCACACAGGAGCTGAGCTGACAAAGGAACAAATATAGCTGACTAATTCACCCTGCATGACTTGATCTGTCAAAGTATCTATTGATCAGCCAATAAACTGCCAAGTGGTCCAGGGTAGGAGCAGGCTCTCTCTCATTCATTTAGCACTCCATTTGTCATGTTTGGGGAAAGGTTTGTCAACAAGACTTTCGTTGAAGACGTTTTTCTTGCATAAAGGGGTGATCCACTTCTCCTTTTCCTGTTGTGAATGCTGACTGTCCAACAGCTGTTACAGATACCAAAATTTGTTGATTACTGGGAATCTTGTCGCATGTCGCTTGCCCAGCACTGTGCTTTTGTTGCAGCAGTGCACCTGCTACTGCGACTATCTCTCCCTTTTCTGCACATATGACAAGAAACACAGCCTCTATTGCCATAGTTGATCCCAGGCTATAAAATATCATTTTCAACATCTCTCTGCCACATTGAGAGGTGTAGTAGAAATACCACATCAGTCAGTGCAATGAGCAGGATGAAGTTGGAGGCACTGGTGGTGACCACTTTCTGCCTAAGTACTGCACTTGGATTCAGCATACCATGTAGGTATCTTATTCCTATTTTTTGGAGTTGCAAGCCGCGTCAGCGGCCGTGAGCGTTGCGGCCGTAGCGACTCCATAATGTTTTCTGTTTTCTCCCTGTCACCTTTGACGTCATTGGTGACATCATGCTGCCTCAGTGACATCACACATAGTGGCTAGTGATGTTGCCATGATCTATGAGCGCAACTCCTATCTGTGGTCCTTGCCACATTTTTCTTGTTTGTAATTTTCATTAATATAATTGATACATGCTTATTAGAGTGTCTTAACCAAACACTTATTAATGGCACTAATCTCAATTTAGAGCAGGGCAAGAGGGTTTTGGTTTTGCTGTTGTTGTTTTTTTTTTTTTAAACTAATACAATATCACACCAAAATTAGGGAAAATCCTTAATACCAGATAAAGCATGGGTTGAAATATGAATTGCAGGTACACATAAATATACCATTTGGGTATTTTTGTTAGGAACATAAAATTGCATAGGTTTAACCTCATTTCAGAATAATTTTCAAAATGAAAGAAGCAAAAAAATTATGACTGAAGACAAATTTCCATTGCAGTGAATTGTCAACAAGCATTTGAATCAGGAGATACTAACAGTGGTGAGTAGGTGCTGTATACGTCATCTGGTGCCTCGTACAATGCCTGGTGTTCGTACTCAGCTAGTACAAATGTAGGCCTCATGTATCTCACCACAAACGCTATTAATGATGTTAGCATCAACTTCAGTCAGCTTATATATATAGAAACCAGCAGGGTGGCTCTCACATTCTTCACTCCAGTAGGTGCAAGTAATAAGTGGCAGGTCTACAGGTCAGACTTACGTAGGATTGACGGCGCTGACATAACATTTCTTCAAAGCACAGCCAGCGGGTTTCGTACACCCCAAAATGCCATTGCTCATCCTCATTACCTTTACCTTGGTATTTTGACATACACTGAAGCCAATGTTAATTCAACACAGGGTTTTCGGCTCAATGGTGTTATCTGTGACTTCTGGAACTGTCAAGCTAACCCAAATAGCTACTTTGCTTTCTTCATTGAGGCTCTCAGTACAATTGGGACTGATCCTGGTTTCCTGTCAAACTGTCTTACTGATAACTTACCTCTTCTCCATCAAGGTACAATTACCCCACGCTACCTGTTCCACTACGAGGCTCATTTTGGAGGATGTGGAGGGTTTGTGACTTCAAACAACCTTAATGGCCATGGAGCTGGGAACCTTGGTCTATGGTTCTCGTACGGTAAGACAGTAGTATATAGGGGTAAACTCAGTACATAGCTACAGCTACTGAAATCCATTTGACCTACTTACGAACCGGAAGTGACCTAGTTTTGAAACCGGAAGCAGTCTTTGCGAAACGTTTTTCACCGTGCAGGACATTCGGTCCTGCAGATTTCCAGTTCTGCAGCCCCGGTTCAATTCTCTCAGGACTGAAACATAATGAGTGTCTAAGGGCATTTTCTGCAAATAAAAGTATATCATAAAGCAAGGATGAACATCCTATTTTTATCAAGAATCCATCAGGATTCATGAAGGTCTGAGAAAAAAAAAATCATTATAAGGTAATGGTTTTTGTTTTATTATGTAAAAACTTTAATAATGGTCCGATTTGAATGCCGTAAAAAATGGCATGTAGCCTAAGGTTTGAAGATGACAGCCAGACATTTGGTCCGACAGTCTGACAATTTTTGACCACCAGACAGCCATTCAGACGGCTATATCCGGTGTCCGACATGATTTGGCAAAGACTGCGGAAGTGACCATATATGGGCATGTGACCTACTTTCTCAAACTCTGATTGGCTCAGAGCTATGCCAACTTCATGTGATGATCATGTGATCACAACACATAAAAGTAAACAAAAACAAACCGACCATGGAAGTGACGTTATGACCTAGTTTCTTGAGCTCTGATTGGCTGAGAGTTTCAAAGGTGGGAAATTTGAAATTTTGCAATTGAAGGCATGAGAGACAGTTGCCATGACAACAACAAAACATAAACAAATGTGTTGTTGTCATAGAACAATGATGTGACCTTGACCTTGACAAATGTTATTTTGACCTGACACCTAGCGGATTTAATTGAAACTTGTTTTGGCTAAACCTAGTGGAACCCTCTCGTGGTTGAAAAAAAAACTAGTGGTGCCCTGACACCTAGTGGATATTATTGGAACTGCTCATAGCTGCATTTAGTGGAGCCCCGTTTTGGTTAAAAATTTTAGTGACGACTTTACCCCTGACACCTAGTGGTCGTTATTGGAGCTTCTTATAGCTGGGTTTAGTGGAGCCTTTTTAAGTGCTGATTGCTTTATACATGAGACGTGATGTTGATACAATTTAACCATTACGACAAGAAAACAAAATGTGTAATTAACTCAACACAACACAACGCAGGCTTTTTTTTACTTGTATTTCATTTTATTTTACAGACAACCTCGACATATGAATGGGCTTTTACCATTAGCAGATTTTGTGCATATGCGACAGAAAGAGCTGTTTGTGGTTAGTGATTTTGCTCTTGTCCAATGCATCGACTTAGAGATTTTATTCCAGGTATTAAAATAACATGTGCCACTGATTTTAGCTATGTTTGCAATAGCAGGTTTTAATCAATGTCAGATAGTAGGCGGAGTTGTTTTTCACTGAACCTAAAAGGTATCCTTCCTTGAAATTTAGCTCAAATGAAAAATGACTTTTTACCCCAACTAAGTTTAATGCTGAAAGTTCCAAGGTGCATTGTAGACAGATGAAACATATGGTTTCACTACACATTTAATCATTGTTTTGATTTCTTTTACAATGTCAGAACACACCCACTTTGGGGTAAATTTTCAGTTCCTGTATGTATGTATGCTGCAAATTTTTGCACGCCAACACACCAATCTTTTACCTGTAATGTAACGTTGTTAAGTTTACAGTAGTTAATGCAAATGACAAAAACATCCCAAAAAGCCACAGTAAAGGATTTCTACATATTAACGCTAGTTAAACAGTGGTCAACAGTGTCTGGTTCAGCTCCTCTAAAATAGTGAATGTTGTCTACAGGAATTGCTTCCCCGAAAAAAAGTTTTCTACACATTCGCATAACCCACTAGATACAGTATTGCCTGGAGTAATTACAGAAGGTTTACTGTAAGTTGCACTTGACTGTAAATGGGGGCGCATATAAAACTCACAATCACTTTTTTCTTTTTTGTTTCTTGTGCTTGGTTTTTATTTAGATTGTTTATCTCCCCTTTTTTTCGTTTTTACACACACACACATTGTATACACATGACAGAATTTTACACAGGATATGTGATAGAACATAACCTTAATGTTATCTTTTAGGAAAGAATTTACTGTTTTACACAACTACCGTAATCTCCCGCGTATAAGATGCGTCCTCTACGCCAAACAAATGCCTTGTGCGTCTTATAGGATTTCTTCAATTTGGGGGTGTGTCTTATACACGGGGTTTTCCAACATCTCATTAGGGAAAATGCGCCGATGACAGCTTGAACTCATAGCACCAGCACCGCGGCAGACCGGGAGGTGTCGACGCGCTCGCCGGGGATAAGGCCCACCATGCGCCGATGACAGCTTGAACTCATATAGCCAGCAATTCGGCAGCCCGGTCGATGTAGATTTGCTCGGCGGGTTTGACGCCGACCGTGTGCCGATGACAGCTTGAACTCATATAGCCAGCAGCGCGGCAGACCGGGAGGTGTCGACGGGCGCTCGGCGGGTTTGACGCCAACTGCGTGCCGATGACAGCTTGAACTCATATAGCCAGCAGCGGGGCAGCCCGGTCGCTGTAGATTTGCTCAGCGGGTTTGACGCCGACCATGTGCCGGTGACAGCTTGAACTCATATAGCCAGCAGCGCGGCAGACCGGTCGCTGTAGATTTGCTCGGCGGGCAAAACGCCGACCGTGCATCGATGACAGCATAGACTCAACAGGTTGACAATGCGGTGTGGCTTGCCGGGGTGTAGGGAACACGTGGGCCGATGACAGCATCGACTTATAGCGCTAGCGCCACGGCAGACCAGGGAATGGTCCGCACGCCTGCCGGGGTGTAGGGAATGCATTGGCCGATGACAGCATCGACTCAACAGGTTGACAGTATAGACAAAGCGGCATGGCTTGCCGGGGTGTAGGGAACGCATGGGCCGACGACAGCATAGACTTAACATTTTAAATTTGGGGGGGTGGGGGGGTGCGTCTTATACGCGAACCCCCCCCCTGCTGAGTTGGGGGGGCGTCTTGTACGGGGTTTTTTTTACAGATCGATTCAGAGGGGTTGGATGCGTCCTCTACGCGAACCAGCATACCGTGAGTTTGGGGAGCGTCTTCTACGTGCACCGCGTCTTCTACGCGGGAGATTACGGTACTTTTCTTTTTGGCTACTTTTCACACAGTATACACATGACAGAATGCAAACTAAAACTATGTAATTTTTACTTTTCACGTTTTTTTTTACTTTTTTACTTTTCCCCTTTTTTGCTTTTGTCTCCTTTTTTCCCTTTTTTATCACACAGGATATGTGATAGAACACAGTCTTTTACACATTATACATATGACAGAATACAACCTTAAACTATACAATTTTTACTTTTACTTTTTACTTTTTCCACACAGGAAAGTACATGATAGAACACAACCTTAACCTTTGAATAACTTTTCAAAGTGGTAAATCTGACATTGTAAATGCTTTTGTATTGTTTTTCTAAACCAGCTATAGGTTTTAATAAAAGTTTGCCATCATAAGTTTCCGTTTTTATATTTTCTCAGGCGCAATATTGTCTATTTTCAAGTGCAAAAAGTAAATTTTGACATTATTTTTCATCGCGCACGCTACACTATAGTTTCTATGCATCAAGATGATACACTATACGCTTGTAACACATGAACAGCAGTTGTTAAACAGCTACATATATGACAATGCTATGAAATACATTTGATTTGACACGGGAGGAGCTGTTTACCAGATTTTTAAAAAGAAAAAAAAAAGAATACTGTTGACCACTGACCTTTGTTCACTGGTAGAAACTCTTGTAGTCTTGTTCCAGAAGTGGGCCCACACATGATTGAGGAGTTTCCAGCACTTGAAGTGTGATGGTGTGCCCACAGTGTGAGGGGCAGATGGGGTGCCATATACCAGAAGGCACAGAAAGTTTCATTTCATCTATGTAGGACTGAGTGTCAATGTGGATTTTACCTACACCCTTGTATAGGTTCACCATAATCGAAATGGGGTGTGGAGAAGGCACATCAGTGGAGATGTCTAAACTCTCTACGAGGTTAGAAATGGCCGGCGCTCCCTGGTAGGCTTGGCATAAAATATCTTCTTAATGCTTCAGGAGAGTTGGGCATTTGATGATGAGGCATTTAACCTGGGAAGATGAAAGGTTAATACACCTTTCTAAGGGTCTATCTATGTAGGAGTGAAGCGCCAACCCTTTCACCGTGGCCTTCTTGTACACCTCTAGGCGTGTGTTCTTGTCAGCTTCGGGGTAGAAAATTTGGTGTAATATTTTGCCCTCTCACTTTTTCCACAGGCCAGTTCTTGGGAGTTAATTCGAGACTCTCATTTCCGCCTACAGACCCAAGGTGTAGCGACCCTGCCACCGGCACCGGTGGTGGTGCTGCTGCTGCTGCGGCTGCTACTGCTGCTTTAGAGGTTCTCTGCCTTTTCTTTTTTTTCCACCGGTTCAGAACCAGTCCCTGACCTTGTGCCTGATGCTGTAGCTTTCTTCTTTCTTGAGTTGGCTTTCTCACCAGTCAATAGTGGGGATGAAACGCCCAAAGGGCAGTTGACACCTGCCGCCAGCACCACCCACACTGGCATCTTTTCACCCGCCTTTTCCAACTCCTTCGACTCCTCCTCCTCAACGTCCTCAGGTTGAGGCATGACAGGGTAAGTGTACGACGTGTCAACAAAGTCTTCAGGTAGTGGTGGTGGTGGTGGTTAGCGCCGGTGCTGCTGCTGATGATGCAACTTCAGTTAGCTTGATGAAGTTTGTGAGGGTTGTAAGGTCGTTGTATTAGTAGTCTGTAGACATTGCAGGATTAATAAACTCGCATATGTTGAAACTAAACTTGCCCACTGTCCCATCCACTGTGCAACTCATGCCTTAAGGTTTCCACCTCTGGAGTTTTATCCGGGGTCAGTGGCGAGTCAGTGGTAGTGGTGCTTCCTCAGCGCGGCAATCACCCACTACTGCGTTATAACAAGGTGCAGAGGGAGAACCTTCTGTAGAAGAGCATTTCAGTTTAAGGGGTGGTAGCTTCTTAGCTCTCGTTTTCAGTCTGCTTGGCATGATGACTGTGGAAATGGTGGTAGTGGCATAGTGAAGCTGTGATAGGTGCGGTTGCAGCAACAGTGGTAGCAGTAAAAGTGCTCATGTGACGATCGGTGAGCCGCTCATCACTCCTTATAAACCCTGCTTTCCCCCCATCTCTCCAGTAGCAGCCTAATGAGCATGTACATGCAACCATGTTTTGTTTAGGTTAGACCACCCACCAAGTTGCCACCGTGTGCAGTGCGTTGAGCAGCTCCCACCCCCAGTATGTATTACCCCCCTCCCCTTTTTTCCCCATCCCCCACTTGAAGTGACCACAGAATTGCCACTGTGAGCATTGACGGTGCAAGACTCCTGCTTCTTTACCTCTGAGCTTATCCACTTCTCACAAAAGAGAAACGGAGGTATTTATTTCAGACATAAGGGTTGGTGTAGAATAAGGTACGCTGTTACAACTGTGGTGGTATTGCCTTGAACAGCATCCTTTAGATGCATTTTTCCTCCCAATTTGAATTTTAGAGAGTGTTTCCCTCAAAACATCACAGCACCTTTGATAAAGAACGAAAAACACTCCTTTTGTCCATCCATAAAAAAAAAATAACTACAAAAAAAAGTTTTAAAAAATTGGCAGGTAGCAGGGATTGAGCTTACTCACAATGTTGTAATGCACATTATGAGGCATCACACCATACACTGTGCATCCTCAATCACTTTCACAAGTACAAAAGGGTGAAATTGACCACTCCTCACTAGGCTGATGTCATCATTTTGTCCCTTACTGAAGATAAAATTTAACAGGGCAGTTTCCCATATGTTTCCATGTGCTCCATGGCTTTTTTTTTTTAAGAAAAGAAATATGACTATTTTCCACGTCAATGTAAAGAGGTTAATGTTTTTCTTCTATTTTTTCACTCATCATCTTACATGGTACACAATTAAAAATGATCCCATACAGCATGTTGAAAACTAGTAGTTTACATACCACCTTGTTTGCATACTCCCATGGGCATTTGTCCTCCAGGACCAAAAAGACGAGTGTGGATTTCAGCCTTGAGTCACACTCATTCATAACATTTTCCCACCACAATCCCCCCCCCCCCACCCCACAACAACAAGAAACAGCTTCACACTGGTCCGTGGTTGTATAATAAACGATTTTATGTTTGAGCTAACATGAAGGGTAGTCAAAGCAGGCATGCGCCTGACCAGACATGACACAGAATGGATTGACTCTCTTTACCATACCAAAAATAAACCCCTGCATTTTGTATATTGTCATGTGCAAATTTACAAACTGTTCACGACCAGCTGTGTTACATGCTCCAAAGAGATCAAAAGGCAACAGCACCACACCCAATGGTACCTGTGTTGCAATATAAAAGCAAGTCATCAGATTTAACACACAGCCTATCTTTAGTCCTACTCAATCATGACATTTTTCACCACAACCTCTTTGTAATGTTAAATCCTATTTTGCCCCTACGTTAACTCTATGGTGAGCGCCAACTTTACACCATCGGCTCTGTGCTGCAATGTGCTTAGGTGGTCGGCGTCTCTAACGTGGCCACTTGGTGAAAAGCAGGCGCACTCGAGTTGCAAAACAAGTAAAATTCATTACTCTGCCACCGATTTACACCAGGTTAAAGCGCAATTCACAAACAGCACTGCACAAATTTGAGAAAAGGTGATAAGGTCGTCGCTACTAGTCCAGATATAAACATAATATCCGCTAGGTGTCAGGTGTGAAGAAAACACTAGCAAAAACCCAGCTAATATCTGCTAGGGGTGCCACTATTTTTTTTTTCAACCTCCACTAAACCCAGCTATAAGTAGTTCCAATAATATCCACTAGGTGTCAGGTGCTGTCAAGGACAAGGTCACATCATTGTTGCAACGTTGTCATAACATCAACACATTTGGTTATGTTTTGTCATTGTCATGTCAACCGTCTAACAGGCCTATAAAACTAGGTCAATTCCAAAAATTTCAAATTTCCCACCTTTTAAACTAGATCATCCCTCAGCCAATCAGAGCTGAAAAAACTAGGTCATGATATCACTTCCGGTCTCTCAACCAATCAAAGCTCGAGATTTCAAATTTCCCGCCTTCAAAACTAGGTCACTTTCAGTTCTTAAGTAGCTATGCTGTAGCTATGTGCTGAGTTTACTCCTATATACTACTTAAGACATAGACAATGGTTCATGAGAATTGCTCCAAACTGAGTATTTCTTAACGAGTTCACCTCAAGTTGTATTCCATGAGGTGAAACCGAGTGGAATACACCATGAGGGCTGAGATGAAAAGAAATATTTAACTTCAGGCAATGTAATGGGCTGTGCAATCCCAGCCACAAAATAACCTTGTTTACAGATTTTGATTTTGACCCAAAAAAATGCAGCGAGCATTTTTAAGTAACCACAGTGGTTTAATTGACTTCTTGCTGGAAAAAGAATTTTGGAGAGATTCTGCAAGCAATTTTGGAGAGTGCGATTCATTGAAAAACATATCTTGTTTCATGTGGCCTTAAAGGATCAAACAGATAAAATACTCTCTAACATTTGCATCCATAGATTCCTGTGGTGACCCTGGTAAAGTAGCGTACAGTACACGGACAGTGTCAGACCCAGCATTCAGCTTCCGTTCAACTGTATCTTATGTGTGTGGTGCAACGAAAAATTTAGGAAATCTTGTCAGGTCCTGCCAGCGAGAAACTGGATGGTCCGGACAGAGTCCAACTTGTGAAAGTCTGTATCCTCATTCTCACCCTACCATTCCCTTATGTTTCACATCCACATTCATGGGTTCAAAGAAGCAATTTCTGCTCTTTCATTGATTTTGCACATGAATTAAAAGTACAGTTTAATGTGGTTTCCATGTTTTGTGAATATCTTTATTGATCTTTCTTTTCAAAAAGAAAGATCAATGTACAAAAAAAAATATAAATCAACTGAAAAAAAAACATGTAATTTCTGCTATTTTATAGAAAATGTAAATGAATTTAACTCCACATTAATTTTATTGTATCAGGAGTTTTTTCGTGCTTAAGATCTATAGGTTACAAACCCATGTAGGTCCAACCATAGCTTACAACATGCCTACGTTGTGCCTAGGTTAGCTCTTGGTGTGCACACATTGGGCCTACCCTGGCAGGATGGTGACCCTATGTAAATCTGACAGTTGGACCAACATTGGTTTTGCAAATGTCTTAGTGCAACCTGGGTTCTTTTGTACAACTGCTATCAATGAGTACATTATTAATGATGCCAAATGACAAGTGAAAATGAAACATACCATCTGCCATCTAAAAAAAAATGTATTACCCTAACCCCGTCTTGACCATGGTGCGTCTTATTGGCGACAGGCGGTTCTGGAGTTGGTTCTGGGGACATCCACTGATAATAACTGATAAGATGGGACCAGCATGTATCTGGAAGTGGGTGTTAACCAGGGACAAGGTACCCATCATGGTATGTCTTATCAGTGGGGTTCACCTCAACCAGCAAAATTCAAGATGGTGGATCCACTAGTCCTCCATACTGAGTCCTATACGGCACATGGTTATTGTATTATTGACCAATGGGAGGCATCCCTGGCATATACTGCGGAGTCGGGGGCTGAAGGTGTTAGTCATAGTGCCGTCGGGGTCTAATGGCGGCCCCCAGCTGATAATGGCTATGTGAGCTATACACAACGATGCACCAACCCTGTACCTTACAGTGTTATATATTGAAATCTTTTATCTTTATGTACTTGATAACCCTACATATATATCATGTACTATGTGTACATGGCTACCACCTGTACACCCACTACTACCCCTAGTTACACATACTAATGCTAGGGGTCACCCCAGTCGCCACCATATCTTCATTGCTGTGTCCTACCTGTAACCTCTGACCAGCATAAGCCGCCATGACATTAACAACTATACCTAAGATTCTGTATAATATGCTGGAATATCTCTGCTTATAAACTGATACAAGGTCGTGTCCTTTTCCTCATGCAAACTTGATGCCATTTATAGACCATCAGGATGTGACAACAGATCCAGCAAAGGCTAGAAGTACACCATATACATTCATTTCACTAAGTTAGTACACTTCCCAGCTGCTAGGGGGCAGCATGTCTAGGAGGGTAAGCCTGGCCTCCACCTTCTGACTGTCTTAGGATTAGTATGGAGGAAATAACACCTCTTACAATAAGGCCCTTTTCTTGCAGGGCACTCGCTCCTGCAAAGTTTATCATTCTATTTGAACAGTGCTACTCACGTTGTTGAACAGTGCTACTCATGTCATTAAACAGTATTAAGTTTAATTAAATTCTATTGCTGTTTGAACCTTTTTGAGTACCAGTAAATTTAGACCTGTGAACTGTTCAAAATTAAAATGGCACTCATGAAAGACAGTTTATGTGGGGTAGACAGTGCTGCAGAGACTGAGCCAAATGCAGCTGTGGATGCAGATAAACATTCAAAGTCTGTAATGAGAAGAGACCAAGCTCTGGCCATTATTGTGTTATCTGTTGATCCGACTCTCCTATACCTCTTGGGGGATCCTAAAGATCCTAAGGTAGTCTGGGGAGAACTCAAAGATCATTTCCAGAAAAATTCCTAGGCAAACAAGTTATCCTTGAGATGCTGGCTGATTGGGCTGAAAATGGATGGTGGTGACTCTGTCCAGAGTCATATCAAAGAGATGACTGAAATATTTAATGAGTTATTAGTTGTTGGCAATCCTGTTGATGAAGAAATCAGAGTCGTACATCTACTTGCCTCCCTTCCTCCATCTTTCAATGTGATTGTCACTGCCCTTAAGGCATGTAAGGAAGTGCCTAAGATGGAGATGGAGTCACTGAAAGGTTAATACATGAAGAGAGAAAGATCCTAGAGCGAACAGAGGATCATTAGGCTGCTCTGTCATCCAGAGTGAAAGGAAGAGGGCCAAGATGTCATAACTGTTATAACTTTGGACATATTAAGAAAAATTGTCCTGAACTAAAAAAGTTAAGGCCTGTAAGGCATGTGCCTGTCATCGGGAGGTTTCTAGTGAATATGAAATAGGTTTCTAAATCAAAGGTTTATCACTCTAGGGACTTCCATCATTAAGATGGGATACTGACATATTTTATGTCAGAGGCAAGTAAAGAACTGCTGACCCTGACTTTCCATAGCTAGTATAAACCTTTATTATTAATATGTATCATGGTTATATATGATTTCATCTTTGTATGTTCTCATATTATGGACCTTATCTTTTCTCACATGAGTGACTCATCCTGATGAACTTTAAGTGCATATCTTATAAGTATTAAATGAGCAGGGGTGGGCAACTGTCGCAATGTCGCAAAAAATGTGCGACAGAGACCTTAGAAAATGCGACAGTGACATGGGGGTTGATGTGAGCTCACTAAATCTGAAAGAATTTCTTAAATATTCCAATTAGAACCAAAGTTAAGCCATTACAGTTTTAACAGGCTCCATAATCTATAAAGTGTGCTATATGCTCTCACATTCTATAGAGAATTTTTGGATCTCCCAGATTGAGGACTGTCTGCTTGATTCAAAAGTAGTCTTTCCAATTTGCTTGGAGCAAGATCTAAAGGTAGAAGTCTTTGATAAATGTACCCTAAAACCCATTGAATAGTAAGGGCATAATGTATGGCTGGGCTTCCACTAGGTCCTTTTATCCCAGATTGAGGACCGAGTCCCATCCTATCCTTACCCCTAGTCCTATCCCCTACTGCCAGTCCCATCCTGCTAAGGGATAAAAGGACCGAGTGGAAGCCTGGCCATGCACTACGACGTTTATACCATGGTTTCCACCATTAAATTAATTGTTTTACCTAATAAATCCATTAAATCCAATGATTTTTGTTGTGAGTCGATGTGAAGGGGCCGGTCCTACACCATATTGGTTTCTTGCCAAGTCATCGGTACGCGAGCATAATAATACTCCATTTACACTGTAAATACAGCAAAGCTGGGGCTGTCATGAAGAGAGCTGAACATATACAGTTATATTTAAGTCCTGGGGGTAGAATCCATGATGGGATATGTAATTCTCCTCAATTTAGACATTTTCCGTCGACGACAGAGCTCCGATTTGAATCAAAACACGACGTCTTCCTCAGCGAGCGGACCGGACTGCACGGACGCAAAATGTTATGTCGACATGTGTCCGAGGGGCATTTTCATAGTAGAACCGCTGGCAAGCAGTGCGCGCGATGGCCAGAATACCCTTAGACCATATGCCAACGTAACAACTTGTATCAAAATTTTCCACGGTGCCTTAGCGCGTGCTAACTACATGGGTTTATCAGGGTTGGGCACCGGAAATCAGTGCCGAAACGTGATAACCATGGTATAATAATATAGATGAAACCCCTACTTTTCCTTAGAGTAATTTGTCCCACAGTGCATAAAGCACCAATTCATAGTTAGGATCTGAATATCTTTGGAGCAACCTGTCCTCAACTCGTTTAGAATACCCTGCTGTAAATGACTTTGCCGTGAGGTTTCAAATAGCTCAAGATGCAACAACTGCAGTTATGTGAAGCAATATGCTCCTTACTTGCTCCTAAATCCTCTAGACCATACCAATTTGATTAAAATCTTTAATTGGAAATTCTCTTAAAGTATTTGCCCAAATATCCATAAAAACATAGCAATTTAGAGGTAAAAGCTGAAAATTGACTTGAATCAATTCACCCACAAAGAGACCAATTTAGAGATCAAATATGAAATAATTCTTAGAACACTGATATACCTAATAATCTTCTATATCACATCTTCAGACTTTAAAGGTAGAATCTCAAAATTTTCTAACCCACTTTTGCTTCTGAAATCAAAGAGAACACATTAATTATTTTGATGTATATAATTTGTAAATTTTCTTGGCAAATTAAGAAAGAGAATCAAAAGAAATTTTCCTTGAGAAATTTGCCCTCCGAGCCCCCTGTAAAACATCCATTTTTAATGTTGAATTTGAAAGTTTTGTGGGGTAAGTTCCTCCTAAATCTTATCAACACATCTAATTTTAAATTAAGAAACTGAAATTTTCCATGGTTTTCTCGCAACCTCTAGAATGCACTAATTTACAGGTAGAGGTTGAAAAATTTCTCAGAGCAATTTTAGAATCATTTGGGAGCAATTTGCCTCAAAACCCCTGTAATGTACCCATATTAAAGGTAGAAACTGAAATTTTTCTCTGTTTTCTTTTTGTAAATCCTAATGAACATAGCCCACTTTAGAAGTACATACTGAACTTTCTTGTTAGAGATCTAGCTATGCCTCCCCTGAAGCAACTTAGCATAAATTTCTGGGTAAAACTATATGCTGAAAATCGCCAGCTTGCCAAAGTGACCTCCTCCAATCACATTGAAAAAACCTTGCTATAAGAATCTGTAGGTTTGCTCCAGCACATTGAATAATGCCCACCCCTGATGAGGTTAATAAGTATTGTTCATGTTTGAGAAGGAGTTTTGAAAACGGATAACAACCATGTACGATACTGAGGCGGGAAAAGCAAGCCCACTGTTGGTTGGTTTATACACTATACTGTTCAGGTCACACATAGAATATAGAGAGTCTGGAAGGGTAGCTCAGTGTCCCATGCACTATGGGGCTGTCTGTATCTTTGTTATCTAGGTCAACCTCTGTCCAAACTGCTACCTGACTTCAGGTTTTGATATTTCTGGTAGATTCCTCATAGGGTAGATTGTGAAGGTACATAGAATAGCATGTTTCTCTTGGGAATATTTAATCAAATAATTGGGGAACCTCAGTGAGTGTTCTATGGGTGTGTAGGGATACTGTGTTTGAATATGGATGCATTTGGCTCAGTGTATTCAGAGAATCATTGTTCTAGTGATGACCTACCTTGTCGGTGCAGTTTAAGAGATCCATGTAAACATTTACATTAATGTATGTAAACATACATGTAGTATACTATTCCATGATAATGTGAAAAATATTCCCATGGGAACAGGGAAATAGTCTTCTGTCCTCCATGGGCATAGTCTTGGCGGAAAAAAATCTTTCTAATAATCCATGTAAATATTGAAACACATCACTCATTGGACTAATAATCTAATCTAACTCTCTCCTGCTAACTACAAAAACTAACTGAAACATAATGGATACCAGTACATGGATACATATAGGTGTATCTCAGCCTTCACACCTGTGGGTGTGAACACTCCACACCTATAGGTATGATGAGTGATTCCACACACTAATCCTCACCTTTGAAGCCACTCCTGCATGAGGTATTGGGGAGGGGGTGGATGAAATAAGGGCTGGCCAATATTGGAGGTGTCTTACCATTGTCCTGGTGTATGAAATGGGAGATAATCCCTTAAAATTAGCTATCAATCTAAAAATGTATGTTTATAATGTTAATATGCTTGAGCTATACATGTTGGGTGGGGAGGGAAAATGTTCTCTGCCATAAAAGAATTCAATTACTCTGAATCTACCTGGCCAAATAAATCCATGATTAGTCAATGTGTTCCTACTACAAATCTTTGAAATTTTGACTAAGTATTTCCAGAGAAAAGTGACATTCTCTGCATGTTCTATGTCACCCCTATGGGGACTCCACTGTTAACAACCAAAACCGGAAGTCAAGTAGCAGTTTGGAGCTGGGTTGACCTAGATAATGAACATATTGACCCAGATTCGGGAGTGCGCACTCCAGATATTCTACTCTCTATGGGTCACACAATCGGTGCGTTCGGAGTAAGGCCGAGGGATCAATGCTGGTTTGTAAGGCCACCCCCTATTGGTCCTCCCCATGTAGGTCAATGTTGATCCCTGAGTCAACTTACTACCCTCCCAAGCATAGTTAGGGACTGGTACCTAGCCAGATCTGGCTGGGGGGGAAGGGGGTGGAGGGAACAAGCTAAGGTGGTGTAGTTAGCGTTCGAGGTCACCCCTACCCATAATGCACTGGATCTAGTCAGAAAACTGTACACCGAACGCCTCGACGGTGTAACTGGAATAAAGTCCCGTTTGTGTAAACAGCACCATGTAGACGGACATGTCTGTGTTCTCCTCTCTTCACCCTCCTCTGCCTATAGGGTTGACCCGGGATCCATTATCAACCAATCAGATGATGCCCTGTATTCACTGCAGGATTTTTTGGGTACATTATGTAACACGTGGTACCCATCATGCTGGTTGTTATCAGTGCTTATCTTACCAGGTGCCAGATCAGGCAATGGCGGGCCCACACAGCGTCCATACTAAACCCTATATCTTTTTCTTCTTAAAAGGTAAGGGTCAGTCTCTGCCTAGGCTGGAAACCTACCCCTGAATTCCGCTCCCGCTACTCTCCCACTACATATAGGGCAGGTGGAAGCCTTGGCTAACTTGTTGGAAACTGTTGGATGTGCATGAGTGAGCACACTCTCCCAGCAGATGTTATCACTGATAGGTTATCTGAATATGTGGGGGGGGGGGTGTGAAATGAGACTGAGACAGACAGAGTGCAGAATAAACATTCACTAATCACCCCTAATTAAGGGATTAGGATAAGAATCTCTTTGATATAACAAGATTATATTTCTGTAATCCTCCCTCTCCCTGTCTGTGACCTGACCTTGACACAGGAGGAAGTAAGGGGAGAGGGGTTGGGGGGGTGGAGCCCTATGCCTGCGGTAGTTATACAGACCGCAGATACCCAGCGTAGTCTCTGCCTAACCCTGGTTCCAGCTTATCTCACTAGGTGGCCACTTAGTCAGCGATTGGATTAGGATGGGCATTCCATATCATACTTGACTGAAATACTTAATTAATGCTATTATTGAAATAGAAGTAAGAGAATTCCTCAAATTGGTCTATCCACCTCAAGAAAACGTGCTGGGAATGTAGATATATGTAATACATTAATGTAAATCTATGGCTAAAGATGTAGAAGAATGTAATATGAGTATTTAGAACATAACTAAACCTTAATGTTTGAACCTCCACATACCAAGCAAATCTACGTAGTTGGCAGCAAAATTCTACGGAGATCTACCTCTGGGCAACCTGCATAGATCTACGAATGAGTGTTTACTGGGACGCTGTAGCAATATTTTTAGGAGTTTTATTTTTTAGATGTTGTACAAGAAACAGTCATATGTGACACTTTTAATTTGGTTACCATGGTAACATAGATAATGCAAAATGTATGTTTTCATATCTTTGTTGCTATATGGGATAAATGCGACTGAAACTGGCTTCTTTTCAGGCTGCATTCATGCATCATGTTGACCAATGGGCATGATGCATTAACCCTTTTAGGGCCGCTGATGCATCAAGGTATCATGCCCAATTGTCAGCATGATGCGGCAATGAAGTACTGGTGAGACTGCTCACCAGCACTTCATTGTGACCCACATATAAGCAGCCTCCCATGATAACCTACAAATAGTGGAATCAGGTTAGCTTGTATGTACTGTAAAAAAATGTTGTCAAAATAATAAACAGCACAATCCTCATCCGAAAATTGCCACCATTTATGCACCACAAAATTACCACCTTGGGCTTCTTGTAAAAACTACACCGATTCAATGTTATCGGAGGTTATGGAGGTCCACTGTTCAGTTTTACCAGGATTCCTGGTACACCTGACTTGACCCCCCCCCCTCCTCCTTAGTGGGCAATACGTGTAATTTATGAATGGTCCCAAGGTACTGACGTGAGACGAATGGCAGCCATAGTAGGGGTACAAAAGTGCATGGCTGGGGGAGGGGGTGCTAGGCAAAGGTGGAAAAGCCCTCACACACAATTTTCTTTTAGAACAATGATGATTATAAATGAAGTTATTTCCGGGGAGTTATTTCTAAAAATATCCCAAGGTTCTCTTCTCTGTGAGATATCTTTTCACTATTCAGAGGGAAAAAAAGAATGCGTTCATAATGAATTTGAATCATGTAGAATTTGTTCTACATGGATTTATTTTACTAAAGAAAAGTATGGAGAAGATTTGGGACAAGAGAATTTGTTTGTACCAAAAATCCGTTATACGCGGGGAAGTGCAGTAAGCTCCACCGTCTCTGGGGTGAACTGGCCATCACCTCGCCAGCAGTGAGGATCCAGGGGGTGGCCTGGGGGCCACGCCCCCCCCCCCAGACCCCATGAAATTGGGCCTTCGTTAAACTCTTAACTATAGGAAATGTGGTGCCAAACCCTAGCTGTGCCCTCCCTAGGCCAAATTTTCTTGCCTGTGTCCCCCCCTAGACCACCCCTGGATCCGCCCCTGCCTCGGGGTGGGAGGGGGAGGGGGCAGTAGGGCATCGTTGGCACTAACCAGAGAGACACACACCTTGCCGACTCCATGTGCTTTTTTTTTTTTTTTTTTGCTCCTTTTTTTTTTTGCATCCAAGGCCTCATATAGTCACACTTAGCCAGGTTTTCCATGGTTATTATAACAAAGGATCGTTTCCTGTAAGCAATATGAGAAAATGATGGGAAAATATGTGTATAACATCCAAATTAAAGTTTTGAAACTAAAACTTTAAAAAAAAATCTGAAAAGTTCTGAGGTCGGCCCCTTTTACCTGAGGTAGGTCAGGTGACCGAAAACCTTTTTTTTTGGCCTTACATCCCCAGCCGCCGCACTTTTCATACAAAAAGACACCATCCTTGGTAGAGTCGAAATATGCCCCCTATCCACGGACTTTTGACGGAAAAAAGTACCTCATTTCGAGCAAAATCACTGATTTTTAGGGTCTTAAATGTATTTTTAGAAAACGTTGACGTATTCAGGGCCTCCGCCCCTTTGATTATAAAACAGAACAGATATTTCCATGATTAAAGATTAAGACATGTACCGGTATATATCTATTTTCAAATCATATATTGTAGGGCTTTGTCAAGCTACTTATATGCGTGCATATACAGTAAGTGGTGATAAATGGGCAGTAGCAGTTCCCAATGTATTACCAGATGTCACCAATTCTATTCAGGTGTTATGTAACAGGTTCCTTCACTGGTGGCCCTTGTAGTCGGCCATATTGCTTAGCCCCAGGAAGGACCATCGGTCTCACATTGGAGATTTTTTTTCTTTCTTCTTGTGTTACTTAGGCCTGGTTATGTATGTTTATTGGCCAGGTCCAATAAAATATTCGCCAAAACTAGATTGGAGTTGTCGTATGTCTATTTATTAATCCTATAGCAAATATCAATTTAGAAGCCATTTTTAAATGGTGTCTTTAATATTATACTGTATACAATCTTATTAGCATTTTTGCGAAACCAAAGCCCAAATCACCCCCCTATATTCAATGTACACTGATTTTATTTTGAAAACGACCCCTATTTCTGATAAACACGGAACATGCAGATCTGAAGATATACAACCTATTTCTACATTTTCCCTATTTGTTCCAGGTGCAGCGCAGGCTCTCACCTAGCACCCCCACGTGGATTAGTGGCGAACTACAGGATGCCCTAAGGGAGTGGTCATTATTTATCAACAGTGGGGTGTACGCGTGGAAAATTTGTTGCGCTCATCCCACCCCACCCCCGTACTACGGAGCCCCTAAAAGGACATACCAAAAGTATTTTTTCCCAGGAAAAATTATTCTTGCAGATACTGAACAATTCTTGTGGGTACTGAACAATGTCTGCATGTACAAAAACAATTTTTCACTAGAAAAAAATATTCTTGTGGATACTGAACAATTCGTACTACGGAGCCCCTAACAGGACATCCCAAATAAAAGATTTTCTGGAGAAAAAAATATTCTTACAGGTACTGGACAATTTTTGCGGGTACAGGAACATTGTGGATGCACAAAAATTCTTGCAGATGCACAAAACATGCTTGCGGATGCACAAGAAAATTCTAGCGGGTACACAAAATAATTCTTGCGGATGCACAAAATATTCTTGCGGGTACACAAAATAATTCTTGCGGGTGCACAAAATAATTCTTGCAGGTCCACAAAACATTCTTGCCGATACTCAAAATAATTCTTCTGGATGCACAAAGATTTCTTCCAGATGCACAAACATTTGTGTGGGTACACAAATCATCTTTCTTTAACTGCATGGATTACTTCTGCATCTGCAAGAGTACTTTGTGTACCCGCAAGAATTATTTGTGTACCCGCAAGAATTATTTGTGTACCCACAAGAATTATTTGTGCACCCGCAAGAATGTTTGTGTACCCGCAAGAATTATTTGTGCACCCACAAGAATGTTTGTGCACCCGCAAGTATATTATTTTTGGGAAAAAATTATTTTTGGTATGTCCTATTAGGGGCTCCGTACTACGCGGACACTGAACAGTACCAAATAGATTTTTTTCATGAAAAAAAATATTCCTGCGGGTACTGGAAGATTGCTGCGGATACTGGAAGATTCCTGCGGGTACTGGAAGATTCCTGCAGGTACAGGAACATTTTTGCAGGTACACAAAGAGTTCTTGTGGGTGCACAAAGAATTCTTGTAGGTGCTAGAATTATCCGTGTGTGTGCTAGAATTATGCATTCACCTACCAAAAAGTCTTTTTTTCCTCCAATAAAATCTTTCTTGTGCCAGCCAGAATTGTTCTTGTACCTGCAAGAATTGTTCAGTTTCCGCAAGAATAGTTCAGTTTCCGCAAGAATTGTTCAGTATCCGCAAGAATTTTTTTTTTTGCAGAAATTTTATTTTTGGTATGTCCTATTAGGGGCTCCGTACTCCCCCCCCCACGACAGAGGTGCAGAGAATTTTCACGCGCCTACTTAATCCATAGTAGCGCGCTGGTTGGTTTTTTTTTTTTTTTGCTAAAATGAGGGTATATTTTTTAACCCCCCTTAAATTAAGAGGGGTCAACATTTTTTAGCCCCCCCCCCCGGAAGGATCTGAAATTTTTAAATCCACTTCAAACCCACCACCACCCCCCCCCCTTGATAAATAATGACCACTCCCTAATTCCTATTAAAGACAAATAGATAGCTGAGAAACCGAGTGGTCACTAGTCGGGAGCCCCAATGCGGGTTTTATCTTTTCTTATCTAAGCTACAGGCGGAGTGTCCCCAGCTCATCCAGTATTTGGCAAAGTCACCACTCACCTCTGTAATCAAGGTCTGTGCATAGCAAATAAAGGCACCAGAGGGCAGCACTGTTCCCTTTACTTTCTCACCCTTACTATAGCATATGGATAATACCTACACAGACTAAATCTGGTAACCAGTCCACGCCCATGATTAAAACATAATGAGAAATGTGAAAAAAAAAACATCCAAAAGATATCAACTGTACATTCAAAGAATGTATCCATGAAACATTTATGTAGATTCCTAAAATTATGGAAAAGTTCGACAAAATTCTCTAAAATTAGAAAAAAGTGTATGGTCGCCCCTATTTTGCTTCAGTCGGTCGGGTAACTGGAAACAAACCTTTTTTTTTTTTAATTTTGCCTGAGCTGCCCTTCCAACGCCTCTCTATCCCCATCCCTCTCCCCTCTCTGCTGTAGTACAGATTCACTAGAAATTTGCACTAGAGATATCTTTTCGTTTTCTCACTTTATTTCAATTCTCTCATATTAAAATCTACAGACTTGAGCAAGTCTTCACTAGATACTGATTGACTTGAAGTATTTCTTTTTTATTTTCGTTTTCTTACTTTATTTCAATTCTCTCATATTAAAATCTACAGACTTGAGCAAGTCTTCACTAGATACTGATTGACTTGAAGTATTTCTTTTTTATTTTCGTTTTCTTACTTTATTTCAATGCTCTCATATCAAAATCTACAGACTTGCAAGTGATTCACTAGACATATTTTAAATGTTCGTTTTCTCACTTTATTTTAATTTCTCTCATATTAAAATCTAGACTTGGGCAAGTCTAGGGGGTTCGGTGAGTGGTTACCGCGCCATGTCACATTACACCACATGGCCGGCGTGGGAAAAGCACTGCATGTATTAGCGTTTTCCACACCTCGGTGCCACAGTAGCATGCCAATATCTGTAACTGTCGGCATTATCTTACTGCACAATGTGGTGGGGTGAGGAAGAGGGAAGTTGGGGTGGGGGGATTCCACTTCTTTTGATGCTACCCCCGCCATGAAGGGACCCTTCATACACACAAACTTCATGATAAGGCCAGTTTATTCTGATTACTTGGATTATGGATCCGGCGGCGAGATTTTGGCCAGCACGAGCCACCCACCCGCCCTCTCCCGCCTTCCCAGTCTCTTGTCCCTGCCTGTGTGCTGCCACTCTCAGCTATGTAACTCCCCAACCAACAAGTGCACCAAAGTTTGATTGCACAGAAATCCGGAATGTGCATAGATGCTGTGGTACCCATGGGGGTAGAAAACGACATGGTGACATTTGGCCACTTTGAGGTTACATTCCGACATTGATCCCTTTTAAAACTGACATGTGACATGAGAAAAAAATGATAAAAGTGACAAGGGACATGTAATGCTTCCAAATAAACGACATGTGACAGATGCCACAGCTCCCCCCCCCCCCGCCAAAATATGCTCCTCAAAATGAATGATTGCTGGACTTCCCAATGGCGAAAGAATTTTATAAATGTTCCTAATAGTAATAGAACCAAAGTTATGAAGTCATTCCAAGAAGTCAATATATGGTATGATTTGACGGTAGGATTTTCAAATTCCTACCAGAAATAGGCCTAAAAAAACTGTGTTTCCGGTAACATGGCTAAAAAAGTTGAGGTCGGTAGGTCGGATTATTTTTTTTGTATCTAAGGCCTCATATACAGTGAAACTTCGTTATATTTGTCTAGCACCATTTTTCCCCATACATTTCTATACAAATGAAACCCACAGCCACGCAGGGGGCAGGGAGGTGTGGGGGGGGATGTCCTGACACATGCCCTGGTCTCCCTCTGATATTTACAGCGGTCTAAGGGGGCAGGGAGGGGGGGGGGGTGTCCTGACACATGCCCTGGTCTCCCTGTGATATTTACAGCGGTCTAAGGGGGCAGGGAGGGGGGGGATGTCCTGACATATGCCCTGGTCTCCCTGTGATATTTACAGCGGTCTAAGGGGGCAGGGAGGGGGGGATGTCCTGACACATGCCCTGGTCTCCCTGTGATGTTTACAGCGGTCTAAGGGGGCAGGGAGGGGGGGGATGTCCTGACACATGCCCTGGTCTCCCTGTGATGTTCACAGCGGTCTAAGGGGGCAGGGAGGGAGGGATGTCCTGACACATGCCCTGGTCTCCCTGTGATATTTACAGCGGTCTAAGGGGGCAGGGAGGGAGGGATGTCCTGACACATGCCCTGGTCTCCCTAAGATGATGAGAACCCTATTGTACACCTAGTGTGCCTTAATTACAGAATCAGTAAAACTTGTGAGGGGGGGGGGGTTCTTTTAGTTGAGGATATTATATGATAAAACAGTACTAAAGTGTTCAAAATCTAGCCCCATGTACCCCCTAAAGCTATACAGCAAGTAGGGGGTGCGTCTTACATGCAGAGTGTGCCTTATATGCAAGGCATTACAATATATCTCACAATGTAGGTTGACCTTGCTTATAAGGAGACCTTGCTTATAAGGAGCAAATTCACTTTTTTCAAGGTCCTCCTTAAAACGAAGTTTTACTGTACCGGTAGTCATAATTTGCTGGGTTTTCACTGATGGCGAGAAACGTTGAATTTACTGATCTTAATTGTAGATCCAGACGATACATCTGATATGCCAGAATGCAGGAAAAGTGCAAAAGTGTTTTAAGAAAAGTGTTTAGATGATGAAAATGTTTACCAAAAAGTGTTTAAACTAAAACACATTTTACCTAAACAACCAATCAACCAATTTTAATATTTGACCTTTTTCATGAACTCTTCATACTAGTATGCTGTAGCATTCTGAGTTGTACTAGTCAGTCCTTCCCAGAGGACATTTCATAAGTTGTAGCATTCTGAGTTGTACTAGTCAGTGCTTCCCAGGGGACTTAGAATCTTAAAATCTAAAACATATTAGGGAGTGATCATTTTTTAACAACAGGGGTGGGCTGGTGGGTTTGTGGGGGGATTCGCGAAAAAAAATTTCGACCCCCCCTCTCTCGAGGGGGTAAAATTTTTTCGACCCCCCACATAAGGGACAAAAATCGTGTGCGAATGTCTCCTTTTAGACTATAGTAACGCCCAGGGTTTTCCACTGAAAACGGGTGACATTATTTTGACCCCCCTCCCTCAGAGGTGTTGAAAAAATTCTAACTCCCCCTCAAACCCACCAGCCCCACCCCCTGTTGTTAAAAAATGATCACTCCCTTATCATACTCAAAATTATAGAGGAAACATGCAGCCTTCACAATGTACATACATGCATGTAATCCTGATATTCCGTACGCCATTTTGCTTGGGTGTGCGAGATATACATAAGATTTCTCTTCTTTGGACACCCCCCCCCCCAAAAAAAAAAAAAAAAAAGAAAGAAAGAAAAAAGAAAAGAAGTCTCGATCAGCCAATGCAAAATAAAATGTGTGACTCCCCTTTCTCAATATTATGTATGACATGACATTGAGAAAGTGACATATATTTTCCCTACAAAAGACACATGTGATCTGTACGTTGGTTTAGCGCCGTGACTGCTCTGGATTTTGGCGGCATATTGACATCAGGGGGAACCCTTTGGGCCCCGGATGCTAGGTGCGCGGAAGTTTAGCTGCGTACAAGTTTCTGCAATTAAAGTATTATGCCCTTATCCTGCCGCCTTATGAGTTATCTAGCCTTATCTAAATCAGTATCAGTCAGCTCTGCCGCCTACTGTATCAGTATGTTCAGTCAGCTCTGCCGCCTACTGTATGCGGCCTTCTGCACTCACACTGTCTCCACCAGGAGCCCTTGATGTGGGGGGTATCGATGTGGCCATACGAGTTATCAGTGTGAACATGAGCTAGATAACAGTGTGAGTTTAGGTTTGTTTGACACGTGGTGTGAGCAGTGCAGGGTGGCGTGTGGGGGAGGGGGGGGCTGAGGGGGTGCACATGCTGCTACAACCCCACACTGTTATCGTATTTAACCCTGTAAGAGCCGCTGATACACGGGTGCACCACGCCCACCTTATAGGGATGATATGTCACCAGGAGGGTCTTGCCAAAACGTAAACGAGCTCAGAATAGAGAAACCTGCAGATAATTGTTTAGATAAAAGGTATTCCTGTCTTTCCATTTAATAAAACGTGCACGTTATCACCAGCAGACGTGTGCAATTCTCCATAGAGACACATTGCATATCCTTCGGAAAGACAATCAGAACGTGCATGCCATCATGCACGTTTGTATGTACACGTTTTATGCTATAAAGGAGGCAATCTCGTTTTGTTTTTGGAAAGACCCTCCAGAGGGTCGTCATAATGCTCCAATGAAGTGCTGGTGAGCAGACTCACCAGCACTTCATTGGTGCATCATGACGACCAGTGGGCATGATGCACTCCTGCATCAGCGGCCCTTAAAGGGCTAATTACTGTGACTGCACATTCAGTGACACCAAGATGTAGCCGTGGGCTAGTGTGTGTGGGGTGGGATGGGGGGGGGAGGGGGTGGAGAGTCTGGGGGGGGGGCACTCACCTCTTTTCTGACACGGTGTGCGGCTGGACCTATGACAACCCTTACCCTTACAGGGGCGTAGGAAAAGGGGGGCCAGGGGGGCCTGCCCCCCCCCCAATAATGAGGAGGTTCCCTATATAAGCCTATTTAAAAATATAGCAGGCCCCCCCCCAACCGAGACCCCTGGGCCCCCCCAATAAACATTTGCTTCCTACGCCCCTGCCCTTCCTAGGGGAATTGCACCTCCAAAATGTACCCTTAATTCTTAGGACACTTTTGCCGCCAAACCCCATGTTTTTTAATGAAAATCTCACCAATAAACTTTGCCAGTGCAAATTGACCAAGAATATTATCTTAGATTTGAAAGATCCATGAAAACTTGAACAATTGTGGCCAAAATATGATCATTTTCATGGTATTTTCGTTCAAAGGAGACCCTTGTTAGGCCATCTAATCAAAATAACTTGGATTACGGGTTTTTGAGCTGATATTTTGGGCGGCCAAAGGTTAAAAAAAAAGTCGGATTTCTGGAACCAAATTTTCCCAGCGGCCACAGGCAAAAAAAGTAATCCACCTAGAACAACCACAAAAGTGAACTTTTCATGCATCCAAAACCATCTTTTGTTGATTAAGTACACTTTTTGGGAAAGTAAATATTGGAAAGATCGAGATCAATGGGTGTTTGGCTATGACCATGGACTTTTTATCATTTTTTTTACTCAGGTCTGGCAAATCTCAGCCGCCGAAGGTAAAAAAAGAAAAAAAAAAGTTTTGATCTTGCCAAAAATCTCGAGTTATTAGAATAAAACGCCCTAAGCGAGGATTTTGTTCAAAGTTGACCCTGGTGAGGGTTTTTCGGCTGAAAACATGGCTCGTGTTAGGGGGATTTTGATGAAAAAGTGCCCTTGCCAGCCGCACACATGTGTCAGCAAAATATATGAAGTGCCCCCCCCCCGGCTATTATCGTCCTTAACAATAACTGTGACTGGACATTCAGTGACCAAGGAGTAGCCGTGTGCTAGTATGTGTGTGGTGGGATGGGGGGGGGGGGGTGTCGGTGGGGTGGAGAGTGGAGGGGGGTGGCTGGTGGGAAAGGTAAGGGTAGAGCGGCGGGGGGGGGTGAGGGACGGATAAGACGCTGCAGCCTGATACTGCTCACTGATTGGACACCAGTAATCAACCACGGATATATAAACCTGGGCTTCTGTGGAAATAAATCAGAGTTCCACCGGGACTGAGCGTGTGCATCATACAGTACTACCTTACAAAGGTACCCCGTTATTTGCCTGACTTGTGACTGACACCGTCATCTGAACACGACAAGAGTGCCCCTCACTCAGAGTTCCGCGTGCAGCTTGCTTACAGTTCTAAGACCGTTTTCCTGATTACTTATCCTCATCATGGGACTCACTGTTTCAACTCTCTCTTGGTAAGTTACGTTTCCATTACAGAATATTTGTTTTTCAAATGTCTAACGTTTGAAAACTTATACTTACAGCCGTATAAGAACAGTTGTTATTCTATATGTGTATTCCCGGCCTATATTCCTTCAATGGGGAGATAGGTCCCGGGAGCCTGTCCCAGGAGACAGGGCTGGGACTAGGACCGGGACTATTCGGGCATACTGTAATCACATTTGAATTCACTGTGTACAAATTTTTGCGGATTTCACGGAAATCAAAAGTCAGTGAATTTATATATTCAGCATATATTTTTTGCACTTAATTAACCCAAACTTTATGACCCCATATCCACCCGACCTCACCCCATAGGCCCACCCGACCTCACCACACAATGTCTGAGACAAGCTGATTATAGTTCATCCCACAATCACAAGCCATCATCTATTACTTGTACCATTCATACCTAGAAAAATATGCACATTAAAGTAAAAAGTGTATTCTAGTTTAAAGAAAGTATTTTATTACCAGTAGCCTATGCATTGGAAGTATTTTGTTTGTCAGCGAATTTATGTTCAAGTGAATTAGCCTTTTGTCACGTTACAGCGAAAATTTACAGTATATAAATACCCTAGGGCCTAGATCATCATCATCCTTTTCCCAATAACAGGTATTTAAAATGTTTGTTCGGTTTGGATCTTCATCATATAAAACCTGTCTATCAACGCTCCACGCTTGGTGGCTTAAAACCTTTCAAAAAAACTAGATCATTCGAAACTTACAAATTGATTTTCATATTTTTTTTGGGTATGTATCTAACCCTTTTACATGCATAGCGTAGGTACGGAACGAAGACGGGTATTCCGTCCAAGGCTGGGGAGGCTCAGCCTCGGCCAGCGTCTATTGATACTCAGTTCAATACCAGCAAAACACAGATAAGATGTATTAGATGTGTATTGGGATTAGATAAGGGATTAGTCTTTGATCAATATAAGAGATTCTGTGTAGTTATAGATGTGTATTGGGATTAGATAAGGGATTAGTCTTTGATCAATATAAAAGATTCTGTGTAGTTGGATGTGTATAATTGGGACTGGATGAAGCTGAAGGTCAGACCATCTTATATGACGCTAGTGGGATATGTTATACTTCCCATTTAGCCTCTAGGTGGTCTGTGGGGTGTTTCAGAAGCCGGACATGATAATGAAAATTAAATATCTGTTTCTAAAACTGTTAGATTCTAAACTTACAACTGCAACCATTATCATCTCTCGCCAGTCATATAGTTATAGACACAGTAAGATAATGGTAATGCTTTAGAAACACATGCAGTTATAAGCCTACAATCACTATTAAAACTGCTATCATATCTCCTTATGACCGGTTGTAAACATTACCTGCTTCTGAAACACCCCACTGGTGTAGGGAGGCTGGGGGGGGAGGGGGGGGGCTGACGTCCACTGATGTCTAGAACACAGCCCCCAGTTTAATAGTCCTCTCATCTGGCCTCTTTGTTGCATTAAAAGTAAAAAAACAGAAAATTCGACCTATCCTACCTAATTGTTGGCATGTTATGCCATTTTTTGCAATCATATGCATAAAGATCACATTTTGAACCATTTTTTGGTGTCCTTGGGGGTGGGGGGCAAAGTATGTTTTGGCTCCCCAACTTTTTAGAGAACTAAGGAATTTTGGACTCATATTGTCCTAAAATACAGCAAAATCAAGGCAAAATTCAAAATGTTCTGTGACACAAGCCAAAATCCACTCAGAATGCAAACTGTAAGGTATTTCTCCAACATTTTCTTGGGCCCTCAGCGCCCAAGATTGCAATTCACGTCTCCACAAAAATATCAGCGCTAAAATTTCTGGGCCCTGCCCCCTCCCAACTTCACACACATTCCGCCGCCCCTAAGGCTAAGCCACACCTGGGGTTTAACATATAAGACATGGCTTGTAAATGGGAATTCTTACGGTATTTAAACCTCTGGTCAACATTTAGGGGTAAAAAAATTGAAAAAGGTCCATTGAGATGAACAAATATCGAGCATAAACTTATAAAAAATCTACCTTTTGTTGGCTCAAATGTCTATTTCATTTGATGTCCAAAATCGTGACTTCTTTACATGGGCTTTCTTTTCTTTGGCTGATGGTATATATTGGGTCTATTTTCTGAGTTTTTTTTTCCTTTTTGCCTCAGGCTGACCAAAATGAATCCATAATCCAAGTTGTTATAATTAGGGGGTGATCACTTTTTAACAACGGGGGGGGGGGAGGGGGGGTTTGAGGGGGGAGTCAGAATTTTTTTAATTGGCGGAGGGGGGTCAGAATTTTCTCAACCCCTCTGATGGGGGGGGATCAAAATGAATTCAACTGTTTCCAGTGAAAACCCTGTGCGTTACTATAGGTACACATGATCCCTGTTCTGTAAATTCCCTGGTATAGGCCACACCCTCGTACAAGCCGCACCCTGAGTTTGTGGATAAGCCACATCGAGGTCTTGAAAATTGGGAATGCATTACTGGTCTATACTGCCAAATACCCTCATTCAGACCTCCGGTTGCTATAGGACTCAGTATGGAGGCCTAGTGAAGCCGCCATTTTGAATTCCGCTGGTTGAGGTAAAACCCACTGATAACACATACCATTATGGGTACCTTGTCCCTGGTTAACACCCACTTCCAGGGACATGCTGGTCCCATCCTATCAGTTCTTATTAGTGTGTGTCGCCAGAACCAGCTCCAGACCAGCTAGTGGCCAATAGGGACCTGGCAAAGGGTCAAATTACATAGGCAATGTAGTAGAAAAAGTAACATTTGTGCTGATTTCTTTTCTAATACAGGGGCTAGACAATAATACATCAAGTATGTGATGTAAATTTTGAATATCTTTCAGAATTTGTAATTCATTTTGCTGTATATGGTCTAGATCTTTTCTGATAAGGATTTTAACACTTTTTTTCTGGTACATTTCTTTTTTAATTAAACCCTTCATGGGGATTCTTATCAGTAGAGAAATGAGGCTGTTAAGGGCCAGCTGGTCGCTATGACGTCACTGCTGCGCCAGCACTTCATGCCAGTACACGTGTATATATAAAGGGGGTGTGGATGGGGGGTCCCCCATGTCACATGTCAATTTTAAGAAATGGTTATGTCACATGTCACTTAAATCCCCATGTCCCATGTCACCTCTAAGAACCTCTCATGTCACATGTCGATTTTAAGAAATGGTTATGTCACATGTCACTTAAATCCCCATGTCCCATGTCACCTCTAAGAACCTCTCATGTCACATGTCGATTTTAAGAAATGGTTATGTCACATGTCACTTAAATCCCCATGTCCCATGTCACCTCTAAGAACCTCTCATGTCACATGTCGATTTTAAGAAATGGTTATGTCACATGTCACTTAAATCCCCATGTCCCATGTCACCTCTAAGAACCTCTCATGTCACATGTCGATTTTAAGAAATTGCCATGTCACCATGTCAAATTTAGTGGTCCACACCCATTATAAAACCACATCCTGGTGCCTTTTACTATATGTCACAGCCCATTCTAGTACAAATACATCATTCATGTCTATACTGGTTTAATTGTAGTGTCAGAGACGGTGAGGCGCATCGGCAGCCAAAAGAAAAGAAACGTGTCAGATCCAGTGAGAAGTATCAGCAGCCACAAGAACTGACACACACCAGACCCATTGCTGATCCACAAAGGTAAGATTGTGAACTACCTTCTCAAGACATGGCATTTAGGGGCGGATCCAGGGGGGGGGTGGCTAGGGAGCACGTTCCCCCTCCCCCAGACCCTCTGAAATTGGGCCAGTTCATGACTCTTAACTATAGGAAACATGGCCCGAAAACCCGATTGTGCCCCCCCCCTCACATGACCAAATTTTCTTGGGTGTGCCCTCCTAGACCACCCCTTCTGGATCCGCCCCTGACATTCAATTATATTAGGAATTTTGATTACTAACACTTCACTGCAAAAAGTAACTGATCAGGGATCCTCAAAGCTGAACAACGGACCACTGCAGTTGTATTGCATTGAACCAGTATAGTCTTTTTACATGAAGCCCCAGGTGGCAGTATAGTGGTACACAAATGTAATGGGAAGCTCTGTGTAAAAGAAAACCAAACATTTGTCAACTTTAGGATAAGGATTGCGACAACATTAATTTTTTGACGGCCTGCAGAGGTACAACTGCATGACCGAGCAATTAATGTAACACAAGGGATCTTATGCAGTTAAGAAAAAATCACTGGCGTAAAAAAAAATGAAGAAGTCTAATAAAAAAAAAATAAAAAAGGAGAAAATTTCCAAGGTGAAAACATAAAGTAACTTTGAAGTGAAACAGAAAAATGTCTTTTTCATCAGAACTATTGAAGCTATAGATCTATCTTGAAAACTAAAAGATTCCCCTAAACTTGGGTATTCTCTTCAAAATTGTATATTTTTAGGGTAGTTTTTGGTTGAAACATGTTATAAATATGTATCATGGCAATTCATGGCATGATGCTTCAATAAAGTGCTGATGGGCAGTCTGAACAGCACTTCATAGGAGCATCATGACGACCAATAGTATCCACCCAAACAATTCATCTCCAATACCACACAGAGAAAGGATCTCGGAAATTCTTCAAACCCCAGTCCCATGTCTGCTCAATTGCATATATTCTGAAAAAAAACGCTTTGCACTCAATTCCTTTTTTTCTGTTACCCCAGATCTACCAATGAACCCTGCATGTACCCCCTGGGAAGATACTGGTTCTGTGTATATACCGGGTACCCACAATGTGGGCGGGCTACTAGTATGCTGCCTACCACAGTCTACTTCTGTGTAGCGTGGGAATGGTGCAGCACGGCGCCGTTGCCATAGTTACGTCATAGCGTTATGTACAGCCAAGACTTACAGTGTCCAGTACTATTACTCGGTGACCTGGTAGAAAAGCGTGATTGGGATACAACAAATGTTTGGGTTGAGGGGTTAGAAATTTAATTATGAGTCCAGGAGGGTAATTCAAAATCGCTACCTCTGCAATGGTAGCATAGGCAGATCTTATAAGAGCTAGTCAGTCTACTACCGGTATTATGCGTTAAGTGCACTGTAATGTCATGCTTCCCTTCTCTCTCTTAGTGCTGGGGGTCACTGTACATCTATAAGTAGCTCATATAGGGAAGGGGAACACTTGTGTAATCCCTGTTGTGAAAAGGAGTGTTTCCACAGCTATCAATTTATTTTGGCCCTGCTTGTCACTGTGCACAGTATGTTCTGCCTGTGATAGTGTGTTCTGCTTGTGATAGTGTACACAGGGCTGAAGCTATCATCAGAAAATACAAAAGGCTGGCTGTGCTAAAGCAAGGCAGTCACACCTTACCACCACTAAAATAGATGAGGCAGAAAAGTTCCTACCATCACTGGGGTACTGATGGTAAGGTCTTTTGAATTAACCTCCTGCAATTGTAAAGGGCAATGGATTTTTGACCTCCTCGGGCATTTTGTTTGGAGCTCCACTAAATATTCATTTATTTTCACTTTGACTGAAGTAACTGAATGCTATAGTCGGATCTCTGATATCCTATAATGCATTGCACAGTCAGTTTCCGGTCTGCCTAGTGTACAGACCTCAGCCTAGAGGGCACCACTAGCACACATAGAGAAAGAGGGAGGTCAGACACCTATTGTTTGAAAATTAAACTATGCCAGACAGAAACCTGACTCCCCCAGGTGGGTGATAATACAGAATCGGCCCACCGGTGAAGACTCTATACAAAATGTTTTTTTCTCTCTATAACAGACTCCACAGTGGAAGAGCCAACACTGTAGTAGGCAAAGTGGGTGTGGCACATGTTTCCAACAAGCTGAAGTATGGGTTCCCAACACCCGGACCGCAGAACCCAACTGGTGAACAGGTCATGGAACATCTCTTCTTTCTGACCGACTCTGAGTGGAAAGATGTCAGAGATGAAAAGAAGTATGACATCGTCATCGTGGGATCCGGATTCTGCTCCCTTGCCGTCGCAGAGCGAGCTCTCGCCAATGATCCAAACTGCAATGTGTTAATTGTGGAAAAAGGTACCTTATTCTTAAACTAATAAATAATTTTTTTTATCCCACTTACATAGTCCAATGTTATGGGTAAAGGAAACTCATGACAGTATCATAATTTTTGGAGTTTCAATGGGACTTGTTAAAACTGAAATACAGATATGTCTGTAGAATATGGAGACTTTGAAAGATTTGTTGCAATTGCCTTATAAATATTCAAATAGAACTCTATCTTATCTCATCAAATCTAGGTACACTGTTCCTGCCACAGCATTTCCAGAATATGCCAGGAGCATTTACCAGCACATTAGGTGGCCTCTCGGAGACATTCCCGTGGACCCTGACTGCTGATACTTACCAGGTAAATATTTTCACCCATAAAATCTTGAAACAGTATGTAATATTGTGCAAAAAGGAGGTTTAGATTGAAAAGGAGGTTAATACTTACAATGTAATTTAGTATGATATATATGCGTTAAAAATTCTTACTAATGAACGATGCAGCATAAAAAACATTTATTGAAAAGGTGATTTAGAGACTTAATTTATTCTTTACCCATTCAGGGCAAGGGTGGTGTTGTCCGCTGGCAGCATGGAATGATTCCGTTCTTTGGTGGTCGCTCCATCATGTGGAGTGCTTGGTGCCCAAAGCCAACTGAAGACGAAATGGATGGATGGCCTCGGGAGACAATTAAGGCAGCTGATGACTACTACAAATCTGCAAAGAACTTCCTAAATGTACAAAGTGCTGACCAAGTTGATGCACAAAAAGACCCGATTCTCAGGGATTTCATCTATCAGCATCGACCAATCTATGGAATGCTGCAACATCAGGTGCAAGACCTGATCGACCAGAACAAATACAAGGTCGAGAACATCTATCGGGCAGAGCCTGCCCCATTGGCCAGCAATGGGAAATCTTGTAATGGGATTGACTTCCAAAAGTATTCAGTACCAGCCGAGTTGCTGGAACTAATCTCCAAACAAGCCAGTGTCGAAGGTGCTGCCCACCTTGACATCGTCACCAACTGCACAGTTGAGAAGATTTACGAACAAAATGGAACTGCGACTGCCTTACAGACCTCGAGGGGTGTTCTGCCACTGGGAGACGCCAAACTGGTGTTAGCCATGGGAACCCTGCCACCAACGACCCTAGTTCGCAACTCCTTCCCTCACATTACCAAAGCAGGAGATCGCTTTTCTGCCCATTTCATAACATCCGTAGTAGCTCGTGTGCCCCGTGTTGACATCGATAAACATGAGATGCTTGGAGAGTTGGAGGTTGGAGCCTTCTATATTGCTGGGAAGGCCAACGAAAACTACAAGCAGCAGTATCATATCCAGCTGAGTGTGCTGTCAGACAGAAACCCAGAGAAGAACGCAGGGAAAGCTTTGCGCTATATGCCCGATGTAGTGGCTACTGCATCCCTGGAACAGCTCCTGACAAGCCAAGACTATGTCATCTTTGTTTGTGCTGTCCTTGGAGAATTGGATGCTGAAAACCCAAACAACTGGTTCCACCACAACCAGGATGACACAGATCCAACGACCAATTCAATCCTTCAGGTAACCCAGAATGATCGGGACATGGAAACCTGGAATGCCATGGATGAAGCAACGTTTGTTATTCTGGAGGAGGCCCTAAGCCCTAAGGGTGCTTCGAGTGTGGAGTACTGGCATGGAACTCCTACAAAAGGACAATGGATGTCTCACCGACCATCAGAAGAGCAACGCAGGGTGGATTGTTTGGTCCATGAAAGTTCAACCATGCACATCGGTGAAGACGACTCCGCGCTGGTTGACCTCGACTACCGCCTGAAAGGAACATCAAACGTGTATGTGACCGGTGGAGCTCTGTGGCCGCAGGGTGGATCATGGAACCCGACCCTAACCATGGTGGGGCTTGCTCAGCATCTCACTGACCAGCTGGTGCAGAAGAAGCCACAAGATGACAGCACACTTGGAGAAGAGTAAGGAAATACCAAGAGGTAGAAGTGTATTTGTAGCATATAGTGGGAAAATGCCAACCAATCCATATTGGTTGGTATTTTAGTAAAAGGGCCAAACTACATCTTTGCCGGAACTGTACAGAAGAAAAGGAGGTGAATGAAGTATTTCATATCTAGATAGTTGTATGTGTTGATGAGAATGTCCTCTCAGATTGGCACCGTGTTGATGTAGATGACAATACAGACTGTGGTATAAAGCAGAGCATTGATAAAGCCGCTGGTCGGTCCTCCGCCTGCATATGAGATAACAAAAGATAAGAGTACCTTGACACCTTCATTGGGGCTCCCTACTAGTGGGGCCCCCTGAGTAAGTCAGCAAGCTATTTATCTTAAATATATGTATTCAGATCTACCCTCTAGGGGTGCTGGTGCCAGAACCAGAAACTATTTTTAGCTGTTGCCGTGCTGACTGTGCTTTATTGTCTAAACTGTGGATGTGTATTCTCAGCACCCTTCACTTTTGAAACTATTCTGTGGGCGGCCTGAGGAAACATGACAACTGATTTCTTGCTTTGGATTATACACACAGACTTTGTACCTTCAAGATAGAGCCTATCAAAGGGGGACTGTACAGCTGAGAAATCCGTGATTTTAGTAAAAGGGCCACCTGGTCAAAATGTCAGCATTTTCCTGAATTAAGGGGTACTTTTGCAGCCTAAAAACAAATCCGCCTTTTCCAATCATAATGGGGGCATTTTCAGCCTAAAATCCGTGGAAATGGGGGGTCAGTCTGGAAATCCATAACGCTGATGGTGTTTGTTTGAACGAGTGCAGGGACCGGGACCTGAATTTGTACACAGGTATAGAGCCCAACTCCACACACTTGGTCACAAGTTGGTGTGAAGGTTGAGGAGGGGGTATGGTGGGGGTCAACAGACATGTGATCTCCCTGTTGGGGATGGTGGCTGTGTCATTATAAGCAGCACTGAAAACATGTTAAGTGTAAAATCTTTCAAATACCATTGAAACCATAATTGAAAGTTTAATCATATCTTATCCTGGTGGTTTTTAATTTGCTGTGATTGAGAACTGCAATTTACCAGACCTGTTTTATTGACGTTTAATGGACTGAAACTGTAGGTGATTGTATATCGGTTGACCAATAAATGGTTTGAAACCTTGCAAAAGAAGAGTATCATAAACATTCAAAGTATATTGGCTTGAGGCATTAGGAGGCCATTTCTAAACACACAGTCACTACGACTGCTCTCCATCAAAGCCTAAGGATATTGCCAATATACTATTATACACTAGTTGTTACTAATGCCTGCCCCAGTATGATTGCTCTACTTTTTTATGTAATTACTGCATTGGTCCTGATCGCACAGAGCAGTCGTAGAGCAGTAGCTACAATCACCAGCCTCACTCATTGGAGTTTCAAATCATAGTGGTTGTGTGCAGTCGTAGTAACGCATGAAAAAGCCTCCAGAAACAACTAGCACATACATCATCACCTAGGGGCAATAATGTTGTATCAGCATTTTAACACTTTAAGGGCCACTGATGCATTCCTGCTCATTGGTCGTC
The DNA here is from genome assembly GCA_949317995.1 of Acholoe squamosa. Lineage (NCBI taxonomy): Eukaryota > Metazoa > Annelida > Polychaeta > Phyllodocida > Polynoidae > Acholoe > Acholoe squamosa. The sequence continues at coordinate 2,677,709 of OX439045.1, forward strand.
ATGATGCACCAATGAAGTGCTGGTGAGCTGTGCCATTATTCCGCAGTTCTTTTTTGCAGGTGATACCTCTGCTATATAGTAAACCATCTCGCATTTTGTTCTCTTTCTGAAAGAGAAATAAACAGAGAGGAAGACACTGACTTCATACATGCAATAAGCTATCAACTTTCAACTTCAAACTTCAACTTTGCCCAAAATGCAGATGTAACATTGTTGCCCTAAGACTTATTTGCATAATGTCATACTGCCTGAAGAAGGATTATAAAATAATCCGAAATGTAGCATCGATAAAAAACATGAAAACTCCATATATTGTACATGAAGCATAAATGAACTTCAAATAAAATTTGAAACATACTTTCACTTGTCTGGTTTTGTATGACATACTTTTCCATTTAAAAAAACAAAAACAACGTTGACCTTGTTTGTATCAATAATGCATGCGAGTCTTCAAACAAACTAATGTGACCCATCCTTACAAAGTGGTATTGAAGTCGCACATTTAGAAGCTTAGATATGCCCTTTTCAAGTGGTATAGTGCCTGAAATATCAGATTCTTCAAAATTCATATTTAATTTGATATTTTTCTAACATATGAGTAGACATCTTTCAGAATTCTTGCTTACTAAACTGAATGTAAGCCCCAAATCCCTAAAACACATAGCTATGGTTTTTGTGGTTATATAGAATTACATAGGAATTATATAGGATTCATAAATGATTAAATGTTGAATATGTCGATTATCTCAGTTAATCAATTTTTCATTGATCCGACTACATTTACCGACAGAAGATCTGTAGAGCTCCACCTAATTCAAGAATGCAAGTGTTATATGCCAAATGAAAGCTCTTAATGAGCTGTAAATGAATATGCCAATAATTAATAATTTTTTATGTGCGACTTCCGAACCATTTTGTAAGGATGGGTCACTGATGGGAAAATCGAATAATCAGAAAAAGTGCAGCAATATAGTGAATCTGTCAAGTACTATAATAACCTAATATGGAATTGAGGCTCTAGAAAAGGGATAGTAACCAGTCTCAACATAATGTAGATCTGCCTGAAGTGTGCAAAGACTTTTCATGAGAAACTCAGAACCAGGCAATTTTGGACCAGTGGCTGGGGTAGAACTTTCCCAGCAAATTGTCGTGAGTCCACGTCAACCTGTGTGAAGTGGCTCACACATGTCACTGGATGGAACATGACTTTATAGCACGAGATCACCAGGAATAGCAATTGCTATGCCACGTGAGTCTAACACACAGTGGCGAAAGATGACGGAATTAGTTATCACTCAAAAAGGAGTCACCATTGATGACCAATCATGGCGACAGATGACGACAATTTACTGGGTTGATTCCAAGAAGTAAAATGGCCGAAAAGGACAATTCCAAGAAATCAATTCCAATTCAATCCAAGACAATCCAAATTTAAAAAAAAAAGAAGAAAAGAAATTGCCTCTAAGAATTTACACCAAAGCAAAATCACAGACCATAATCCTCTCAGTAATCTAATACCAATCCCAACCTTCAATAGACCAAATCTCATCAAAGTAGGAAAATATCCCAACTCCTCTTGGTCACTGCCAAGTAACTGCTTCCCACTCGAGAATTAATACAAGATAATATAAAAGAGCTAAACAAATCAAACCTTCAAAAAAAAAGAAAAGAAAAATCTAAATACGCATCAAAGAAAGGCATTACGAGGTTTGACCAAAGATAAATCTATTACCATAAAACCAGCTTACAAGGAGCCGTAGTCATTAAGGACAGTTAGGAAGGGGGGGGGGCAGGGGGGCAGGGGGGCCTGGGTCCATTCAATCATAAAGGAGGAAGGGCCGAGTATGTCTGTCCCCCCCCCCCCAAAAAAAAAAAGAAGATTGCCATGAATTCATGATAAATTGGACAAGAAGTGCTCTAAACTTTGCATCTCTAATTAGATTGATATAGTAATGGAATAGGAAAAAATGGGGTGCTGAGCCTTAAATCAACCCTGAAGTTCAAAACAGATTTCTTTTCTATACACATTCTATATAGGTATATATAGGTGTACTCATTCTTGAGAGCTGACAGCTTAAGGTGGTTGTGCTGGGGCTGCAGGGCCCCCCAATAAAGATTTGCTTCCTATGTCTCTGTTGTAGACTAGATCCTGGAAGTAGATCGGAGCAACTAGGAGAATCTGACAAACCATACATGAAGTTAGATGACCCAACACCTGCATATCAGGAAAATTCAGAAAATTAAAGAAAGGATACAAACTATGTTAAATAATAACTAAATTACAAATAAGATAGCCTGCACACGACTGAATCAATTCCTAAAATTCACAAACAACTAGACGCCCGCCCCCCACCAACCTAGGAGACCAATCTGTTTAGCCGATGGTTGTCCCACTGAGAGAATTTCATATCTGGTGGATACTTTTCTAAAAGAAAAGCAAATCATATGTAAGCAGTCAGCAGGTTATTCCTATGACTTCCCCTATGGGTCACGACACCACCCATCTGTTTATCTACATCCTAGCAAATTGTCGTCATCTGTCGCCATGATTGGTCATCAATGGTGACTCTTTTTTGAGTGATAACTAATTCCGTCATCTTTCGCCACTGTGTGTTAGACTCACATGGCATAGCAATTGCTATTCCTGGTGATCTTGTGCTATAACGACGTCGTGTTCCATCTAGCGACATGTGTGAGCCACTTCACACAGGTTGACGAGGACTCAAGACAATTTGCTGGGATTGGTGTTTGTTTTATTGAATGTAACACTCAGGAACCGTTTGAGGCCTCATCAGCACTATAGATATCCAGACTCACATCATTTTGAGTTTGCTTCGTCATATTCTGCTTCACTCTGTGACTCATCATAATATTCCTCACACTCATTCCCATACCTTATATTAGACTCAGGTGGGTTGTAATCCATGTTGTCATACCTCATGACTTTATCACGCTGCTAATGGGTCTTATGACTCCCTTCCGTCATGGTGGGTGATTCTTCACTAGGCGGGCGTGTTCTCTTCTGTGCTTACTCTTCTTGTGGGGATTTCCCTCCAGGGGGTAGATCCTTGGTCTACCACGTCTCCTTTTTACCTCCAGCGTCTCCTTTGTAGGGTTATCCAGTTTTCCTCTTTCCATGTGAGCCTTGTTACCCCGCATGCCTCTACCTGCACCTCTACCTCAGTCACGTCCGGTCGGGATTCAGGGAACCCCCTCTCTCGTGTTTGGGGATTGTGGTTCCCCATATTCTGGGTAATATTACTATGCACTACACCTGCCTACATTTAACCACTATGGCAGCCAGCGGCCAGAACTACTTTTACCTATAAAGGCTGGTCGCCAGAGACGACTCACGCTAGTGGTCGAGCTGGGGCCAGATTGCTCTACCTGTGTCATCTCTACCTGCCATGTTGTTAACTGTACCTGTGCGGGTCTGTAATTCCTGACACAGTCACTCTATATGTGCATACAGTGGAGGGTATCTCAAAAAGATTAGGAATTGATCCTGTCGGAGGTGCTAATTTCAAAATTGAACTCACTGACCTACTGGAGTGGATTCCCTCTTGTATTGTAAAAAGGGAGTCAGTGATAGGAGTGGGATAGGAGGGGTCCAGTCTCTTATTTTGCAACTGGACCTATTTCTGTGCAGTTAACTTGTAGCAGAGGTCAAGCAGGGAAGTCTGTTCTTAGGGTGAGAAATGTAGGAGAACTGCAGGATCAAATAGGTACGATGAGAACTGGTTTCCCAATCTTTTTGAGATACCCTCCTGGGCCGGCCTATGAATCTATTCTGCCGCTCGAGAAAACTCGAGAAAAAACATCCACTAGTTCCCTGATCAATACAAATTCTCACAGACGGTGTATCCCTGTATGTTCCTACACATACTCACACACAGAAAAAACCTCCTGTGTTGTTTTGGCCTACCAAACTCAGTATAAAGAGGGAGCCTCATATGTGTAGCTTCTACCTGGCGGCCATTATTAAATCTGCCACTTATGTAGGGTACATTATCTCACAATTGGTACCCATCATCAGTCTATATGAAAAGCTTTTCCCTCCACAGGCCATTCGCTCCTGCAGATCGTGTTGCTCTGGCCTGGACTGATTTTGGCAGGACCGGATTCCTCAAGATCATTATGTCAAGACAGAAATTATGACAAACAATAACCAACTCACTATTTTAATAATTTACCCCTTTAAATCTTAACCAACAGTAATGCGCATGACTTGTTCTGTCAAAGTAGCCATTGTTCAGTTCATTATCTGCCCAAAGGCCCAATGTAAGATGAGGCTATCTATCATTCATATAGCACCGCATTTGTAATGTTTGGTAATGGTTTGTCAAAAAGAGGTGATCTTGCATAAAGGGGTGATCTACTACTCTGTTTCATGTTCTGAGTGCTGATGTAGGATAGACTTTCAGACAGCTGTCACAGATATCAAAACTTGTTGATTTCTGTGAATCTTGTCGCACGTCACTCACCCATTGCTCTGCTTTTGTCACAGCAGTGGAGATCTGCTACTGCAATTAATTGTCCGTTTCTGCATGTATGACAAGAAACACAGCCTCTGTTGCTGACTGCACAGTAGTGTCTGTCTACAAATATATATGGTACTTACAAGTCTTCTGTGATCCTGATGGCAAATTTCCTTTCATAACTAGCACTAAATAGTGCCACTGAGTTACCCTGCATGATATGGGGTTGTTGCACCCTTTACTTCTCTAGTGGTTTGTCTCGATAAGTTAGATTAAATCATAGCGAAGAGAGAAGAAGTTTCCGGGTAGACAACCAAGCTTTTATTTCATAAGCCATTGTTACATACAATCACATCCTTAGAGGACTACATGCTGCCAGGGCATTCAGTTACCCTTTCAGGTAACGACCAGGTTGAGCAGTGGGTAGAACCACTACTGGAGAATATTGGGGTAGAACCAACCTTATATAGGGAAAAAGCCCACGAAACTCAGACCAGCCAAGTGACATGTGGCGGACGAGTGGTAGGCCCCCTGGTGTAATGGATACGAACCCAGAGGCAGGTGCTGCCACCTGCCATCTGGATTCCCCCACTACACCCGAAGACCTAGGTCTGAGTTAGTGCATGAACGTACAAGTGTAAATACCATACCCCTACACTTCTATCAATAAATAGATATTTTGTAACACCCTCCATGCTCAAATAATGCAGCACCTGATGCATACATGTGGTATCTTATGACGTCATACTCTGCATCAGATAGGACTCCGGCCTGCCCTGACAATAGCAGGTGTGCTAAAATGTATGCCAGAATCTTTTCATTTAATGGAAATACTACCAAAATAAGTAATCTTGAAAGTAGGGTTGTCTTTTCCTTTAATTCAGTGAAGGGTAAAGGTTTGTTTTTTGTTCTGTAATTTCAACCTACCATGAATCCTCACATATAGGATGACCCTCACGTATGGGACGCACCCTGACCTAGGCTAAATTCTATAGGACGCATCAAGCCTCACATTTTGGTCCTTTTAGTACTGTCCTATAGTGTGAAACCCTCACGTATAGTACACACCCTGACTTGGGGTAAATCCTATAGGACACACATGAGGTAATTCTGGCGTATAAGCCGTGTCTTATACGCGAGGATTTATAGTAATACAATTTCACACCAGAAATTAGAGAAAATCTTTTGATAAAGCATAGATTGAGATATCACTAAAACAGACAATTTGGGTATATATAAACAAATTGACATATAGGCGTAACCTCAGTTCAGACTAACTTTCAAGAACAAAGAAAGGTAAAGAAGGACAAAAGAATGCTGACTGAAGACCAATTTCCATTGCAGTGAATTGTCAACAAGCATTTGAATCAGGTACTCAACTACTTCAAATGAAGGCCTCATGTACCTCACTCTGATGCTATTGATGATGCTAGCATCAATTTCAGTCAGCTTAGCATAGAAACCAACAGGGTGGCTCTCACATTCTTCACAGGATAGGTTAAAGTAATTATTGGCAGATCTACAGGTCAGACTTGCGCAGGATTGATGGTGCTGATGTAACACTCCTTCAGAGCGCAGCCAGCGGGTTTTTAATGTTTGCATCCATAGATTCCTGTGGTGACCCTGGTAAAGGAGCATACAGTACACGGACAGTGTCAGACCCAGCATTTAGCTTCGGTTCAACTCTAACTCATGTGTGTGGTACAACAAAGAGATCGGGAAATCTCATCAGGACCTGTCATTGGGGAACGGGATGGTCAGGACAGAGTCCCACTTGTGAAAGTTTATATCCTCATTCTTCATCCTACCTTTTCCTTACCTTCAAATGAATTCCTCATCCAAATTCATAGGTAGAAACAAAGCAATTTCTGCTTTTTCATAGATTTTACAGATGAATTTAAGAACACTTAAATGTGATTGCCATGTTTTTGAATATCTTTATTGTTTTTGTTATTTATTTTGTTTTTGTTATTAAAGGAATCTTACAAAAAGAAATAAATCAATTGGGAAAAAAGATTTAATTTCTGCTATTTTATAGATCTTGTAAATGAATTAGATCCCACATTAATCTAATTGCCATGTATTGTATTAGGAATGTCTATATTCATGCTGAAGATCTATAGGTTACAGACCTTTCTTTCTGATAACTCCTGTAAATCGGTGCATCATGACTGATGCTAAATGACAAATATTTTTGAAATGAATATATACCATCTGCCATCCTACCCAAACTCCAGTGCCCTATTACCCTGCATGTAACAGGTATGCCCCCCTAGACCCAATTTTCCTGGCTGTGCCCCCCCCTTGACCCCCCCTTCTGGATCCGCCCCTGAAGGGCATATGTGCTTTGGTGCAGGATGGTGGTACATTATAATGTTCTGTAATCTCCCGCGTATAAGGCGCAGCCCGCGCATTATACGCGTGAGATTACGGTTGTACTTTTTACCTACCAAGAGCACACAGCGAGATCTGAAAGTTTCCCACCGATCTCATCCGATGGTGTTGAAACCTGATAAAATATGGATACAGCCAACTGTGACATCATAAACAATGTGTGTATGGTATCTATGGTATCACATGTGGAATCAGTGTACAGTAAGGATTTATAAGTCTTCTATAAGTCGGTCATTCACCTATCGGTCACTGGTTGGTCAGAATCAGTTTTAATTGCACTTAATCTGTATACAGTAAGTCGGTTATTCATGCTCCCATATCTGTCGGTAATATCAGAAACAAATTGTTTCTGTAGCATTAAATTACATCACGATAATTCGGCCGGCTGGGTTGAGTCAGAAACCCGACCCGACTCTGCCTCCCTCCCTCCTCCTCACCCGACCAAGGCAGGTCTCCCCATCACTGCACATAAATGGCTGCCGATACCAGCTCACCCTGAGTGCATTTTCCCATGACATTACTGTGTAAACTAAGGGCAGCACAAGCAAAATGGATACTTCATGTATATTTAGCATCAATTAATCATAGTTCTGAGGCAATAGGATTTACAGCTTTGATTGAAGGGGAATTGATAGTCTCCATCTATCAACCTCTGTTAGTTTGTGTTTACAGAAGAAATGTGACTTTATGTAGTGTTTAATTCAAGTTATGAGACACCACAAGTGGGTTTAGGGGTTAACAATCCACAACCCACGAATTCAAGTTATTCATATAAGAATAAGGGGTAGGTAACAGGCAGGGGGGTCTGTTATGGAATAAGCCGAAATTTCAGGCACAAAATTGTGGCGTATTCCATGACAGACACCACTCCACATTTGGTAGCCAAAACTTATCTCTAAAACTGGTCACTATCCATTTAGTGATCTTAACGTTCTAGCCAAAATTTAGGGGCCTAAACTAAGAAAATGCTAATACTTCTACATGCCAAAATTTAGTCTTCTGCCAATGGAAATAACTATTTAGCTCAAATAATGGTCAAACTTTAATCGACTTCCGCTGTAGGGCTGTGGTATATGATACCTATCACCAAAACCACATGGGGAGATCTGAAAGATGACCACTGATCCCAACAGGTGGTGTCATTACCTGATAAAATATGGATGCAGCCAACTGTGACATCATTAAATAGCAGTGTGCATAGGTGCAGAGGGCTTGCTATCTATGGTATCAGGTGTGGAATCAGTGTACTGATATATGATATGCAGATCAAGTTCAAGTTCAAAAAGATTTTTTTTTTATAACAGATCGTACATGTTTTTGAGTCTCATTCTCAATAACAGGCCAACTTGGATAATAATATAGAGATGTCAGAAATAAAATGGAATCCATACCAAGTAAATCATGAGTATGTTTTGCCTAAACATCAGATTTAATGCTGTACAGGTATAATGGTAAATGAATAACAATTGATTCACAATTTTCAAAATATCAGCATCATTGATCTATCTAGTTACAAGGTGTACACAATACCCACCCAATAATGGTGCTACAATGTAGCTTTGGCCATGTTGGCCATGATGTTGATATTCATGAAAATTGAAATCCAAGAGGATAAAAGCTATTCACCTTGGATATAGTAAACTGAATGTTTACTATATATCACTCCCTTCCTCAAGGGGGCACCCCAGTCCCCCTGATAAGAGTACTGATGACGTCATCAGTACTCTTAACAGTGAAGGCAACCATGCACTAAGGATTACTGGGGTGCCCCCTTGAGGAAGGGAGGGAAAACACTCACTGAATGGTAAGACAAGAGCTGCATCTGCCACACCGCACAGCAAAAGTGGGAATATTTATGAAAAGAAACAAAATTTCTCATAAATATTTTCTTTACTTAGGCATAATAAGTTAAAAGTATGTAAATATTGGTTTATCTTGAAATTGAGCTCTTCGTGCATGGTGACCTTTAATTACTTGTTCAATAACCACAATCATTTGACACTGAATCTAAGATTTTCTGACAGCTAGTACATTTCCTATTTCAATTGTCACAATAATATCTCCTTATGCAACACATCCCAGGACTAATAGAATGTTAAGATATGTATCCTGTATTCATTGATTTGCAGTGAGGGACGACTCATTTGGGTTTGGCCAATGAGGAACATCCACACTGAGATCCATGTGGCACTGTGCATGTGTTTATAAGGTAGAGTTTGGCAGCAGTGTGGTTATTCCTGCACTGCACATACAAAGGGTAAGTAACCTGACATTATTACTCATGCAACACTAACTTGTTAGCCAAAGTCCTCTCACAGTGGGCATGCTTGTTTTGGATTGGGTTTGTCAGCTAAGCTGAACACTTCATAGTTTTTATAGGAGACTAGTTTCTATCTACATACAGTCATGTCTGATATATCAGTATTTGATATGTTTGTTGACTCACTTAATAGCCATATATTCCTCTCAACAGATTTGATTGGAACCACTGCATCATATTTGTGAACCTGCTTCATAGAACCAGTAGATCAGCAAATTTCAAGTAAAGTGAGTTGGTTGATTCATTGAGGTATGATCGTATCAAGCTTTCATGCTTATTCCCATAGTGCTTCTTGGATGACTTAGGCGTTTCATTGTCATCAGTCACTTCGAGAGTGCAGGACACTTTGGTTTTTAGATGATTAAAATATCAGATATCACACCTTGATATTTATAAGCAATGCCCTCACAATGGGAAAGAGCTATGAAACCTGGGGAACCTGGGGATTATCAATGATAGATATCATTATATTTCACACTAGCTTGTATAGCTTCACTGTATAGAAGAATTACAACAACCAGCATCAATCATCAATACCTACACATCACTTACCTTGTTCCAGTAGTCATGGGTTGCCTACCTTGGACCCTACTGGTCGTGTGCAGCCTAGCTGTCTTCACCCCATCCCAGAGCAAGGTGCTGGGGAGAAGGAGCAACTCCTTTGCAGTTAGATCAGGTTTGGATATCACTTCAATTCAATTAAATGACTATTTAGCTGTACTATAGGTTGTCTGCGGTCTGAACTGTGGGTTCTAGTGAATCATGGAGTTTTCATAATGAGTTTTTATAATAATGGGTGTGGACCACTAAATTTGACATGGTGACATGGCAATTTCTTAAAATCGACATGTGACATGAGAGGTTCTTAGAGGTGACATGGGACATGGGGATTTAAGTGACATGTGACATAACCATTTCTTAAAATCGACATGTGACATGAGAGGTTCTTAGAGGTGACATGGGACATGGGGATTTAAGTGACATGTGACATAACCATTTCTTAAAATTGACATGTGACATAGGGGACCCCCCATCCAGACCCCCATAATAAGTTTTCTGATTCTGCACTGTGTCACTGATATGCATGATTTCATTGGCAGTCACCCTTATCCATATCTGTAACAATATGATCACCTCTCTGTGTTTTCTCTTAGATTTCCATGTAATTCTACCTGTTCACTTTATCAGCACCACAGATTGCTGCAGTCCAGCAGTGAAGAAAGCATTGCATATATCACTACTGGGCATGTTTATATACCATTATCATTTAGTAAAGATTTAAAATGTTGATGGTGAGACTGTTATTCTGTGCTGTGTCCCTGATATGTACAATTTTTTACTTTATCAACAGCGGACCAAACAGCAGCCACACCAAACCCTCCCACTATGTATACCGAGTACTCTGGTAAGATATTACCAACATTCTGACTAAGCCTGTTACATAGTTTAAGATGCTTCTAGTGGTACACAAATGATATCATATCCAGATTATCCACCAAAACTTAAATCCCGATTAAAATGATAATATCTGCTTCAATCAAAGAGATTCCTGTAGTTGAGCAGTGAAAAGGGCGTTCCACTTATCACTGTTGACCATTTTGATATCCCATTATCATGTAATAAAGTTTTAACATTGGGTTTTATAATGAGTTTTGTAATTCTGTGGTGTGTGCGCCTGATAAGTACAAATTGTTTGACAGTCATCCATATCTGTAACAATAAGATCACCTCTTGGACATTTCTCTGTAATTCTACCTGTTCACTTTATTAACAGTGGATCAAACAGCAGCCACACCTATGTATACTGAGCTCTCTGGTAAGATGTTACCAACATTCTGACTGAGTCTGTTACATAGTTTAAAATGCTCTGAGGGTAGACAAAGGATTGTGATTATGGCACAAAGGGAGTAAAGGATATCATTATTGGGCATATCACCCCTTGGGGTGGGTGAAAGCACCCATTGGGGTGGGTGATATGCCCTAACTCATATCCAGATTATCCACCAAAACTTCCCAATCAAAGCGATCATATCTGCTTTAATCAAACAGATTCCTGTAGTCAAGCAGTGAAAAAAGCATATAACTGTTGAGCATTTTGATATCCCATAATCATGTAGTAAAGTTTTAATATATTGATCATGAGTTTCATTATTCTGTGCTGTGCGCCCCTTATATGTACAATTTTTGTGACGGTTGTCCTTATCCATATCTGTTCCAATAAGATCGCCTCTTGGACATTTCTACGTAATCCAACCTTTTCACTTTATTTACAGGGGATCAAACAGCAGTCACACCGAACCATCCCACTACTTATACGGAACTCTCTGGTCCCACTACCGACTTCTACGGTAAGATGATACTTACATTTTGACTGAGTTTGTTACATATTTTAAAATGCTCGGAGGGTAGACAAAGGATTTTTCGTATGGTAAGAAGGGAGTGAGAGATCTCATTATTGGGCATATCACCCCTTGGGGTGTGTGATATACCCTACCTCATACACATATTATCCAGTAACACTTTTAAAATGATGACACTTCCTTTCATCAAACAGATTCCTGTAGTCGAGCAGTGAAAAAGACATTGCACTTATCACTGTTGAGCTTTTTGATATCCCAATATCATGAAAAAAAGTTTTAACTTTCAGTTTTTATAATATTTTGTTTTGTTATTCTGCACGGTGTGTCCCTGATATGTACGATTTCATTGAGAGTCACCCTTATCCATATCTTTAACAATAAGATCACCTGTTGGACATTTCTCTGTAATTCTACCTGTTCATTTTATTAACAGAGGATCAAACAGCAGCCACAGAGAACCCTCTCCCTACAGAGTACTCTGGTAAGATGTTATCAACATTCTGACTGAGTCTGACACATATTTTAAAATGCTCAGAGGGGAAGACAAAGGATTGTGCTTAGGGCAGGAAGGGAGTGAAAGATCTCATTTTAGGGCATGTCACCCATCGCGGTGAAAGAAATTCAAGTTTGCCAATTCAAAGAACATAGATGGCTGCCAATTTTAATTTCTGATTATAGGTTAGCACACATTTTTTTAAAAAAAATGATATGTTTCTAATACTTATGAACTTTTAAAATCCATTAATGGTTTAGTCAAATACCGTTCTAAAAATAAGAACCCAAGAAATCTTACTTATCAGACGGCAGTTAATATTTCAAACCTGTTGACATATTGAAACATGAGCATGAAGTTGATTTTAATATCTTGTTCCAGGGTAATGTTTTCGAGTCATCCACATACCAAGAGTTGGCCAATTTTCATTTTTTGAAAAAATGAAGTCGTTAAGGGCCATTCTAGTGGGCTTCAGGCTACTTACATTCGTACAATACGGGGAGATGCAGTACCAGCTTATACCATCATCTTTGGGAATTGAAACGATCACCTTTTGCCAGCTGTCAACGATACCAGCTTTGTTATGATATTCATGTAATTAGAAATTGGTTTCTGATACTTTGGTAACTTTCCAATATTGTCAAGGAACAGCCCTAACCTTCAATAAATTGGATAAATGCATTTTCTTCTCACTCTGTCTTTTTCTTATATTTTGTTATAAATCCTGCATTACTGTACTCAGTTAATAATAATAATAGCTTTTATTGACACTATGTTCTCTGAGTACCAGGCACTTGTGTGATAGAAAATGGCATGTTTCATTTAGAATCCAAGAGGATGGAAAATTCTAGGATTGTTGTAAATATTCTTTTAGAGAAATCTATTTATATAACATACACATGAAATTTCATCTAATTCTAGATGTAGGCGAGTCCTGGCAACAACACTTATGATCTGTGTTTCTCTTCTCAAAGGGCGTAGAGGAAATTAATAGTTACATCAAAGAAAGCATACCCTTCTGTGCTCTATCCCTAGAGGCCCAGCAACCAAAGAACAGCAGCAATCGGAACAGTTCTTACAGTTGTTGTGTCTTGATTCAGTACACCATTGAATAAGGTCAATACAACAACATTCATTCACTGCATTCTCTATCTCTGTAAAAACACAAAACACAAAAAAAACACTACCGTAATCTCTCGCGTAGAAGATGTGGTGCGCATATAAGACGCACCCCAAACTCAGGAAATGCTGGTTCGCATATAAGAGGTACCTCTTACGGATGAATTTTGTAAATTCAGTACTGTTCTATAGTAAAAATACCCCGCGTATAAGACGCACCCCCTTCTTGGGGAAAAACTATAAGACGCACCTGGCCTTTGTTTGGCGTATAAGACGCGTTGTATACGCGGGAGATTACGGTAAGAGCACTCTTCCCAATCTCCTGACAAAGTCATGTTTTCCTGAACAGCCATAGATTGGTATTTTTTGTAAAATAATTGAGTTCATGATATAGTTGTGAAGACAAAGATGGCTTATTTAGAGCAATTCTGCATCAAACTGTGACACCATCTGCATTGATTATTCCTCAGAAAATATCTCATGCCTTTTCACTTTTTAGCAAGGAAAAGAATCTATGATGCACGTTGTATCACTACACTTGACTTAACCAAGAGTTTTAATTCACAAAGCTGCTCTGGAGTTAGCAAACAATGTTATATGAATATTATTTATCATTTTAAGTGAAATGCTCCATTCACTAGGGTCGGCAGATTACATGTTGATACTTAATGAGACAAGTGTGGTTGTCATGGAAATAAGTTTGATCGGGAATCTTCATCAATTAAAAGTTAGCAGGCAATCATTGTTGCAAAATCTTAGGTTTTTCAAATTAGTTTTTATTCAATTCTATTATTCTTTTTGGATCATCATGACTGTGAGTTGTTCAGTACCTTACATTGGACAGTATTTTCTTTTCATTTCAATTGATTTCTGGAAGGGAATTATTTCTTCTTAAATTGCCACAATTTAAATGCTCTATCTAAGTAACTGGGGACACTCTCTCAAAATGCCCCCATACTTTATTTGATTGGGTGATTAACCCTTCGATGCCCAAGCACGCTTTAAAGCACGTTTTTAGATACATGTATATTGAAGCAAATTATCACCCAGGAACATCTACTGGTCCAATCTGCAAGGTTATACATGTGATCCAGGAACATCTACTGGTCCAATCTGCAAGGTTATACATGTGATCCAGGAACATCTACTGGTCCAATCTGCAAGGTTATACATGTGATCCAGGAACATCTACTGGTCCAATCTGCAAGGTTATACATGTGATCCAGGAACATCTACCGGCCCAATCTGCAAGGTTATACATGTGATCCAGGAACATCTACCGGTCCAATCTGCAAGGTTATACATGTGATCCAGGAACATCTACTGGTCCAATCTGCAAAGTTATACATGTGATCCAGAAACATCTACTGGTCCAATCTGCAAGGTTATACATGTGATCCAGGAACATCTACCAGGAACATCTACTGGTCCAGTCTGCAAGGTTATACATGTGATCCAGGAACATCTACCAGGAACATCTACTGGTCCAGTCTGCAAGGTTATACATGTGATCCAGGAACATCTACCAGGAACATCTACTGGTCCAGTCTGCAAGGTTATACATGTGATCCAGGAACATCTACCGGCCCAATCTGCAAGGTTATACATGTGATCCAGGAACATCTACTGGTCCAATCTGCAAGGTTATACATGTGATCCAGGAACATCTACTGGTCCAATCTGCAAGGTTATACATGTGATCCAGGAACATCTACTGGTCCAATCTGCAAGGTTATACATGTGATCCAGGAACATCTACTGGTCCAATCTGCAAAGTTATACATGTGATCCAGGAACATCTACCAGGAACATCTACTGGTCCAGTCTGCAAGGTTATACATGTGATCCAGGAACATCTACTGGTCCAATCTGCAAGGTTATACATGTGATCCAGGAACATCTACTGGTCCAATTTGCAAGGTTATACATGTGATCCAGGAACATCTACTGGTCCAATCTGCAAAGTTATACATGTGATCCAGAAACATCTACTGGTCCAATCTGCAAGGTTATACATGTGATCCAGAAACATCTACTGGTCCAATCTGCAAGGTTATACATGTGATCCAGGAACATCTACCGGTCCAATCTGCAAGGTTATACATGTGATCCAGGAACATCTACCAGGAACATCTACTGGTCCAATATGCAAGGTTATACATGTGATCCAGGAACATCTACCGGTCCAATCTGCAAGGTTATACATGTGATTCTGTGGAAAGGAGTGAGTGAGCAAGTAATAGATGTTTAACGCCATTTCGACAGCTAAGGTCATATTCATGGTGAGAACTACATTACACAATTTCACAGGGGAATATGTCAGTTCCTGTGCATATGTGCACCACACACATCCTGAGGGGATAGGAAAGAGGAGATATAGACCCTTTTAAGTGGGCTAGGGAAGCCCGTCTGTGGAAAGGAAAACCCCAAGGAGATAGGATCTAACATGAGGACTAACACAATCAAGAATGGTCATTTTAAGACTTTTATTATTCTATATCTTGACAATATCTGCTTAGATAATGACATGTATGCTATTCACATGGCAGTTAGTTCAAAGTCTTTCTGAAAAGACAAACCAAGGTCAATATTCCACCCTTCAACATTATTGCAAGACACCAAACATGATCCTTGCTTACATGCCCATTCAATGCACTAAGAGGGCTATTTTTGTCCTAGTATTGGATAGGCAAATTTCTTTCTATATCTTTCAAAGGTAGAATTCCAAACTGGGCAAAGTATTCAATTGTGACCAGTTCAAACTTATCATATGTAATAGGAAACAGCCCTTTACCAATGGTATATATGATACATATATGAAGTTGCGGGGCCACAAAAGTAGTGGAAAATGTCAAAACCTAATCAAGGGACATCCCATTAGGCAGAGTGGGGGCTTGATTTTGAACAATTTAATACTTATCTCGTGTACTTTTTCCCCATATATAAAGCACAGCCCCAATCTTTGCTGCTTCAATGAAGCACACCATATGAACATACCCATGTACAAGCCAAATCTCAATGCCTTAGGGGATACAAAGTGACATCAATGAAGTAAATACAACAGTTTATGACTGTCTATAGAAGGCATGGCTGGTTGAGAATCTCAACATACATTTATAATCGAAAAGAAAAAAAAAAACAATGTATACACTGCAAAAATGGTGTTTAGATTTTAAACATGTTTAGGTCTAAACATGTTTAAAATCTAAACATATAGGTCTGTTAGGTGTCTCATCAACTACACATTTAGGAAATGCACACTTTGGTTCTAACTACATAAACATTTTTGCTAAACATGTTTAGATGTTTAGAGTTTAAACAGCTGAATAATAGGTGTTTAGATTTAAACATCAATATGTTTAGATGCTTGGATGTCGAATCCACACGAGGTAGCAGCACTACCTTTGAATGGACTATCTGTACATAATTGTAATCGATTGTTGAAACAAGTGTCCCCAAATCCCATGTTTATCGTTGTTTCTTTCTATTGAATGTCATGAGAATAGGAACAGCAATAGAAAATTGACTAGATTCTCCTGACACCAGCATCATTGCCATAAAATAGTCAATATGCGCCATGACTTACACCTATTTCATGTTATTTTGTAATGGATAAAGCAATGTCCTTGCTGCCAAGCTGCTGTACTTTCTCAAGTCTTTCATAGAGTGTACATACATGTGTATACATACATGTAGCTGTGGCTGACATCTTTGGACACTTTGACATGTAAGTAAATACCTGCTCATGTCCCCCAGCAAATGAGAAAGTAAACAAAAGATATTCCTTTATTTTTTCAATGCATACATGTCTGCAAATCCTAACCCTAACAAATCACATAGACATCTAAACACAAAAATTCATAAACATCTAAGCACAAAATTTCATAGGTATCTAAACACAAGTTTTAAACCTAAACACCTACATTTCTAAATACCTAAGCTAAGCACATTGTTTGGCTAAATATGTTTAGGCAAATAATGTGATTACAAAAACGTTGCAAGAATATGTTTAGAATTGTGTTTAGGATCTAAACACCATTTTTGCAGTGTACCTGTATTTCTCAGTGAATGAAATGGGATGAATATATCTATTCAAAATGGGGCAAGTAACACTTAAACACTGTTTACAAACAAACCCTTTGCAAACTGATTAAACCCCCATGGATGCATTAGATAGTACTTTAAATACCCATGAAACCTTTTGGAGTTTGAAAAATTGCCAAAATTGCTCAGTTCATCTGGAGACTATGAGGTCTCGTGCAAAGTGAATAGTGTTAATGGTCACTTTACACGGCACATACTGACCGGTGAGAGAAAAACATGGATCAGAAAGAAGTTTTGACTTAAATTCAGGTTAAGATAGGAATGCAGGAAATTTCGCCAGCCTAACAAGATCAACCCTGTCAGGGAAACATAACACATCAAAGCTCCATCTTCACTGAGCAGAATGGTGTGCCAATGCTGTGTTGGATAATCAGTCATAGCACTGCTGGGCAATTTTGTAAACACTTAATATCCAGCAGATTAATAAACGCAGTCCATAACTATACAGTTAGAAGTGAAAGGAACAAGCCAGGACCACAGTTGTGATACATATTGGCATAATTTGTTAAAGCATATGTGACCCTTGAAAAGCAACACGAAAGACCCAATAATTCAGTCTTTTTCACTTTTTCTCCTGCTCTCACGTTTCCTCTCCCTCTCTTTCTCTCTCCTTTCTCTTTCTTTCTTCTCGCGGTTCCGCTCTTCTCTCGCTGCCATTTCCTTCTCCTTGTCTCTTAATTCTCGCTCTGAGCGCTCCTTCTCTCGCTTCTCTCTCTCCTTCCTCTCTTCCTTGTGGTGCTCTATGTCGGCGACCAAACGTCGTGAGTTATCGGTCACATTAGAGTGGTCCTCGTGTTCCAGCAGACTGTCAATGTAGGCGATCATCTTACCATACATACTACAAAAACACACATCAGGCTATTAAGAGCTGTGAATGCAGAGAGAGATGTCACATACATCATCCACATGTCACTTATAGTATGTAGATATCAGAAGAAAATCAATCAATATGTTGTATGAAAGTTTAGGATCCAGAACATCCTAGCGTATTTATCCTAGGTACATATGACGTCAATTTCAACAATCCTGTACTTTTCTCTGCCTTAGCCTGTGTTACTTTTGTTCTTGTTTGTCTGGGCCTGTTTTGTCTATCATTATTTATCATTATTACATAGATTTCTCATGATTCATTGTTATGTCTATAATTGTTTGTATTTTTATAAAATTGATATGGTGTACAATTTGATATGGTATCTAATTTACCGTATGAATATGATTTGTAGCTTTTTTTCTTGATTGTATGATTGTGTTTGACTTACTGATAGATGTTTGACTATAATTCCAGTTGTGCTTCAATTACCACGATTCTGTAAATTGTGAGAGGCTCAATAAACTTTGTTTTCAATTAAAAAAAGAAATGTTTAGGGTTAGCTGTTCAGTATGATACCTCAGATTTTTGCAACAAGTTTAGTGTGATGAAGCCAATCTTGCAGAAATTTATTTCTGCGGATTTGAATTTTCTGCGGATTTGAATTCAAAAGTGAGACCTCAGAAAGGAGAAGATAGACTTACTTACCATCAGTGTGTTGTTTAACTTCACCCGTGCTTTACATTATTTACATTTCACTCTCCACCAGCTCTGTGTATGAGGTGAAATGTAAACTAATTTACACAACCATGCTTAGCAGTATATGTTTGAATCTTTTGGCATTTGCCTGTGTTATAATAAAAAGTTGTTTCTTGTGTGAGTACCTTTTGTGATTGAAAAAGGCATTTTGTAGTCACAATTCATTGAGAAATATAATGGTAAAGGTGAACGATGAGCAGTTTGAGCTGACTGTTTCTTCACGAGGGTGACCTACCCCCAGGGGGGGGGGGGCACTCTATATGTAATGCATACACATATGTGCGGCTGGCAAGGGTACTTTTTCAAGAAAAAGTCCCTAGCAAGCCTCCTGTTTCAGCCACAGATGTCCCTAGCAAGCCTCCTGTTTCAGCCACAAATGTCCCTAGCAAGGGTAAACTTTCAGCAAAATACCCGATTTACATGGGAAATTTCGCAATTTTCATGGAGATCAGCAGAGTTTTCATGAAAATAGCATGAACCAAATTCAATCTTCTCCCCAATCAGTGTAGATTTAAGACATTTTGAAATAAATCTAGGATTATTGAGTCAAAAGTGCTCTAGCAAGGGTATGCTTTCGAAGAAAAAACCCGCGAACGAGTGCCCTAGCAAGGGTAAGGGTTGTCCTGGGTTCAGCCACACACCCGTATAAAAAAAAATTGAAGTGCCCCCTCCCCCGGGACCTACCCGTTCCGCACGAGGCCGTTAGGCCGAGTGCGGAGTGGGCAGGTCACCCGAGTGAAGAAACAGGAAGCTCAAACTGATCAGAGTTCATCTTTACATTTATGTCAAGGTGTTTGAGTGGAAAATCAATCAATATTTGATCGATATCCTTCAAAATTAACCCTTATTCACCTACCACCAATGCGAAATGCTGACCGCCGCCATCTTGAAGGTTTACGTTTCAAAAATGCAGCGCATGCGCGATAGACCTATGACATCATTGTGCGGATTTGGCGCCAGTTATTGGACACAAGAAGCAAGGCCATGCTGGGTATTATATACAAAGTATGTTTTATTTACTGTATCATGGTCGGTCGTTTCCTAACAATAGCACCAGCATAAAATAGTTGTGCCCTACCACTAAAGGCTCTGCATTCACAGCAACCAAAGAACAGCAGCAACCTCAACAGTTCTTGCAGTTGTTGTATCTTCATGCTTAACACTGGAAAAATAGCATTTATAAAGAGAGATATTCCTCTACTTGGCTTGGGTTCATTCCATGACAGACCTTAACATACAATCTGATACGTTTAGCTACATGGTATCACAATGGTTGTAATTGTTGTTTGTTAATTCATATAAACCAGAAGTGGTGATGTCATCGCTTTAAGGGCACAATTCCTAACTTTGACCACACTACCGTAATCTCCCGCGTATAAGGCGCAGCCCGCGTATAAGGCGCACCTAGAGTTTTGGAAAATTCTCAAAAAAATGAAAAATTCATAACTTTGGTTCTACTGAATGAATTTTCAAAATTCAAAGACCTATGTGTCACTTGGGCCCCATGGACCCCCCCCCCCCCCATGGGCCCTCATATATCCTGTTATGGCTAAGGGGGCATGTAATATATCAAAAGAAATGTCTTGGTGTCCCCCTTGTGGATCCAATGAGAACTAAAACCCCCCATATAAGACACGCCTTATAAGCGGGAGATTACGGTATGCACAATTCGAGTGGTGCTGATATACGTATCAGCAGAGAAATTAGGGAACAGGGCAAAGGCTGTTTTAAGGCCTGAATAAGGTCAATATAACAACATCCATTCACTGCACTCTCAATCTCTGTAAAAAAAAAAAAAAAAAAAAAAGCACAAAGACTTTGCAATCTGCTGACAAGGTCAGATTTTCTTTCGCTTCCATAACTTGGCATACTTTGGTAGTCTTAAAAATATCAAATATGAGTTTACTGTGTAGTTGTGAAGACAAAGATTGCTTGTTTAGAGTAATACTGCATCAAACTATATGACACCATCTGCATTGATCAATCAGAAAACGAGACGTGCCTTTTCACTATTTAGCAGGGAAAAGAATCTGTGACAAACATTGGGTCTTTACATTTCTCGACATAATTCAAACCATAGAAACTCCTAATAAGTGTATATAAAATCCACAAAGTTGCTCTGGGTGTGGGAGACATTGTATTCTCAGAATATCATTTCAAGTGAAATGCTACACTCAGTAGGGTCATTAGATAGAATCTGACTCACTTTTTCAGTTTATAGGTCGATGCTTGAAGAGACAAGTGTGATTGTCATGGAAACAGATTTGATCAATTATCTTCATAAATCAAACGTTACATCGTATATCTGTTGCTTGGTAATTTAGGCCTTTCAGATCACTTTTTTAAGTGTTGGTACCTTCCATTGGATTATGCAAGAATCATCTTATCTTCATTTCAGTAAATGATTTCCTAAAGCTAATATTTCACAATTTGAACACTCTGTGTAAGTATCTGGGGACTTCCAAAACCCTGTCGCTTTGAGCCCAGCCTTTCTTTGATTGGGTAATTGTATGATTGTATGGAGTGTTGTCTATTGGTTAATGACTGCACTACACCGTGCAATTATGTATGTACATTGAGGTTAAACATAGTACTCAGAGATTGTCTATGTACAAGTGACATTTGGTGTAGCATGACGGTTCCGAATCACAACGCTGGAGCTAGATTTACAATGTGGCTATATACCGCAACTTGCAAACACGACATTAAAAACCTTTTTGACTCTGAGTGCTTCAAAGGAGTATGCCTTTTTGTTATGATGTTGCATGGATGCAACCTTAGTGAGTAGCATGGCAGAACTCCATTTTTCTGCACTTCATGACTCTTGTATTGAAAGAAATTGATCTTGTCATTATTGTTATCCTATGCATTTCTATCTAGAAAGGATACTTATCTTTGATACAAATTAACATAAGCATAATCCCAAGAAATCACAAGTTGCTCTGGGGAGAAAAAGATTGTACAACTAAAATAAATACGCTTCAAGGGATTGTTATAAATCACTAGTAAGGCCACACCAAATTAAAATTTTGGCCTATGGATTTCCCGCACCCTATTTTCCAAAATACAAATTTAAATTTTTTAAGAAATTTTATTGGTCTGTGGATTCCGCCCGCATCATTTCCTGGAAAATTGCAGATTTTTTTCCCCCCCCCAAGGAGCTTACAGGACCAATCAATAAAAGTACAGAAATAGCAGACCACTCATTGGATAGGTAAAAATGTCACTGGTTTCATTATATAGGCCTACTCTGCACTTAGGGGGAAAAAACATTTTCAGCATTTTAAGCCAAAAAAAGAAAAAGAAAAAAGAAAAGATAGCCCTCTCCATATTTTAGCCATGCAAATTCCAGACAAATAAATTTTTCTAGAAGAATAAAATAAAAATTTCGCCCTCCCGCATCTTTTTCTAAAACAGAAAATCCATAGACCAATTTTTTAATTTGGAGTGGCCTAATGATGTACTCTTTTCATGATAATAGCTAGACTGTAAGTTCTGTGAAACACACAATTAGGGATGATTAGTAAATCTTTTTGTCTCAAATTAAAGGTCCCCTGTACTGGATGCACCTCTCAATCAACTGATACATTCTTTGGGTCTAAGAAAGATTCCAGCAACATTGTGATCATTTCATGACTATGTACAAATCTACATATTTGTTAAATCAATTTGGGCTAATTTTTAAAAGATAATTTACATTATACTATATACATTCACGTTGACAAATGCTGGTTCTCATGTAAAAACGCATTTCTGTGGGTCGGCATTTGAACCTGTATTACAATGTTTGTAACTTAATATATTTTGTTCTGAGTGAAAACAGATTATAACTCAAACCTCCTTTGTCTACATTACATGCTTGTATTACAGTTAGCCCCTTGTGCAGACACTGACTCTTTGAGGACCAAATAACACCTTAAGGCTCCATATACAATCAGGTCTTGACAAAGAGGAAACCTCCATTCCAGAAAGAAAATACTCAAGTTACTAAATTGGCTGCTTTCCTGCACCAGGATCACAATAGAAAATCAATTTTAGTGATACAATATATCCAGATAGATTTATGGCTGATAAGGAAGTGCGGTGACTTATCGATGACCGATGTCTGCACTGGACGGCACTTCCCTCGTCATATAGTGTCTATGAAGCAAATACCTCATCCGCACTTGTTGGACTCGCGAGTGTATTGACAATGTGAATGCAGCTCTGGTGAGTTCATGACCAATGCTACACTCATACTTGATGGGGAGAAATGTTATTTATTACCGTAATCTCCCGCGTATAAGACGCGTCCTCTAGGCCAAACAAAAGGCTGGTGCGTCTTATAGCATTCTCCAAAGAAGGGGGTGCGTCTCATACGCGGGGTATTTTTACTATAGAACAGTACTGAATTTACAAAAATCACCCCTAAGAGGTGCGTCTTATATGCAAACCAGCCTTTCCTGAGTTGGGGGTGCGTCTTATACGTGCACCGCGTCTTATACGTGAGAGATTACGGTAGTACCTTATGTGGAGGCCCCTAAAGAGTTAAGTTACATAACTAGGATCAGCTCAGATCTAACTTTGACCTGAGCTTAACGTCAAGAGTAAGACTGAGGAAGACAAAAGGAGACAGTAATACACATCCACTTTGATTGTGACACAATCTCATGATGAGGTCAATGTGACCTACTTAAATCGATGACCTACATTTGGGAAGATAATTATGAGCAGGAAATTCCTTCATTTTGGCAGATGAAACAATAACACTGGACAGGTCTGATCCATGTTTGCATAGACTAACATTAGTCAAAATCTTCAATAAGGAAAATATTAATATTTTGATGAGGTTGATTATAGGGAATTTCTAAGAGAAAATAGGAAATTTTAGAAAATGTATCAAAGAAAAATCAAATGAAAACCCTGGCAAGAAAGAGTCATTTCCATTAAACAGGTTACTTGAGACATGATATAGTGTGGGAAACTGTTTGAAACTTCCAATCTGGAGCACTTTCTCCATTATAATAATTGGTGCTGTGTACCATCAAACTGGGCTCATAAGCCGACCCCTCACCTAACGCAAGGGAGACTTCTAGCGAAGCGGCTTTTGGTCAAATCGGCTCATGACCGGACTTCTATAGTACCACAAAGTAAAGCACTGATAATATAATTGAAATAAGCCAAATGGTTGTATTTTGGAACCAACAGCCAACTTTGACTCTACAAGCACACTTTCATTTCAACAATCTCTACATCCCCTATTAAACAGTTATTTGTATAAATTTAGGTAAATACACAAAGAAGGTACTGCGCAAGACGGCCATTCCACTCAGGTATCAGTTTGACCTCACTCGTATAGAATCTACATTTGGATGTACAATAGCTCACTACTGTGTCTGACTAGTACGGAAGCTAGCTATGTTTTTGATGCAGGGCCACGCGGGACCAAGTACCGGCCTGTGATATGCACGTTGGGGCTGATGTCATATACACATATATATTTATATCACAATTGCAAACTGATCACTTTATATATTTTGTTGGAGACACGACATTGTGTTGATATCTGACTGTCATGGGGTTGTATGTGAGTGTAGTAGTACTAAGCATGTTTTTTCACATATTATGGCAATTCTTTTTTTGTCATTTCAGAGTCAATACCTTCACACATTGTACCAATTATCAGATTTACAGCCAATTTAGCACAGTGCTGATATTTTTTCACATAATTTCTAATTATATATGTTTAAAAAAAACACCCTAAATCATTGGGTGGATTTTTATGATTTAAATAACTGAAGTATGTCTGTGTCACCTATGGCTTACAATTATATTCAAAGTGGTATTTATATAAATACTTTTCACGGGTTACTCCCTCTGTTCTAGTCTAACATACAGGAGTTCAAACATAAGGGTATGATGCTTCTGCTATCTCATAGCTTAGGCACATTCTCCCATCTCATCTTTAGTTCAGCAGCTCACACCAGAGGGCAGGCCTCCTCCTATATGCACATCAACACAGTTGAGCTAGGTCAGACGATTTGGGACATCCGCAATGGCGGCTACTACGGTGGGAGGAGTTTAAACCCTTAAAAAGTCCCATATTGCTGTACTGCATTTTATCCGTTTGTCATGAAACTCGAGTGCAGTTCTGGGCTTATCGCACCATGCCGAATTCCGATATTGATACTCTCTCGAAGATTTGGTATGACACGCTATTGCAGTACTGGCTAGTAACCATGACGACAAAGGAACAAAATCCCCAAGACATTATGACGCCCTTAGAGGGTCAACCATGTGTGAGGATAAGGCCTACAACTGGCATTATAAACTGGTGAATAGGGCCATCTTTGTCAATAAAACACCTGATGAGAAAATAGAACACCATAGCAGGGGGTCAATATATTAAATATCCATTTAACTTCTGGAGGCCTGTGGATATTCAATGCCTATTATTAAGCACAAACCTGCTTAATAACCTTAATATCATCAATACAAGACTGGGTCAAACAAACTCCAGAATTCGGTGGGAAGCGTAATAATCGGGAAGAAAATAGGAATCCAAAACTTCACATATGTAGTCGCATGATGAGGTTTCACTCCAAAAATTGCAAACTGGGGAGTGCAGTGTATATGTATATGATAATATAACTGCACATGGTTCATTCCGGGCACGGTAATAGTGGTGCAATGATGACTGTGATTGGGGAGCGTGTAAAAAGCTATATATGTAAGTACTAGGGTTTGTTGAGCGCGTTCCGTGTACTCTTGATCTTCTCAAGCCGTTTCTGAAGGTGGTGATTCGACGTCTGCAATTCCTCAGCAGTGTTTTGCGTTTCCCGCAGCTAATAATTCAAAACAAAGACATTAGTTTTAGCTAAGGAAGTAGGAACATCAAAGAGGATTTTCCATTTGTATATTTTTTGTTACAAATAGTCTTACTTGAAACTCTTCTTCTGTTCTGGTTATTGCCCAAATGTCTTCATCTTTCTTTTTATGCTCCAGAAGGTTGCCTTACTTTCTTCCTTACTTTTTTCGTAAACTATTTGAAGCAATATAATTTTTTAGATAAAAGGTGGAAAATCATACCTCTCTCTGTAACTTCCTTTTCTCCAACTTCAGCTCCTCTTCAACCTTCTCTGAGTTCTCTGCGGCAGCCTTATACCGCTTCACTTGGCTTTCAAGTCGAATTACCTGAAATTTTCATTGTACAAATCATTTGTAGGCAAGCCAAATTTAAATCTTTATTATCATTTCATATTCATCCAAACATATGTGAGGCTTGTGCATAAGATGCAGCATAATTTCTTTTATAGAAAATAGTAAATGAAATAGCAAGCTAATTGTTCCAATCATATTGTTTGTAAGAAGGTGCAAAACAACCTACAGATGAAAATGAATTTAGTAAACAAAGGTATTTTGGGCGGTATTTTGGATCAGCAACACCCCCCAAGGCATAGCTTTTATACAATTGTGATAGTCCATTGATGAAAAGATCTATCAAAACAAAAGTGAATGAACATGGCAGTACAATGTTGGTGCTCCCTTTGCAATGGGAACCAACTTTTATGTAACTATCCTTAAAGTAGGTCAATAATGAATAAAATGAAAAAAATAGTCAATTGAGTAGAGTGATACTTACGTTTCCTTCTAACTGTGTGATATCTTGTTCACATTTCTTCAGCTTAAATTTGTAGTCGTTCAACTGACGCTGAGCCTCCACTACAAGTAGAGAGAACAAGTCAGCAATTAATACTTTGGCAGATGATCTAAATTAATAGTTGACAGCAGAAGGAAACTTTATAAGATTGTAACACGGAAGATATCAGTTTGACTGTGATACAGGACAACAAGAACAGATATCATGCTCTTAACTGGATGTCACACAATCCAAAATACACTTCAAATTTTATAATTGGGTGACAAGAATTTCTACAAGATGATCTTGCTATTGCACACACTGTTTCTAGTCTCTATTTAAGGATGTATACACTGAACTTGACATTGGCTAGTCTTTGAACTCTACTTAATGATTAGTACTTTTTTTTTAATTCTTATCTAATAGTTTCTATTGAGCGTTAAGGAATTTGGGAATATTTATGAGGAGTATTTATCACCAAGAGTGTGGTGTTAGCTTTTTCACTGTAAGACTATTAGTGCTACACTCAAACGTGAACAAAACGACAGCTCGCTATGAGCCTTCACATAATGTATATGACAAGACAAAAATAACGCGATACAACTACAGAACAAAGGGGCCTGTACATGTATTTTTCACTTTGGCAATGCAAATTTCTTTTATCAAATATGTAAATTAAAAGTGAAAGAATATGAAGAGTGAATTCTATAAATATATCCATGCAAAGAACATTTCTACAGAAGAACAGGCAAAAAGAAATCAATCTGCATCTTCATACTCTTTACACCTTTATTTTTATAGCCAAGCAAATAGCTGGTATAATTTCATAATCATATTCATACAAACTAACTTGATATTGAACTTTTTTTCTCTGGAAGGAATACATAATTTATACTTTATTTTGAGATAACTTATGTTAAAGCTTCATAGTTTATTTTTCTATATTATTTAAACTATCAGTTAAGAGTGTTAAAGATCTCTTACTGTAAATTGTTCTCTCTTATATTTTTAATTCAGGAGTACTGCAAGTATGGTGGGTTCATCTTTTCTCATGTGACTGAACAAGTTTTAAATTTAGGGACAAGGATTAAAGATTTTTTAACCAAAAGATTTAGAGGAAGGTTCATTGAATTCTAACCTGTCCAAGAAATTTGAATTTATGAATATTTTGAATAATTCAGATCCAATAAAATCGAGCATGATTTAACAGTCTTCCTTAACTTATAGTATTTGACTCTTCACATCTATGGTTTACCTTGCACACCACACTTGCATATGAATGACTATTAAGATATTTTACAACTATTATGACAGGTCTTCTACCCACTTTATAACATCAACGACACAACACGAGTGGACTAGTACACTAACTGTGAACAAAGTGAGATACAGCAACCACCAACGTAGAGCGGTGTTTCAATAACCCTTTAAGGACCGCTTCATGCCTCAACGTTCAAGTCCCTTTTGCCTTCATGATGCACCAATATAAACTCTGCGAGTACCGTAATCTCCCGCGTAGAAGACGCGCTGCGCATATAAGACGCACCCCAAACTTAGCACATGCATTTTCGCATATAAGACGCACATTTTAATGCTGAAATTTGTAAGATTAGTACATTTCTATAGAAAAATTACCCCTCGTATAAGACGCACCCCCAACTTGAGCGAAAGCTTTAAGACTCCCCAGCATTTTGTTTGGCGTAGAGGACGCGTCTTATACGCGGGAGTTTACGGTAACTCACTTCATGATGCACCAATGTAACTCTGTGAGTAACTCACTGATTCTGCACTGGTGCATGATGCACGACCAGAGCTCTAGCGAGTTACTCGCAAGGACTGTATTTATGTGTCATGATGACAGACCGGCATTAAAGCACTAGGCGGACCTCAGAGGGCTAAATTAACAATAGAACCATAAAGAGGAAGAGTCACTGTGAAAAGAGAGGACAGTGATAAATTTAACAAAATAAATGATATGAGAACTGAATGAAGATTGACAGTAGCCCAACATGCGGCGGCACATACTTACTTTGGACATCTGTGAGTGAGAATTATAGATGGCAGGAGTTTCAATACAGGAATTAAGCCATGGGTTTCACGCATTGAGAGATTACAGCAATCAGCACTAGTACCATGTATCTGCCTCCCTAGGCTGTACTTCTACACTATTCATCTTAACCACTACCATATGCATGGACACAATCCTCTAAATGGGCATTCTTAAATATAAAAAAAAATTTATAAAGTAGAAAAACTTGCTACTCAATGAGGCTTTATCCCCAAATATCATAAAAAGGAGAAAGAATTGAGATGATGCCTTAATGGAATTTATAGAAATTAGAAAATCGATGAACATGCATATTAAGCCGATCAATTGCAAGAAGCAATAAAACAGCCGCCAGCATAAAGAACTTTAGTCAAGAATATTCATATCTACTCTCGAGGTAACAAAATTTACCAATTTGGCATGAACGCAGCCTGCCAATGAACTATCTATAAATGGAGGATTTGTGGTTTAAAACAACATTTTCAGCATGAGTAAGCCAACCAATGTTGATTGATTAAGTCGAGTAATAGTGTACTTATGACAATTCCTAAAGTGTGGGATATGCGGGTGTATAATACATGGTAACGAGGCACGATACAGGTAGAGGCTGATTACTGTAACGTCTCGTGGTAAGGTAATGCAATGTGGAGGGATGGTTACACGACAAGATAACGCCTCATCCAACCTACAACCAAGTCAATCACAGCTCCTAACACTTTTATGGCTAATTTTTATTTATTTATTTTTTTTTCATTTAAGATATATTTATTGAAAAAAGGTTTAAAAAATCAAATGCAAAAAAATTATAACGAGTCGTCAGCAATGGTAGCAGGAAATCACAGTGCAACATCAGTACCTCAAAACAAATTTTGAAATTCGATAATGATATCCGGAATGGAAAATTTTCTAAAGCAGGCTCCAAATTTGAATACCCAAAAAAAGTATTACTCAAATATATCCTATGAATCATGCATTTAAGATATCATACATTGTGGTATTTTTTGCATATTGACTTGGTGGTAGGTGACCCATGCACTGTGGCGGGTTTCAAGGCGTTGGTCTGGTTCCTATACCGTACTATAACCTGACGTTGTTATACACCGGCCAGGTTCGAGGGACAGTGTTAGCTCTTCAGTCATATGTAGGAACCTTACAGCATCACCAAAACATACTTCTAACTCTCAACTCTTGATATCTAAATTTTATAGAGCAACATACTTTTAAATTTTGAGCAGCATAATAATTTATTCCTCTAGGAAGCCTATGTGATATCCAAATCCAATCTTGATTTTTTTTTTTAATATAAATACCAATTTGAATTACCAACTGGGTATAACATTTTCTGTTCCCACTAAACTCTTTATAAGTCTTGGTCAGGGATTTGTTGAGCCCTGCACCGGCCTTGTGGAAGCCTGGGAGGTACCGGGGTCTGCAACATTACTTGTACAATCAAATAGGATACACACTGTATAAGCACCAGACAAAACACTTCAGCCAAATCAAAAAAAGGCCTGGGTGCTATATTTCAATGCTAGAGTACTTGCTAGAGTACATGCATTAATTTTGATTAGAGTTTCATCTGTCCTGTTCACAGTGCCAAAATTACTTGAATCTTTTTCCTTTTCCCCCAATTTTCTTTTTTTTAAAATGTTTTATTTGAGTTGAAGTAATACAGGACAGTTGCTGGAAGGTTTTCTAGGTTGTTAGAAACATTCATGTACAGCCAGGAAAGAAGCAGAACAAAGAAGCGTCTCCGACAACCAGCGTAAAAACCGGGGGATGCTGATTGGTTGTTCTTAAAGGTGGGAACCGTTAAAGTGAGTTTCTCAGCAGTTTTCTGACCTGCATTGAACGCTTCGGAGGAAAGCACTGCACAAGGAGAGAAAACAGACGGAACCTTGTACTGAGCGCTTCAGACACGAGGTTTGACGACACGGTCACAGTGGTCACACTCTTGCCATACGCTGAACCCTTTCACCCTATTACGGCAGATAATGCATCGCAGCATCATGGGTCATCATGATGTATAAATGTACCGTAATCTCCCGCATATAAAGCGCGTCTTATAGGGAGGGTTTTAGTTCTCATCGGATCCACAAGGGGGACACCAAGACCTTTCTTTTGATATCTTACATGCCCCCTTGGTCATAACAGAACATAAGGGGGCCCAGGAGGGTCCGGGGTGGCCCAAGCTACACATAGGTCTTTGAATTTTGAAAATTTATTCAGTAGAACCAAAGTTATGAATTTTTCATTTTTTTTTGACAATTTTCCAAAACTCTAGGTGCGCCTTATACGCGGGCTGCACCTTATACGCGGGAGATTAGGGTACGTCATAATGACCAATAGCCATGGTGCACTCCTGCAATAGCAGTCTTAAACACGGAAAACATAGGTAATTAGGTTAAGAGGCACAAAACAGTGCTGGCGAGTACTCTTTTTCTTTTTTTTCTTTTTTTGGGGGAGGGGGAATAGAACTTGTAACTTGACTTGTTTGAATGGCAAGAGCTAACCACTGTGACAGGTAGAACAACACAATATTAACCATACATCACAGTAATTATATTTCATGTCTTTATGAAAATATATTTAGAAAAAAAAATTATTTAGAAAAAAACATATACCTGTAGAAAGCAATAAATAATAAATGAAGAAAATTGAAATGTTTTTCCATCTGTCCTTAAATGAACTGTTGTATTTGTGTGTTTTATTTCAATCAAAGATCATAAACTTTTAAAAACAATATTTGAGAGGAGTTACAAGGATTGCTAGAGTTATATTCCACACTTGTTTAGGTCATGCCTCTTAATCCTATCATATCATCATCTACATCATCTGACATGCAATATCTTAACCCCTTAAAGACCCCTAATGCATGGGTGCATCATGCCCAATGGTCAGCATGATGCACCAATGAAGTGCTGGTGAGTCTCCTCTCCAGCACTTCATTGGTGCATCATGCTGACCCTTTGAGAGTGTATCAACCCCTTAGGATCAGCATGGTGCATGAGTGCAGTTCTGACGGGTTATTCGCCAGGGCTGCATTCGTGCATCATGACAACGAATGGGTATGATGCATCGATGCGCTAACAGCGTTTTAAGGGTTAGAGGGGTGACATATCTTATATCAAACATCCCATAGATTTACTGGTCATAAGCCGGATTTCTTTTCCTATTTTTGGCCAAAACCGGCTTCTAAATTTCCCCCAAACTCTATTGTTTTAATACAATAGATTAAAGAGAAAATAGGGAAAATTTGGCCCCAAAATCGGCTTATAGCATTTCCCAAAAGTGTATGCCCGGCTTATGAGCGGGGCCGGCTTATGACTGGGGTTTTTACAGTAGATCCTACAAGGTTCTTCTCAGACCTTGTGTCATTAGACTCCTCTAGACAATGAAGCCTTAAAGAGCTGATGATGCATTAATGCATCATGCCCTTTGATCAGCATGATGCATTAATGCATCAAGCCCTTTGGTCAGCATGATGCATTAATGCATCATGCCCTTTGGTCAGCATGATGCATTAATGCATCATGCCCTTTGGTCAGCATGATGCATTAATGCATGATGCCCTTTGGTCAGCATGATGCATTAATGCATCATGCCCTTTGGTCAGCATGGTGCATCAATGTATCATGCCCTTTGATCAGCATGATGCATTAATGCATCATGCCCTTTGGTCAGCATGATGCATTAATGCATCATGCCCTTTGGTCAGCATGATGCCCTTGTGAGTAACTCTTCAGGTCTGGTATAGGTACTCCCAGAGGGTTGTCATGATGCATGAATGCAGCCCTGGTGAGTAACTCACCATGGCTGCATTCATGCATCATGACAACCAATGGACATCAGGAGTTATTGTATTATCAGCTCCTGAAGGACTGAATTATATACACAGTAAATGACTGGTCACAAAATGTCATAAAAGGTACATGTTGATTATACAAAACCTGGAGCTGATGGCCCCATAATTATTTTGGAACAAAGCATTTATCGCTGACGACTTAGTTCCATCTTTTAAGACATGTAATCCAGCTATAATAACCATGTGATACAACTTTACGAGTAATGCGGGACTTACTTTGGACTTCTAGAAGCTGCATGTCAGGTCCGTTGGAGCCTCTCGTCGGCTTCGGTGATGCATACTTCTCCGCTAAAGCTCCTCTCTCTCTTTCCTCTTCCAATTGTTGTTTTAATTTCCTAACCTTTATGGGGGGAAAATAGACATCAACATAGCTCCCTATAGGATCATGGTTTGATTGCTTGAACCCTTAAAGGCTGATGGCCAAAGCCCTTGGCCAAATCAGGTGCTATTCAAGTCTTATTTTTTTTAGTTGTTAAGCATTAATTTATTTCCCCCTTACCCTTACATTCCCCGCTACTGTAAGAAGGTTGTAACTGCAGTACTTTAGAATGTCAGTTACAACCTTCTTGCACTATGGCAATGACTCAAAATTTCTGATGCTATTGACTTTTGTCATTTTTAATAGTCTATACGGTATATAAATAGTGAACCCACATCATTATCAAAGCTTTATATACAATTGTTGGTGACAAGAAGCTCTGTTTATACAACTTTGTCTTACCTCTTCTTCTAGTTGTTCCTTCTCAATGTAAAATGACTTTAATCGGTCATCTGGAAAGTAAGAACGACACTGAACAAATACTGTTTTGGCACTTAGGTTTTCCTCGTTTGGTGCAATCACGGTAGAGCAAATACAGATGCAACTGGCTGGATATTTTCCGTTTGCCAATTAAATGCAATAATTTTGTTACAGAAATGTCAGTGGAAAAGCATTTAACAGTGAAACCTCTGTGCACCACGTGCAGCCAGGTAAGGGTACTCGTGTCCACTACAATATATGGCCATTCTACCATAACGTCCCGGTCAAAATTAATATCGTTTTGGGATATTGGATCAAAATTGGCTTAGAGCACTTGTTTAAAGCCACCCGGTTTTATTAGGAAACACTGAATACCATAAATTCCTTTGTATAATCCGCAGCTTGTACCAGAACCCAAGTAAAAGTGAGGTTTATAGGAGGTTCCCAAAGGAACAAGGTTTCTTTTACACCATAGAACAGTACTAAATTGCAAATTTTCAAGCCCCTGATATGGCTTATAGTCTCCTCTCAGACCTAGGGTGCCGCTTATACGAGGAATTTACAGTACCGTAATCTCCCGCGTAGAAGACGCGCTGCGCGTAGAAGACGCACCCCAAACTTAGCACATGCATTTTCGCGTATAAGATGCACATTTTAATACTGAAATTTGTAAGATTAGTACATTTTTATAGAAAAATTACCCCTCGTATAAGACGCCCCCCCCCAACTTGAAAAAATCCTATAAGACTCCCCAGCATTTTTTTTGGCGTAGAGGATGCGTCTTATACGCGGGAGTTTACGGTAGTAGCCTTCAGAATCGGCTGATAAAATTTTTTCTGAATATACCATAGCTTATAACCACGTTTTACGCCTCTTACCTAGTGAACCTTCAGCTAAGGCGAGTAGGTTGGCAGCCTCGGGTGTGACAAGGGCCGCTTTTGTCTCCTTCTTATTGCCACCCTTTTGATTATCTTCCTCCGGTATTTCATCTGATACAAAAACTAAACCATTCTCCTGCAAAAAGAAAATGGTAAAATCTGTATTATACAGTGTAAATCTAAAACTTGTTCCTGGTCATATTAAGTAGGGGATCTTTTGATTGTAGATATTTTTCTACATATTTAGCAGATACAGAAACCATATCAAAATCATATTGCTCAAAGGTGACCCACCAGCTACTCTCTATAATGTTTAAAGTCATTGTTTGTATGTATGGGACACCTAACAGTATATGGTTTAGACACTTCATAAAACACAAACACCTATTACATACCTCTATTAACTTATCACGTAGTTGTAATTGTTCCTTCATCATTGTACATTCAACACTTAAGTCTTTGTAATTCCGCTTCTGAGCTTCTAATTCCTGAAATACAATAACAAGTGTTTTTTTTTTTTTAAAGGAAAAAACTCTAACATAGGAACTGCACTGAATTGAGAACCTGCGCTTAATTGTACCATTATGACTTTGGTTCACGTTGTTCTATGTCCATGACTTACATAGACAAAGGTGCACGAGAATGTGTCAAAGCCTCGTGTGATAACCCTCAGTGGTGACCAATTCTCGTGCACCTTTGTATTTATCTCAAGTTATTTTAGTCAGATATGTTAAAAAAATTATCTATTTGGGATTAGTAATCATTTTATCATTAGTTATGTGGCCATTTGGGATGATCTACCTGGCAGTGTGATACGGGAAATGGTTATCACACTGGGTGGTGTGGTGTGATACAGAGGTTCTTGGTTAAACCTATGGGGCTTTCATATTCAACTTATA
This sequence comes from Acholoe squamosa, assembly GCA_949317995.1. Lineage (NCBI taxonomy): Eukaryota > Metazoa > Annelida > Polychaeta > Phyllodocida > Polynoidae > Acholoe > Acholoe squamosa. The sequence goes on from OX439045.1 coordinate 2,712,590, forward strand.
TGTCTATGACTTACACCCTGTAGCAGATGTATAGTTCTATGTCTATGACTTACACCCTGTAGCAGATCTATAGTTCTATGTCTATGACTCACACCTTGTAGCAGATCTATAGTTCTATGTCTATGACTTACACCCTGTAGCAGATCTATAGTTCTATGTCTATGACTTACACCCTGTAGCAGATCTATAGTTCTATGTCTATGACTCACACCTTGTAGCAGATCTATAGTTCTATGTCTATGACTCACACCTTGTAGCAGATCTATAGTTCTATGTCTATGACTTACACCTTGTAGCAGATCTATAGTTCTATGTCTATGACTTACACCCTGTAGCAGATCTATAGTTCTATGTCTATGACTTACACCCTGTAGCAGATCTATAGTTCTATGTCTATGACTTACACCTTGTAGCAGATCTATAGTTCTATGTCTATGACTTACACCTTGTAGCAGATCTATAGTTCTATGTCTATGACTTACACCCTGTAGCAGATCTATAGTTCTATGTCTATGACTCACACCTTGTAGCAGATCTATAGTTCTATGTCTATGACTTACACCCTGTAGCAGATCTATAGTTCTATGTCTATGACTTACACCCTGTAGCAGATCTATAGTTCTATGTCTATGACTTACACCTTGTAGCAGATCTATAGTTCTATGTCTATGACTTACACCCTGTAGCAGATCTATAGTTCTATGTCTATGACTTACACCCTGTAGCAGATCTATAGTTCTATGTCTATGACTTACACCTTGTAGCAGATCTATAGTTCTATGTCTATGACTTACACCTTGTAGCAGATCTATAGTTCTATGTCTATGACTTACACCTTGTAGCAGATCTATAGTTCTATGTCTATGACTTACACCCTGTAGCAGATCTATAGTTCTATGTCTATGACTCACACCTTGTAGCAGATCTATAGTTCTGTCTATGACTCACACCTTGTAGCAGATCTATAGTTCTATGTCTATGACTCACACCTTGTAGCAGATCTATAGTTCTGTCTATGACTTACCCTACATCTGTCTTTATGTTCACGTTGTAGTTCTATGAGTTGTTCTTCCATTTCTTCCATCGTGTCCTTCAACATGTCCACTTGGTAACGGTATGTTTGTTTCTCATTGTCAAGTTGGGCATTGCTCATCATAGACTTCCGCCATTTCTCTTCTAAATCCGATATTTCTTTCTGTTAGTGAAAAAAGACATGGATTTATCATTTTGAATCTAGTCAAAACTAAACACTATAAGGGCTGCTAAAGCAGGAGTGCATCATGCCCATTGGTTGGCATGATGCACCAATGGCATACGGACAACTCTGCTGCGTAATTTGTGCATCATGCCGACCCTCTGCGAATTCATCAAACCTGATGCATGAATCAAGCACTTACTTAAAGGCTTGTTTATTTGAGGAATGGTGGGTAGCTTTGCGGTACATTTTTTATTAAGTGTACCACATACTTATTAAAATGTGCTAAATTCAGTGATTTATTTCACTAAATTAGCCCAGTAATACGACTTACCCTCATCTCCCGTGTGTCTCCAGAGTCACCCGAGTCGTCACTGCCTCGACGTGATGATGACACATAAGGCCGCACAGTGGGCGTTGTCTGTAAAAAGAAACAAATACAAGTAAGGAATATAATAGTCTGCTATAACGCACCAATAGAAAGCTTGTTTGTTTGTTTAGTTTTACGTCCGGGGGCCATCGAGGAACTCAGACATTCAAGATTTCTCAGATATTAAGTACATTCTCCTTGGCGATATTACTCGCTGAGGCTTCATTCATGTATTATGACAAAGTACTATCCTGCATTTGAAGACTTGAGGCATTGATATACCGTATTCAACATAATCCAATAAGCGCACATTTTTAGGCACATTGTAGATTAGAAATAACCCAAATTATCAGTTTTTGAAGCCAAATTAAACTCTCAAGTACTAGAAAAACATTTTAGAAAATTATAAGTGCACTGTGCGCTAATTACGTCAAATACTCAATGTGCGCCATACATAAGCAAATATCAATGACCATGGAATATAAGGCGTCGTTGAATACAGATAGCCTCACCTCGGTGAATACAATGCAAAAATATTTCAGGGAATTGACATTTGCATTTATGTTGTGGCTACACAGGATTGAAATGAGGAAATCCAACTATATTTTAGCTGTTTTCATTGCAGCAGGTCACATGATCATCAGCCATTGAATACACACACACATTGTATTTCATCCCCCCATTGAATATGACATGTCCAGTACTGTTCTATAGTAACAATAGTATCTGCCATGGCATAAACACAAAATGCCCCTTATACATGAGGAACAACACACTCTAATCTAAACTCATGTACACCTTTTAACAAGAGGTATATGACATACTCACCCGGTCTGGTTTGGTAAGTTCATAGTGACGGTCCTGTTTCTCCTCAGCCTGTAATACAAACAAATCACCGATTAATTCTCCGCACCCTGTGTCCACAATATCACTATCATTCACGTCTGCATGAAGTAAGTCCCACAACGACTCTGCGCCATCTCCCATGATGACCGCACGAAATATCTGCAAACTGTCCTATTTTGAGGTAGTTTTCTGTAGGAAGCTAATAATAAATCCGGGGTTTCTTCTGATTTTATAATGTAGGATTTCCTATATACAGGTAGGCAAAGTGAGAGACCAAAGTGGCTGTAGACCCCCTACCACCACCACCACCACTGTCCTACCCAGCCCTGTGTGTCACTGTCTGAGAGGGTCTATGTGTGTGTGTGTGTGTGTGTTATGTGGGAGTCACTATGAGGGGTAGGTGTGTATAATATATATATGTGTGTGCCTCTTGTTCCTTGTCACCTGTTACTACCGTAATGTCGCGGTTTAACCAAAGACCTCATTCCGGCCCCGTTCTACTTGAACATTTAGAGCCTGTCAGCTTCATACCAGCTTTAATTGATTTGGGTGACTTTTACCTCCATTGATAGGAATTAAAATTTAGCAGAGAAACTGTGTTTTTATTCTCTTCTGTTTTAACCTTGTTTACTAGGCCTGGTTAGATGAGGCTTCATTCATGCAGCTGTGGCCTTTAAAAGGCTGCTAATGCTGCAGTGTTATCAACCCAGAAGTAACTCGCCAGGGCTGCATTTGTAAATCATGTCGACCCTACAGGGTTGATACAGGGTTCTCCCCACACTGCAATGACACCGGCGGGCCGCCGGCATCATTTTCACCACCGCCGGTGTCATATAACCCTAGAATCGCCGCCGGTGTCATTTTAGCTCTCTGTAGAGGTTTAAATTTTGAAAATCTATCAATTAGAACTAAAGTTATGCCCCTTTTAGCACTTTTCCTGGGTCAAAACATGTAATTTCTTGTGAAAAAGATTTCCTAATATGAATATCTTAACCACCATATATCACTATGTAATGGGCATCAAACCCAATATTATTTTATCCAAAGTTTGCATAATGACTTTCGCACATCATCTCGCTCGGTGTTTACGGTGTGATTTTTGAATCTGCTGAAAACCCTGGTTGATACACTATCAGACGCTCGGACTGATGTTAACACCATCAAGGCTTACATGGCCAGCCACATATTTTATTTTATGTGAATAACTTCTTCCCGTAGAGATAGCATTGCGGAGCTGATCACCACACCCCCAGTGGCGTAACGTGTGTCGATCCACCACAGCGGCAGATCCACCACTGCAGCCTCGTTCTGGCTGCGTGTAAACATTCAAAATGGCGGACCGGCACTCGTGCGGTGAACTACGGTAACGGATTTTGATAATTTTTCCTTATTTAAACCTCTAAAAACATAAAATAAATATAGAACTAAACTCCCCTGGTGTACTCGGTGGCCGATCCACCCCCTCATGGTGGATCGACCACCTCGTACACCACGGTCGTTTAGTTCTATCTATGTACTACTGTCATATAAGCCACATCGTCACTTCAGGAAGACTCTATATTCCAGAGGACCACTACAAGCCATAGTGGGCCTTTGGATTGGTCTATATGATGAGGATCATATGTGAGGTTTTACGGTAGAATTTGGCAGGTATAAGTAGAGGTGCTTTCCACAATAGGACACCTGTCTCACCCTCACCTCTACTCAACTACACACCCACACACACCATACAAAAACACAAAACAAAACCTCCGAAAAAAAAACAACCTCTACCTGATGTCAGTAAAGAAGGTACAGTAATGGCCTGTTTTAGCGTCAAGGTGCTTATGGGCGGGCGCTTATGGATTTCAGTACCTCTGTATTCTGGGCCGTTACTCCAGACCAGTACTTATAAATTTGGGAATTTTATTGCTCAAAGACGTATGAACACCCTCCTACCAGCAGTACTTGGTATTTCTTAAAAGAAAAGACCACCCCTTTTTCATAATACCCTCATTTGGGAGTAATCATATTGTATAAAAAGACTCTGACATACTAAGTACCACGTCTGCTAGCATAAGGTCAGGGAGCAGGCTGCTCTGGTGCATTTGATGACGTCACAATTGGTCCAAATACACCAAGTGGTGCGTTGTTTAAGCTTGGAAGCTGCTGCAACCATGTCCTTAACTGGAATACTAAAGTGTTCATCACCATCATATTACATATTATAGATCAGGTGGGTTGTACAATGCTATTTCTCGAAGAGAATATGAAAGCAATGCAAAAAGGCACATCTGGGTAACATGTATTTGTAGATGGACCAGGGCTCGACAAATCAGTTGGGAGACTGTGTGCCCACTGGGCACAAGGGCAAAAAAAAGTTGCGCCCAGCAGACGAGCTCTGTGCCCAGGACCTTTTCTTTCTATACTCAAAATTACATATTTAGCTAAATGGCACACATATAGTTTATGATAAACAAAAAGATTTTATTTCATCCCATCTCTAGGGAAAAAAGTTTCAGAGACTACTACACCCAGATAATCTCAGCAGCGTTGCATTGTGCTGATGTCTTAAGTAGCTTTTGGACAGCTGTGCCCATTGGGCACAACTTGAAAAATATTTTGTGCCCAGTGAATTTTTTCTGAGTCACGGGCATTGGGCACAGGGATTTGTCGAGCCCTGTGGACAGTGCTGCAATTATGATGTCATACAATGCAGCACATAAGCCTGCCCCCTGCCCTTATGCTAGCAGATGTGCTCCTTAGTATGCCTTGATGATTTTATTAAGTAAAAAGCCTAACAAAAAAGGTCATGATGAAAATAGGGTGGTCTTTTCTTTTAAGTGACTGCAGTGCTTAGACGGGCCAACACTGTAAGTTAAATTTTACATTCAGGTATAATGAAACTTGACCCATATTGTCCTCCACAAGGACAATTTAAACTACAGTAAAACCCTGGTCATAAGTCGGCTCCGGTCATAAGCCGGGAGTACAGTTTTGGGGCCTAATTTTAATCATCTTCTCTTTAATCTATAGTAATAAAACCCGTTACATGCTAGGGGTAGAGTTTGAGGGAAAATTTAGAAGCCAGTTTTGGCCAAAAATAGGGAAAAAAATCCGGCTTATGACTGTGGTTTTACGGTACCGTAGTATATAAGCCGACCCTGTGCATAAGACGCACCCTGAGGCGCAGCTACGGGTTGTTGTTGGGCTAGTACCGTAAATTGTTGCATATAAGACGTGGCTTTTACACCAAATTTACACCTTCTGCGTCCTATAGAATTTATACCAACTCAGGGTGCCTCCTATATGCGAGGATTTAACACTATATTTCATTGAAATCACCAAAATTTAACCCCAGATGTGTCCTATAGGGTTTACCCACACTCAGGGTGCGTCCTATACGCGAGGGGCGTCCTGTATGCGAGGATTTAGGGAAAGTATTACTCTGATGTAATTTTACCCAACCTATAAGGCGCACCACCTCTTAAGGGAAGTTCTAAAAGGCCTAAAAAAATGGTTGTGTTCAGGTAACGCTACTTACCCTAATTTTTTGGTCCTACTCAAACTTTATTGGCATTTTGAGGAAAATCTGACATTTTGGCACTTATCGAAACAAGTTTTTATTTTATATCACACACCAAATTTGCGTCGCATAGGATTTATTCATGGTATTTAAATCAACATTGTGTAAGTAGTAAAAAGGTGCCTTGTGTACTTTAAACTTAAGGACATAGGGTCAGATCAGTTCTGCGATAGGTGTCTTTTTCCTTTACTTTTTCAGCCTGGAAACTTTATCTATTCAAAGGCCACTTAACGATGCTAATTTATAACATTTTACCTTTAAATGCTTCACAAAGTGCACTCTAGCTTCCCTATTTGGTATTATACAATCAGACCTGCGCTCATTTGAGACACAGACGATTGCATCATTTTCTGGATCAAATTGGACACAAATGGTTTGATATTTTCCCGCTTTTTCCTCTCCAAAATGGCCCAAAAAGTCAGTATATTGGCTTAAATAATTGGGGTATGTAGCCTACGACATTTGTTCTCCCTAGACCTAAACAAGCTGACAGGAGACAGGGTATAGCAGAGGCAGTACAGCATTGGGTGGGACAGGAGACAGGATATAGCAGACAGTACAGCATAGGGTGGGACAGGAGACAGGATATAGCAGACAGTACAGCATAGGGTGGGACAGGAGACAGGGTATAGCAGACAGTACAGCATAGGGTGGGACAGGAGACAGGGTATAACAGACAGTACAGCATAGGGTGGGACAGGAGACAGGGTATAGCAGAGGCAGTACAGCATAGGGCGGGACAGGAGACAGGGTATAGCAGACAGTACAGCATTGGGTGGGACAGGAGACAGGATATAGCAGACAGTACAGCATAGGGTGGGACAGGAGACAGGGTATAGCAGAGACAGTACAGCATTGGGTGGGACAGGAGACAGGGTATAGCAGACAATACAGCATTGGGTGGGACAGGAGACAGGGTATAACAGACAGTACAGCATAGGGTGGGACAGGAGACAGGGTATAGCAGACAGTACAGCATAGGGTGGGACAGGAGACAGGGTATAGCAGACAGTACAGCATAGGGTGGGACAGGAGACAGGGTATAGCAGACAGTACAGCATAGGGTGGGACAGGAGACAGGGTATAGCAGAGGCAGTACAGCATAGGGTGGGACAGGAGACAGGGTATAGCAGAGACAGTGCAGCATTGGGTGGGACAGGAGACAGGGTATAGCAGACAGTACAGCATAGGGTGGGACAGGAGACAGGGTATAGCAGAGGCAGTACAGCATTGGGTGGGACAGGAGACAGGGTATAGCAGAGACAGTACAGCATTGGGTGGGACAGGAGACAGGGTATAGCAGACAGTACAGCATAGGGTGGGACAGGAGACAGGGTATAGCAGAGGCAGTACAGCATTGGGTGGGACAGGAGACAGGGTATAGCAGAGACAGTACAGCATAGGGTGGGACAGGAGACAGGGTATAGCAGACAGTACAGCATTGGGTGGGACAGGAGACAGGATATAGCAGAGACAGTACAGCATTGGGTGGGACAGGAGACAGGGTATAGCAGACAGTACAGCATAGGGTGGGACAGGAGACAGGGTATACCAGACAGTACAGCATTGGGTGGGACAGGAGACAGAGTATAGCAGACAGTACAGCATTGGGTGGGACAGGAGACAGAGTATAGCAGACAGTACAGCATTGGGTGGGACAGGAGACAGGGTATACCAGACAGTACAGCATTGGGTGGGACAGGAGACAGGGTGTAGCAGAGACAGTACAGCACTGGGTGGGACAGGAGACAGGGTATAGCAGAGGCAGTACAGCATTGGGTGGGACAGGAGACAGGGTATAGCAGACAGTACAGCATTGGGTGGGACAGGAGACAAGGTATAGCAGACAATACAGCATTGGGTGGGACAGGAGACAGGGTATAGCAGACAGTACAGCATAGGGTGGGACAGGAGACAGGGTATAGCAGACAGTACAGCATTGGGTGGGACAGGAGACAGGGTATAGCAGAGGCAGTACAGCATAGGGTGGGACAGGAGACAGGGTATAGCAGACAGTACAGCATAGGGTGGGACAGGAGACAGGGTGTAGCAGAGACAGTACAGCATAGGGTGGGACAGGAGACAGGGTATAGCAGAGACAGTACAGCACTGGGTGGGACAGGAGACAGGGTATAGCAGAGAAAGTACAGCATAGGGTGGGACAGGAGACAGGTTATAGCAGACAGTACAGCATAGGGTGGGACAGGAGACAGGGTATAGCAGAGGCAGTACAGCATAGGGTGGGACAGGAGACAGGGTATAGCAGAGACAGTACAGCATTGGGTGGGACAGGAGACAGGGTATAGCAGAGACAGTACAGCATTGGGTGGGACAGGAGACAGGGTATAGCAGAGGCAGTACAGCATAGGGTGGGACAGGAGACAGGGTATAGCAGAGACAGTACAGCATAGGGTGGGACAGGAGATAGGTTATAGCAGACAGTACAGCATAGGGTGGGACAGGAGATAGGTTATAGCAGACAGTACAGCATTGGGTGGGACAGGAGACAGGGTATAGCAGACAGTACAGCATTGGGTGGGGCAGGAGACAGGGTATAGCAGAGGCAGTACAGCACTGGGTGGGACAGGAGACAGGGTATAGCAGACAGTACACAGGGATGAAAGTCAGGGATGACGAAAATCCCTGAAATGGTCCAATCTTGGCCCATAAACCTGGGTAAAAGTATGAATGTATAGGGCCTCGGAAATTCAAAATCCCTGAAATCAGGGAAATCCCTGAAGACTTTCATCCCTGAGTACAGCATAGGGTGGGACAGGAGACAGGGTATAGCAGACAGTACAGCATAGGGTGGGACAGGAGACAGGGTATAGCAGACAGTACAGCATAGGGTGGGACAGGAGACAAGGTATAGCAGAGGCAGTACAGCATTGGGTGGGACAGGAGACAGGGTATAGCAGAGACAGTACAGCATAGGGTGGGACAGGAGACAGGGTATATCAGACAGTACAGCATTGGGTGAGACAGGAGACAGGGTATATCAGACAGTACAGCATAGGGTGGGATAGGAGACAGGGTATAGCAGAGGCAGTACAGCACTGGGTGGGACAGGAGACAGGGTATAGCAGACAGTACAGCATTGGGTGGGACAGGAGACAGGGTATAGCAGACAGTACAGCATAGGGTGGGACAGGAGACAGGGTATAGCAGACAGTACAGCATTGGGTGGGACAGGAGACAGGAGACAGGGTATAGCAGATACAGTACAGCGTAGGGTGGGACAGGAGACAGGATATAGCAGAGGCAGTACAGCATAGGGTGGGACAGGAGACAGGGTATAGCAGACAGTACAGCATAGGGTGGGACAGGAGACAGGGTATAGCAGACAGTACAGCATTGGGTGGGACAGGAGACAGGGTATAGCAGAGACAGTACAGCATAGGTTGGGACAGGAGACAGGGTATAGCAGAGACAGTACAGCATAGGTTGGGACAGGAGACAGGGTATAGCAGAGACAGTACAGCATAGGGTGGGACAGGAGACAGGGTATAGCAGACAGTACAGCACTGGGTGGGACAGGAGACAGCGTATAGCAGAGACAGTGCAGCATAGGGTGGGACAGGAGACAGGGTATAGCAGAGGCAGTACAGCATTGGGTGGGACCGGAGACAGGGTATAGCAGACAGTACAGCATAGGGTGGGACAGGAGACAGGATATAGCAGAGACAGTACAGCATAGGGTGGGACAGGAGACAGGGTATAGCAGACAGTACAGCATAGGGGGGGACAGGAGACAGCGTATAGCAGAGACAGTGCAGCATAGGGTCGGACAGGAGACAGGGTATAGCAGACAGTACAGCATAGGGTGGGACAGGAGACAGGGTATAGTAGAGACAGTACAGCATAGGGTGGGACAGGAGACAGGGTATAGCAGACAGTACAGCATAGGGTGGGACAGGAGACAGGGTATAGCAGAGGCAGTACAGCATTGGGTGGGACAGGAGACAGGGTATAGCAGACAGTACAGCATTGGGTGAGACAGGAGACAGCGTATATCAGACAGTACAGCATAGGGGGGGACAGGAGACAGCGTATAGCAGAGACAGTGCAGCATAGGGTGGGACAGGAGACAGGGTATAGCAGACAGTACAGCATAGGGTGGGACAGGAGACAGGGTATAGCAGACAGTACAGCATTGGGTGGGACAGGAGACAGGAGACAGGGTATAGCAGAGACAGTACAGCATAGGGTGGGACAGGAGACAGGGTATAGCAGAGGCAGTACAGCATTGGGTGGGACCGGAGACAGGGTATAGCAGACAGTACAGCATAGGGTGGGACAGGAGACAGGATATAGCAGAGACAGTACAGCATAGGGTGGGACAGGAGACAGGGTATAGCAGACAGTACAGCATAGGGGGGGACAGGAGACAGCGTATAGCAGAGACAGTGCAGCATAGGGTCGGACAGGAGACAGGGTATAGCAGACAGTACAGCATAGGGTGGGACAGGAGACAGGGTATAGTAGAGACAGTACAGCATAGGGTGGGACAGGAGACAGGGTATAGCAGACAGTACAGCATAGGGTGGGACAGGAGACAGGGTATAGCAGAGGCAGTACAGCATTGGGTGGGACAGGAGACAGGGTATAGCAGACAGTACAGCATTGGGTGAGACAGGAGACAGCGTATATCAGACAGTACAGCATAGGGTGGGACAGGAGACAGGGTATAGCAGAGGCAGTACAGCATTGGGTGGGACAGGAGACAGGGTATAGCAGAGACATTACAGCACTGGGTGGGACAGGAGACAGGGTATAGCAGACAGTACAGCACAGGGTGGGACAGGAGACAGGGTATAGCAGACAGTACAGCATAGGGGGGGACAGGAGACAGCGTATAGCAGAGACAGTGCAGCATAGGGTGGGACAGGAGACAGGGTATAGCAGACAGTACAGCATAGGGTGGGACAGGAGACAGGGTATAGCAGACAGTACAGCATTGGGTGGGACAGGAGACAGGAGACAGGGTATAGCAGAGACAGTACAGCATAGGGTGGTACAGGAGACAGGGTATAGCAGAGGCAGTACAGCATTGGGTGGGACAGGAGACAGGGTATAGTAGAGACAGTACAGCATTGGGTGGGATAGGAGACAGGGTATGGCAGAGGCAGTACAGCATAGGGTGGGGCAGGAGACAGGGTATAGCAGAGACAGTACAGCATTGGGTGGGACAGGAGATTGGTTATAGCAGACAGTACAGCATAGGGTGGGACAGGAGAGAGAGTATAGCAGAGACAGTACAGCATTGGGTGGGACAGGAGATAGGTTATAGCAGACAGTACAGCATTGGGTGGGACAGGAGACAGGGTATAGCAGACAGTACAGCATTGGGTGGGACAGGAGACAGGGTATAGCAGAGACAGTACAGCATAGGGTGGGACAGGAGATAGGTTATAGCAGACAGTACAGCATTGGGTGGGACAGGAGACAGGGTATAGCAGAGACAGTACAGCATAGGGTGGGACAGGAGATAGGTTATAGCAGACAGTACAGCATAGGGTGGGACAGGAGACAGGGTATAGCAGAGACAGTACAGCATAGGGTGGGACAGGAGACAGGGTATAGCAGAGACAGTACAGCATAGGGTGGGACAGGAGACAGGGTATAGCAGACAGTACAGCATTGGGTGGGGCAGGAGACAAGGTATAGCAGACAATACAGCATTGGGTGGGACAGGAGACAGGGTATAGCAGAGACAGTACAGCATAGGGTGGGACAGGAGACAGGGTATAGCAGAGGCAGTGCAGCATTGGCTCGGACAGGGGGTAGGAGGTCTAACTTCCATGGGCCTCAATGAGCGCACCCTGCCCCCTGGTGGCAGAGCGTGGAGTCAGAGAGCATCAGGTGTGGGACATGTCGTAAATGGGGTAAAAGGGTCGTAAAAAGGTGAGTAAAACTCAAGTGGTACTTTGTGGGTTAGACCAAAAAGAAAAAGTTCTGTGCTTCAGGTAACATGCTGAAAAAAATTAGGTAGGGTTGGTTGAATTTAATGTTTCAGTGGTACAGTGACTCATGACTCGTGCCGATGACTTGCAGATGACCTAATTGACTAAAAAAACACCCAAAGATTTTTGAAAATTGGAGAAAAAAGCTAGGGTCAGCCCTGTTTTGCTAGGTAGAGTAGGTTTAGTAGAAACACAGTTTTATTTTGGCCTTAGGCGACACTATAAAAAAAGTTCGTTTCTGGTTGAGAGGATGATGATTCTAAAAGTCAATAGGTAGGTTATTTCTTTCTTTTTTTTTGTGTGCGCATGAGTGAACTGCTGTCGGCCCCGTTTTCTGTTGCCATTTTATGAGTTTTTACAGAAAACTCATCAAAACGAAAAAAAAAAGAAAAATCTTCCTGGACCTGAAAAAAGGTTTTTCATACGCACCTCTCACACTCATATGGCCTCTCAACCAGAAACAGACTTTTTTTTTAGTGTGGCCTTACCACTTTGTATACAACTGGACAGGGAGGCGGAGAGACAATGGTATGTAGACTACCGTAAAATCCCGCATATAAGCCGCAAAGTCCAGATATTTTTTGAAGTAATATATGGGTGGCAACAGATAAATGGTCTATGGTTTAACAACAAAAAACACTTCCTTTTACACCTACTGTAATCTCCCGCATATAAGGCGCCCCCCAACTCACAGGGGGGCTGTTTCGCATATAAGGCGTCCCCCTGAGGGGAGATTTTTGTCAATTTAGTACTGTTCTATAGTAAAAATACCCCCCTATAAGGCGCACCCCAAACTCAAGGCAATTTACCTCCCACGTATAAGACTCAGCAGCATTTTGTTTGGCGTATAAGACGCGCCTTATACGCGGGAGATTACGGTACAAGTACCATTTTGCATGAACAGTTATTTTCAAGAAATATCAGGGCAAATTGTTGTGTTACAGCTTCTAATATCTTACACCTGCTAGACACATTTCTCAGGATATATCTATTTCAGACATCTTATTAATCATTTATACCATATTCTACTAAAGCTGCGCTCATATTCAACAATTAAGTGCACACCTCCTAACTTTAGTCATTTTTTAGACTAGACAGTACCAAAAGTCAAAGACATCAAATTTTGATTTTGGTGAACAACAACATGCTCAAGTCCTAGACACGATTTGGATCTTTTAATCAGCACCATTCATTTCTAAAATAAAGTTTTAAAAGATTTTAATAAATTTATACTCACAGTTTTTTGTTGTTTTTCTAGTTCCCGCATCCGAATCTCGCGTGCCTCAGCCCGAGCTGCTCTCCGCGCTGCGAGCCGCATCTCAGCCTGTAAGGTGAAAGGTGATTGGTCAGTCATGTATCAAACACTGTAAGGTGAATGGTGATTGGTCAGTCATGTATCAAACACTGTAAGGCGAATGGTGATTGGTCAGTCATGTATCATACACTGTAAGGCGAATGGTGATTGGTCAGTCATGTATCAAACACTGTAAGGTGAATGGTGATTGGTCAGTCATGTATCATACACTGTAAGGTGAATGGTGATTGGTCAGTCATGTATCATACACTGTAAGGTAAATGGTGATTGGTCAGTCATGTATCAAACACTGTAAGGTGAATGGTGATTGGTCAGTCATGTATCAAACACTGTAAGGTGAATGGTGATTGGTCAGTCATGTATCATACACTGTAAGGTGAATGGTGATTGGTCAGTCATGTATCATACACTGTAAGGTGAAAGGTGATTGGTCAGTCATGTATCATACACTGTAAGGTGAATGGTGATTGGTCAGTCATGTATCATACACTGTAAGGTGAAAGGTGATTGGTCAGTCATATATCATACACTGTAAGGTGAATGGTGATTGGTCAGTCATGTATCAAACACTGTAAAGTGAAAGGTGATTGGTCAGTCATGTATCATACACTGTAAGGTGAAAGGTGATTGGTCAGTCATGTATCATACACTGTAAGGTGAATGGTGATTGGTCAGTCATGTATCATACACTGTAAGGTGAATGGTGATTGGTCAGTCATGTATCAAACACTGTAAGGTAAATGGTGATTGGTCAGTCATGTATCAAACACTGTAAGGTGAATGGTGATTGGTCAGTCATGTATCAAACACTGTAAAGTGAAAGGTGATTGGTCAGTCATGTATCATACACTGTAAGGTGAAAGGTGATTGGTCAGTCATGTATCATACACTGTAAGGTGAATGGTGATTGGTCAGTCATGTATCATACACTGTAAGGTGAATGGTGATTGGTCAGTCATGTATCATACACTGTAAGGTGAAAGGTGATTGGTCAGTCATGTATCATACACTGTAAGGTGAATGGTGATTGGTCAGTCATGTATCAAACACTGTAAAGTGAAAGGTGATTGGTCAGTCATGTATCATACACTGTAAGGTGAATGGTGATTGGTCAGTCATGTATCATACACTGTAAGGTGAATGGTGATTGGTCAGTCATGTATCAAACACTGTAAAGTGAAAGGTGATTGGTCAGTCATGTATCATACACTGTAAGGTGAAAGGTGATTGGTCAGTCATGTATCATACACTGTAAGGTGAATGGTGATTGGTCAGTCATGTATCAAACACTGTAAAGTGAAAGGTGATTGGTCAGTCATGTATCATACACTGTAAGGTGAAAGGTGATTGGTCAGTCATGTATCATACACTGTAAGGTGAATGGTGATTGGTCAGTCATGTATCATACACTGTAAGGTGAATGGTGATTGGTCAGTCATGTATCAAACACTGTAAGGTAAATGGTGATTGGTCAGTCATGTATCATACACTGTAAGGTAAATGGTGATTGGTCAGTCATGTATCATACACTGTAAGGTGAATGGTGATTGGTCAGTCATGTATCAAACACTGTAAGGTGAATGGTGATTGATCAGTCATGTATCATACACTGTAAGGTAAATGGTATTTGGTCAGTCACGAGTGATGCCTAGTCAATAACAGCAGGGATGTGTAGAGAACTAATAAATTTGTGCATTTTTATCGAAAATCCCTGAAAAACTCTGTTACTGTCACTTACTCATGTACACCAAACTGTTTTCTATAGGTCTTTAGCTTGAAAATCCCTTATAATCTAATAGAAACGGGATGTTTTAGACTGAGTTATGAGACAAGAGATTGATTTGGGGGCTTCTATATGCCTTAGAAAAATGATAGGCTATAAAAGCATCAAGTTTCTAAGTAGGATAGAAACCGGAGGTTTCGCTCCTATGGTCATATCCATAGAAACCCCAGCCTGATTTCTATCCTATACAGAAGACCTACTTTACACTGCCCAACCCTGAGTTTTTACCAATTTGTTGGCGTATTCAAAGAAGACTTGTGTGGCGTCTACTTTCCCAAATGTATCCGCAGCAGTGGACCAAGGCTCCATATTTATGGTCAAAGATTTAAAATCACAACAGTCCGGTGTAGTCTAACGTAATAAAGTTCCATATGTATAAGTAACAATTGACAAATACTCCATATTGAGACGATTCAAAGATCACTATAGGCCACAATGGTGTAAAGTTCTAATGTTACATCCTTGATGTTTCTACCCACGCAGTACATAGCACCAACACAGGCGGTAAGGTAGGCGCCTTGAGGGCAATGACTTAAACATGCCTGAATATGGATAAAATCCTCCCTTTCACAACACAATGGTAAAGTGTGCGAAGAAGCAAAAAGAAGAGAAATCAGTTCCAAAATGTCCACCTTCTCCACAGAATGCACCACTGGCATAGAGCAAGATGCCACACCATTACTGCCCTCTACTGAGCAAAATGTGAACTACCCGCACCCGTGATGTGCCTCATTTCGGTGTCTGGGTTTGGTTAAATCTTTAAGGGTCGCATGATGGCGTTTGTCGACACAATGCACCAATGCAGTGCGGGCGAGTCTCCTCACCAGCACTGCATTGGTGCATCATGCCGACCCTTGAAGCGAGACAACATCGAGTGATGGAAAATGAGGCACGTTACGGGTTACGGCTGCATTGGTGCATCATGGCGAAACACGATGCCGTGCTTAGAGGGTTATGGTACCCAGAGGGGGGAAAGAAGCTTGGCAGGGTTTCATATTGAGAAAACATTGCATTAGTAACAGTGTGAGGTACTGGTAGTGATATCACACCCAATCTGACTAACCCCCCCCCCCCCACACACACACATTACCCCTGTACCTTGCCACCCTCCATACCCTAACCTCTTTTCAGGCTTCAGATTATTTATATGTGAATGTGGATTGAACTTGGGGGGATAAGCCACACCTCATAAGCCACAACCTCAATTTTCTCCTCGGGAAACAGTTGAGGATAATCACTGTGTCCAGTGGTAGAATGAAGTTTTATTTCATGTTGGTATGCCCGAGATACTGACAGCCCATAGCTTTACCATTGCAGCTCTGTATCGCACACCCCCCGTGCGATAACCCGCGAAAATATCACACGCCGAGGTCACGTGACCATTTGATGACGTCATAGCTCCAAGATGGTGATGAAACAATGCGCACGGGGAGTCATTCTAGTAAATTCTATTGTAATTCAGCAGTTTTAGATCAAAATAACATGAAATAAATGCAAATGAACACTCGTGGGGAGAATTTTTGAGGGTTATCTCACTTGCCGATCAGGTGCCGCATCACACTCCGCCCTGCGGGCGTCGTGCGATACGGCACCTGATCGGCGCGTGAGATAACCCTCAAAAATTCTCCCCACTCGTGAACATTTGCCTATATGTCCTCAGTACCGTATTCTCCCGCGTATAAGGCGCAGCCCGCGTATTTATAAGGCGCACCCCCAACTCAGGAAGGCCTGTTCCACGTATAAGGCGCACCTCTAAGGGCAGATTTTTTGTTAATTTAGTACTGTTCTATAGTAAAAATACCCCCCCCCTATAAGGCGCACCCCAAACTCAAGGCAATTTCCCTCCCACGTATAAGACTCAGCAGCATTTTGTTTGGCGTATAAGACGCGCCTTATACGCGGGAGATTACGGTAATTTAGTTCTGATTGAACCCTGCACTGCGGGACACGAAGGGCCTTCCTGGGGTTGGACACGGCCACTTCCAACTCATATTTCTCAGACTTAAGAATAATATGCTCCAATCATGCCATAACTTCCCCAGGCCTATAGACAATCGTGTCACCTATTAAATACACCAAGAAATTAGTTAATCATCCAAAAATCTTGAGTGTGACAGGTGCGACTTGGATCCGGTCGCAATACTAAAAATTACCTCTGAGCTTCTTCCCAACTCACACGCTTGTCGTACAGTGAGTTGGGTGCCCAACTACTTTGACTTGATGTACCAGCCTTGTTTGGCAGTCGTGTCCACTGAGCACAACTTGAAAATTATTTGTTGTCCAGAGATATGTTTCAAGTCAAGTTCAAGTTTTAAAAGTTTTATTCACCAGGAAAGAAGCATGGAGTCATGCCATGAACACAGAGTGCGTCTTATGTTTGGGCTTGCCTAATATGCAAGGTACTAGCATATGTACCATAAATTCTCTTGTATACGAGAATAAAAGCCAAGGTGCATATAAAATGTGCTTAAAGTCAGGGAGCGGCTTATACGGGGGTATTTGACCTTATAAAACAGTACAAAACCTTCACTTTTCAAGCCTTGGCTGTGCGGCTTATTGCTGCTCACAAAGTTGAGGTGCAGCTTACATTTACAGTACCGGCAGTCTAGGTATTGAGAATCCTTTACGTTAGTGTGCATCTCTTACACTAGGTGGCAGCACATGTCGGCAAAACTGTCAGCTACAAGGGGCTGAAGAGGGTGGGGACTTCACTTCATCCAAAATTTGGGGGTGGGGGTAGACAAATGTGTCACCCCCTGTCTATCTTTAGTAGATCATTTGTGCGGTTGGAAATTGCGGTATTTGCAGTGATAACTGGGGTTTTAGACCAACTTATTTTTTTCGGTGTGGCCTTACCAGCAGTTATCACTGATAAGAGGTATCAGATGGGTAACAACTGCCCCCCCCCCAGAAGTCTGCAGTGAATAGCTGGTATTATGTCATTGTGTAATGATTAATGCCACTATTAAGTTGGTATACTTGGTGTTTTACGGTATTGCACACTTCATAATATTTACCATTACTTTTATTGTCCACACTTCGTGTAGGTACATGTCGAGTTCCTGGCTCGTATGAGACACTTCTTTGGTTCCTGTATGAATGGACTTTTCTCTAACACCCCCAATTATTCTATAAACGCCTTTAGAAAGAAAACTTAACATTGAATTTAGCAGGCTGATCCAAATAGGGTTCCCACCGTTAATGGGTATTCGTTTTAACTGACTTTTACCGGCTTTGGATAATTTCCGGGGATAATTTATGGGGTTTCATGAAAAATTACATCCGCTCTCAAGTGAGGATGTTATTAAAGAAACTTTGCAAATGTGCGTGAAATCTTGACAGTCACCCCCTTTAATACCATAATCTCCCGCGTATAAGGTGCCTCCTGCCTATAAGACGCACCTAGAGTTTTAGAAATTTGATCAGAAAAATAAAAACTCATAACCTTTGTTCTACTGAATGGATTTTAAAAATTCAAAAAGCTATGTAAAGTTGGGGTCCCCCAGACACCCCTGCACCCCCTTATGTCCTATTAAGATTTAGGGGAGTGTAACTTATCAAAAGAAAGGTCTTGGTGTCCCCCTTGTGGATCCAGGAAGAACTAAAACATCTGGTATAAGACGCACCTTGTACGCGGGAGAGTACAGTATTTAAAGTCAAAATAACATTTTAAACTGACTTTCAACAAACTTTTCCCCCAAATATCTTCTTAACTGACTTAAAGAAAAATGGGTTTAACTGACTTTTAACTGACCAGTGATAATCCTGTCCAAAAATATCTGACCACTCTTACGTCTTAAATCTTTAAGGGCTGCTAATGCAGGAGTGCCTCATGTCGATTGGTCGGCGCTACCAAACCTTCGGAACACTTATTGACCTCGTAGGGTTGCATCTAGTGTGGGTGTTTCCACACTGTCTGCCGCTCAGAGGGCTCTGTACGGTGTGGGATACTTATATTGGCAAATGTTTCAGTCCTGCGGGAGCACTCTCCGCGCACCTCTCATGCATTCAATCCTTAATCAATCCTCCTGAAAATTTAGATATACATACATCCAACCCTCCTTTAGCTTTGCTGAAAGTTTGGCGATCCTACGATTATTTTAAGATAGGAAAAATTGAAATTTATTAACCCAGGCTGAATTGTGCATGGGCAGGATGCGGCACCAGTAGCTGAAAGGTCTCATAATAGAGAGGAGCCGGTCCCTAACATCATATGCCTAGGGACCGGTTGGCAGGTCTAGGTTGCATCACGCATGAATGCAGTCCCGGTGAGTAATTTGCCATGGCTACATTCATGCTTTATGATGACCGATTCCTGTCATGCATAACTTATTCGTTTTAACTGACTTTTACCGGCTTTGGATAATTTCCGGGGATAATTTATGGGGTTTCATGAAAAATTACATCCGCTCTCAAGTGAGGATGTTATTAAAGAAACTTTGCAAATGTGCGTGAAATCTTGACAGTCACCCCCTTTAATACCATAATCTCCCGCGTATAAGGTGCCTCCTGCCTATAAGACGCACCTAGAGTTTTAGAAATTTGATCAGAAAAATAAAAACTCATAACCTTTGTTCTACTGAATGGATTTTAAAAATTCAAAAAGCTATGTAAAGTTGGGGTCCCCCAGACACCCCTGCACCCCCTTATGTCCTATTAAGATTTAGGGGAGTGTAACTTATCAAAAGAAAGGTCTTGGTGTCCCCCTTGTGGATCCAGGAAGAACTAAAACATCTGGTATAAGACGCACCTTGTACGCGGGAGAGTACAGTATTTAAAGTCAAAATAACATTTTAAACTGACTTTCAACAAACTTTTCCCCCAAATATCTTCTTAACTGACTTAAAGAAAAATGGGTTTAACTGACTTTTAACTGACCAGTGATAATCCTGTCCAAAAATATCTGACCACTCTTACGTCTTAAATCTTTAAGGGCTGCTAATGCAGGAGTGCCTCATGTCGATTGGTCGGCGCTACCAAACCTTCGGAACACTTATTGACCTCGTAGGGTTGCATCTAGTGTGGGTGTTTCCACACTGTCTGCCGCTCAGAGGGCTCTGTACGGTGTGGGATACTTATATTGGCAAATGTTTCAGTCCTGCGGGAGCACTCTCCGCGCACCTCTCATGCATTCAATCCTTAATCAATCCTCCTGAAAATTTAGATATACATACATCCAACCCTCCTTTAGCTTTGCTGAAAGTTTGGCGATCCTACGATTATTTTAAGATAGGAAAAATTGAAATTTATTAACCCAGGCTGAATTGTGCATGGGCAGGATGCGGCACCAGTAGCTGAAAGGTCTCATAATAGAGAGGAGCCGGTCCCTAACATCATATGCCTAGGGACCGGTTGGCAGGTCTAGGTTGCATCACGCATGAATGCAGTCCCGGTGAGTAATTTGCCATGGCTACATTCATGCTTTATGATGACCGATTCCTGTCATGCATAACTTTATTAGCGGTCCTTAAAGGTTTAATGCTGAGGAGCATCTTATAGAAGAGGATTTCCAGTAACAGTAACTGGGTTGAAAACAAGCAGACCTAGAGTTATTGAGGTGAGCACCCACTTACCTCTGAGGTACAGAAAAGTGCTGAGGTCAGCCCATTTAGATACACAGGTAATATCGCACCCCCCCACACACACACACACACACCACCACCACACACACTCACATACCTGCAAAACACAGAGATAAACCTAAGAACCATATCAATATTTTACCAGCTGTATTATCGTAAATAACAGCCCCTGGCAGCACTTATAGATTTGGAAGGTAATTAATTTACCCCCGGTCATTAGTGAGGACAGGTGATTCTTCAATTAATTACCTTACGACAATTGGTCTGACTGAAGGTTATCTCAGGAGGTGAAGCCGAGTGAGATAACCTTCAGTCAGATCAATTCTATGCCAATCCGAGTGCACCTAAGGCGCAGCCCGCGTATAAGGCGCACCTAGAGTTTTGGAAAATTCTCAAAAAAATGAAAAATTCATAACTTTGGTTCTACTGAATGAATTTTCAAAATTCAAAGACCTATGTGTAACTTGGGCCCCATGGACCCCCCCCCCCCTGGGCCCCCATATATTCTATTATGGCTAAGGGGGCATGTAACATATCAAAAGAAAGGTCTTGGAGTCCCCCTTGTGGATGCAATAAGAACTAAAAAAAAACGTATAAGACGCGCCTTATACGCGGGAGATTACGGTATGTTCAAAAATACATTTATTTGACATAGAATTAGGATTTATCAAAACTCTGACCATTTAGGGAGCTTCAGATGGCCGTGAAATATGGGACAGGGTTATTGCATGGGGGTGTGCAATACGGGGTTCCTCGGTTAAACATGGAGCCTCAGTATTCAACTTGAGATACGGTATATAGACATTGAAGATCATGTTATGAGCGTCTTTTTAATGTAAAACGCGACTCATTTGTCATGAAATATGACCCGAGGCAGTCCGGAAATGTCCACTGAGGTAACACGGAGAACCATTAAATTCAAAGGTCAAATGATGGCTTCGGGTACTCCAATGTTTATTCATTCTTTACATATTTGATATGTAAATTTTCTTTCTTTTTTTAAATTTATGATTCTTCATATGAATCATAATACAAATTACATCGTTACTGTAATCCCCCACGTATAAGGCGCATCCCGCTTATAGGACCCACCTAGAAGTTTGAAAAATTGTCAAAAAAATTAAAAATACAAAACTTTGGTTCTACTGAATGGATTTCTAAAATTCAAAAAGCTGTGTAGCTTGGACCCCTTGGGCCCCCTTCTGTCATTTTGTGACTTGTGGGGAGTGTAACATATCAAAAGAAAGGTCTTGGTGTCCCCCTTGTGGATCCAGGGAGTACTAAAACCCCGCGTATAAGACGGGGGAGATTACGGTAATATTCAACATATTGCCCTGTACCACCATCGTCTGGGCTAACTTAAACTACTGTAAATTCTCTCATATTAGCCGCACCCTTGTATAAGCCACACCCCCAACTTTGGAAGAAGCTATAGGCCATAGCCCCCCCTTGAAAAATGGCAGTTTAGTACTACCGTAATCTCCCACGTAGAAGACGCGTTGCGCGTATAGGACACAAACCAAACTCAGCAGAAGCATTTTTGCGTATAAGACGCACCTCTTAGGGCTCAATTTTGTCAATCCAGTACTGTTCTATAGTAAAATTACCCCTCGTATAAGACGCACCCCGAACTTGAAAAAATCCTATAAGACGCACAAGGCATTTGTTTGGCCTAGAGGACGCATCTTATACGCAGGAGATTACGGTATTATATGGTGTAAAATACCCTCATATAAGCTACAACCCTGAATTTCGGCAATTCCTACAAGCCTATTGTTTATTTGGTTTCTGGTACAAGCCGCGGCTCCGAGGGGTTAGTATTGAGGTCCAGTGGATCCGCCATTGCTTTATCTGGGACCTGGCGAGATAGACACTGATAACAACCCCCATGATGGGTACCAGGTGTTACATAATGTACCAAAAAAAATCTACAGGGAATGGAGGGAATTATCTCATTGGTTGATAATGTATCCCGGGTCAGCCCTATACTAGATAATTTATGGTAATACATAAAGCGTAAACCTTGCATATAAGCCACAGCTTTTATATATACTGTAGGGGCAGTAATTCCCTGTACTCGGTGGCAGACCCCCAGGGGCGGGTCTCCGGGTAATCACTGCCCCCCCTAGTGTGTATCATACCGATCCAGGTGTGGATGGAAGGTGGAAATGTCAGGCCAGGGGAAATAGCTCAGAGGAAGAGCAGCCGCTTCCAAGTTGGAGGGTCCCGGGTTCGATTCCCGGTTTCTCCATGACATTTTCCGCTGACCACTACAATACCATATCAGAGGTGTACTGCAGTTTTCAGGCTTCTAGAAGTCAGGGTGAGGCTTATACATGGGATGTTAGATGTACAGAATGGTAACCTGTTCAGGCAGCATTTAGACACATGAGTACTGTAAAGGAAAGCAACCTCATCAGCTCTTACCAGAGTTAAGAGTGCAGCTTATACGCGGGTGCGGCCTTTACACAGGATTTTTACATTCTCCACAGTTTCTCCAAACGCTAAACTTGTCAAGTGTTCACCAGTACACAGATCCAGCCTGTAGGTTATAACATCTATAAATACCTCACCCCCCCCCCCCCACCACCCACTGTGTACCGGAGGATCCAGCTGAACCTGATAGATTTTTCATTGCCTCTCCTCCTTACCCTCTATCAGTGATTGACACTTTATGGGTTAGACACAGCCCCCCCCTCCTTACCCTCTATGAGTGTTTGACACTTTATGGGTTAGAGACAGCCTCCCCTCCTTACCCTCTATGAGTGTTTGACACAGCCCCCCCCTCCTTACCCTCTATGAGTGTTTGACACTTTATGGGTTAGAGACAGCTCTCCCCGTCCTTACCCTCTATGAGTGTTTGACACTTTATGGGTTAGAGACAGCCTCCCCTTCCTTACCCTCTATGAGTGTTTGACACTTTATGGGTTAGAGACAGCCTCCCCTCCTTACCCTCTATGAGTGTTTGACACTTTATGGGTTAGAGACAGCCTCCCCTCCTTACCCTCTATGAGTGTTTGACACTTTATGGGTTAGAGACAGCCTCCCCTTCCTTACCCTCTATGAGTGTTTGACACTTTATGGGTTAGACACAGCCTCCCCTCCTTACCCTCTATGAGTGTTTGACACTTTATGGGTTAGAGACAGCCTCCCCTCCTTACCCTCTATGAGTGATTGACACTTTATGGGTTAGAGACAGCCTCCCCTTCCTACCCTCTATGAGTGTTTGACACTTTATGGGTTAGAGACAGCCTCCCCTCCTTACCCTCTATGAGTGTTTGACACTTTATGGGTTAGAGACAGCCTCCCCTCCTTACCCTCTATGAGTGTTTGACACTTTATGGGTTAGAGACAGCCTCCCCTCCTTACCCTCTATGAGTGTTTGACACTTTATGGGTTAGAGACAGCCTCCCCTCCTTACCCTCTATGAGTGTTTGACACTTTATGGGTTAGAGACAGCCTCCCCCCTCCTTACCCTCTATGAGTGTTTGACACAGCCTCCCCTCCTTACCCTCTATGAGTGTTTGACACTTTATGGGTTAGAGACAGCCCTCCCCTCCTTACCCTCTATGAGTGTTTGACACAGCCTCCCCTCCTTACCCTCTATGAGTGTTTGACACAGCCTCCCCTCCTTACCCTCTATGAGTGTTTGACACTTTATGGGTTAGAGACAGCCTCCCCCTCCTTACCCTCTATGAGTGTTTGACACTTTATGGGTTAGAGACAGCCCCCCCCCTCCTTACCCTCTATGAGTGTTTGACACTTTATGGGTTAGAGACAGCCTCCCCTCCCTACCCTCTATGAGTGTTTGACACTTTATGGGTTAGAGACAGCCTCCCCTTCCTACCCTCTATGAGTGTTTGACACTTTATGGGTTAGAGACAGCCTCCCCTCCTTACCCTCTACGAGTGTTTGACACTTTATGGGTTAGAGACAGCCTCCCCTCCTTACCCTCTATGAGTGTTTGACACTTTATGGGTTAGAGACAGCCTCCCCCCTCCTTACCCTCTATGAGTGTTTGACACTTTATGGGTTAGAGACAGCCTCCCCTCCTTACCCTCTATGAGTGTTTGACACTTTATGGGTTAGAGACAGCCCCCCCTCCCTACCCTCTATGAGTGTTTGACACTTTATGGGTTAGAGGGTGTTTCAGTGCATTTAGGCTGACATGATGCATGAATATAGCCCTGGTGAGTAACTCGCCAGAGCTACATTCATGCATCATGCTGACACTGCCTCAGAGGGTCAGGATGAAATGTATGGACATATGGCCGGTCCTATCTCTGATTGCACTACCGTAAAAACCCCGCGTATAAGCCACAGACATTTCAGGCCCCTGGTGCAGCTTACAGCACCTCCAGTCACTCCACGAACTTAACGGTAGGGTGCGGTACATGCGCAGAGTTTTACTTATATAGACTAAAGGAAGGAATGGGCACCTTTTCACTAGGCCTCTTGTATGGCTTATTGCAAAGCCCTGAACTCAGCGTGTGGCTTATACACAGCATTTAAATGGAGGTGGATTAGAAACATTCTTTCACTATTAGAAACCTGAGGTCATCTCAGGCAACCCTGGCCTCTGTCCAAAGGCCCTAAGCCGGCCATTCAAATCTTAACTTGTTGGCATGCCGGATTCATTTCGACAACTCTGCTGACGCACCGGAACAATGCACTTCTTCATCAGCGGTCCTTAAAGGGTTAAAGAGTTCCTTATCAATGCTATGGTTGTTGGTGGTATCCTGGAGTCAGGGCATGTAGTGGGGGTAGGTTTTACTAATTGGTTGTTAGTACCCTAAAACCCCACATATAACCCGCAACATATATTCAAACAGCATTTATTTTAAGCCCAGATGCGAGTTATAGCGCTTTTTTGAAACCCCAGGAACTAAGCGCGCAGCTTATATGTGCGGTTTTACGTGAACCATTTCAGACCCCTGGTGTAGCTTATACAATTTTGTTAAGCCCTGAACTCAGGGTGCGGCTTATAGACGGCTGTGGCTTATATTCAGGGATGTAAGTCAGAAATGGGCAAAAATCAGGAAGCCATACATCTACTTGAAATAAAAGCCTTATATTTTTCCAAACAACCCTCCATACCACTTGTATGAGGAAAATAAATGTCATTCAGAAATGTCAGCTTATAGACGGCTGTGGCTTAAATGTGGGTGCGGCTAATACTAAAGCCGTGAAGTTGTGGGTGCGGCTTAGTCGTGGGGGTTTACAGTCCTAGGTGTACATGGGCAAATGTCCACGACCATGGGATATTTTTACATGGTATTCCCCAAGGTGGGACTGGCGTATCCCACAAAGCCCGAAGCCGGGAATACAATGTAAAATATCCCATGAAAGTGGACATTTGCATTTATGTCATGGACTAGGTGGTTATTTTGCTTTTAAATAAAGAAAAACAGCTCAGATCTGTTCAAAATCCAAAATGGCGGACACCCATTGAATACGGACACATTGTATTCAATGCCCCCCATTCAATACAACAGTTCTAGTACTAATCTAAAGTGACGTTCGTATCAGCCATGACATAAAGGTAGGTATCAGATAAGTCTGTGTGGTTTAACACACTGATACCAGAACATATGTTCTATAGATACCGTAATCTCCCGCGTAGAAGGCGCAGCTCACGTAGAAGGCGCACCCCCAACTCAGAGAAGGCTGTTTCACGTAGAAGGCGCACCCCTCCAGGCAGATTCTTTTCAGTTTAGTACTGTTCTATAGTAAAAACACCCCCCCTATAAGGCGCACCCCAAACTCAAGGCAATTTACCACCTGTGTAGAAGGCGCACCCCCAATCTGATTCACGTAGAAGGCGCGCCTTCTACGCGGGAGATTACGGTACTCTCCAAGCATGTATGTACCGTGTGTAGTAGGCGCTGCTAGTGTGGGATTGCTTCATGCTAAACGGTCGGAATGATGCACCAATGAAGTGCTGGGGAGACTGCTTGTCAGCACTTCATTGGTACTTCTCTGAAGGCACATCAACCCTGTAGGGTCGTCATGATGCATGGAAGTAGCCCTGGTGAGTTACTCGCCAGCACTGCATTCATGCATCATGACGACCAGCATGATGCACTCTCAGCCGTTAAAGGTCTATTTACTGTGTGCACACAGCTCATTAAAAGTCTCCCACTCTCAGTGATGCCACTATCTGGTCACCAAATGCCAGGAAATTTTGTGATTTTGGCAAAATATTGATCAATATAATTCAGTAAAAAATCAGTAAACTCAATGTGCGGCTTACAGAAGCAGTTTTACAGTGAAATAGTCTGGTCCATCTTCTCATTATTAGACGATGTGGCCAGGAGAGGAATGGGGGGGAGGGGGCTAATAGAAGAAAATCTTCTTTCCCTCCAGGAAATCTCCCTTATTTACCACAGTGTTTATCAAAAAATGACCCACTTGCTAACACAGCACTATGAACCCTCTGACTTGGCTCCCGGCCCATCGTTATGTTTTGTTTCTCAATGCTGGCAGTAGGTGAGTTTTTAACACTGAAGGACAGAACTACCATAATAACGAACCTGTAAGGCGCAGCTTGTACTCGAGGATGAAGCCTTATAACGCACCTTTAGCTTTAGTAAAAGTTGGAGCTGAACCTTATGGAGAGTTGAACAGGTTTATTTACCCTGCATGAGACAACAGGTTTCTCCTATCTTATGTCTCATACAGAAGGGCTCGACAAATCAGTTTGGAGGCCGTGTGCCCACTGGGCACAAGGGCAAATAAAAGTTGTGCCCAACAGGCAAGTTCTGTGTCCAGCACCTTTGCTTTATACACCCAAAATTACATATTTAGATAGGTGGAACACACATAGTTTTAAGATTAAAAAGAAAAAAAAAACGATTTTATTTCATTACATCTCTGGTGAAACAACTCCATTTAAAGTTTCAGAGACAATATCAGCAACATAGCATTGTACTGATGTCTTTATTACCGGGTAGCTTTTGGACAATTTCTTTGTGCCCAGTGAATTTTTTTTTTGAGTCACGGGCATTGGACACAGGGATTCATCGAGCCCTGCATACAGCGAATAGGGCAGCACCATATAGGCGAGGTTAATATGTATACCATACAATGTACATTTAAGTGCTCAAAATCTAGCCCAAGAGGTCTCAGCCCTCACTCCCTCGACCCTTTGAGGGCTGACTGTACTTCTCTTAATCTTCAAGTTTTTCACGTTTTTAATATTTTTATTTACTTGGATAAATAAGTTCGGCCTTGTGCTGCTCTTATGCTAATACTTTAAAAATGAAAGTCTTT
Source organism: Acholoe squamosa (assembly GCA_949317995.1). Classification (NCBI taxonomy): domain Eukaryota; kingdom Metazoa; phylum Annelida; class Polychaeta; order Phyllodocida; family Polynoidae; genus Acholoe; species Acholoe squamosa. The sequence goes on from OX439045.1 coordinate 2,740,481, forward strand.
TCTTTTAAAAGTAAATGTATATCTTAGGAAGTTCCTCTTGACTACTTTCATACTACAGGTAAATTGTCCACCCTGTCATATGTCTGACTCTGACTACAGAGCCGTCCTGGTCTACCTGGTGGTCTACCTGCCACACGGGGCTAAGGCGGTCTTCATTTTTTAACAACTGGGGCTGGTGGGTTTGGAGGAGGGGGTGGGGATCGGAATTTTTTTCAACCCATCTGACTGAGTGGTGAAATGGATTTCACTTGTTTATAATGAAAAAAACCTATGCATTCAAAAAGGCACGATCTTTCGCGTGATTTTTACCCTTAAGAGCCCGGGGGGGGGGAGACACTTAAGAGCCTGGGGGATAACTTGTTTTTCGCGCCTTAGCATGCACCCCCCCCCCCCTAGACAGAAAGACCCTGTCCCGGCCTCCTCACGTCGTAAGGAGGTGGTCATACTACGACCACCCCCCCCCCCCCTCTGTTGTTAAAAGATTCTCACTCCTTAAAATCCCTGAGCCTGACCCGCTCCACAACACGTGCGTACTAAGGGGGTAGGTAGGGATTCAGAGTGTACGACTAATGACGTCACAGGACGAGTACAGTGTCCCCCCCCCCCCACAGACTTACAAACACAACTTTCCTACCTCTCAGTGGACCACCTCCCCCTGCACTTCTACCCTGGGCCACACTAAAAAATAGTCTGTTTCTGGTTGAGAGGGCGGGTCAGTGTGAGAGGTGCTGGTGAAAAACTATTTTTCAGCCCCTGGCAGAATTTTTTTTTTTTTAAACTACTGTAATCTCCCATGGACCGCAATCTACCATGTTGACAAAAACTCGTCGGACGGCAGCATGCATGAGAAAAAAAAAAATTTTAAAAATTAAAAAATCCCTACCTACCTACTGACTTTTAAAATCCTCATAACCAGAAACAGACTCTTTTTTTTTTTTAGTATGGCCCTGTTACCGTAGTCTCCCACGTACAAGGCGCACCCTGAGTTGAAAGACTGTAAAGGAGCACCTGGGGCTTGATTTTTTAAGGTTTACAAGCCCAGGTACTCCTTCTGTTTTATAGAAAAAGTACCCCACCTATTAGGGGCACCCAGACTTTGGGCTGATTTGGTAAGGTGCACGAGGCCTCAGATTCACGTATAAGACGCGAGTTATACAGGGGAGAATACACAAATATACTAATTCATCGACTCTCACCGGTTTGCTGCAAAAAGTTAAAGCGATTTGAGAAAGGTTCATGACAAGGTAACCATAACACTTAGGCTCTGTAAAGTGATATGTTATTACCTGCGCTCATGAACATTATTTCAGGGCATTTAGAGGTGAATTTGTGGTTTCAGAAGTGTCTTAATTCGAAACAAGTGCTCATTTTAAGTGTCTCAGTCGTCTGTGTTTAATTCACACCCTCGACGGAGAATGAGCCCGTTTTACCTCAAACCTCACACCGGGTCCACAGTTGTCAGTTGGGTGTTGGTCAAACCTCTGGAAATTTTAGGGCCCACTAACATTTTATAAGGCATTTCTCAAATTATGAAACTGCACTTAACTTAAGTCTACATCTCAACTTCTGAAAATAGACGAACCTCTGAGGGTCTGACATCTCTGGCCACCCAAGCATGCCAAGGGAACATCTAAACTGGCCCACACAATTATCAGCCTCAATTTTGGCCAAGTTAATAGACCAATATGACAACATGAGCAGCACTCCCCTAGCCTGCTAGAAGCAGGTAAAGCAGACGACAATCGTCCTAACAGTGGAAAACACTGAGGGTGGCAGAAGGAGGACTCGTCATGCCTTAGCTATGTCTGTATTGGGGGGGGGGTGTACCTTACTGTCTTATCTACACCAAGGTTATGTGTGTGTATGTGTGTGTGTATGTGTGTGTGTGTGTGGGGGGGGGGGGCTTTGTACTTGTAACCACTTGTCCCCGCCATTGGTGTCTCTGAGCTAAGGCTTTGGGAATCCTGTGTTTTGCCTTTTATTTATTTTATTTCTTCTTTTTTCGTTGTTGCGGTTTCTTGTTTTCCTTTCCTCTTTCTTCTTCTTTTTTTTTGGTGGGGGGTGGTGGGTGAGTCCCCTCCTCCTTCCTTAAGTGAGTGCTAGCACCACGTGAGTGGAGTAAAACAAACCCGGATGTAGACATGTGCCATGAGGGTCTAGAGAGGTGGGAATTATGATATGATATGAGACATGTACCGTAATATCCCGCGTATAAGGCGCAGCCCGCATATAAGGCGCACCTAGAGTTTAAAAATATTGCCAAAAAAATAAAATATTCATATCTTTTGTTCTACTGAATGGATTTTAAAAATTCAAGAAGCTATGTGTACCTAGGATCCCCCAGACCCCTCTGGCCCACATTATGTCATATTAGGACTTAGGGGGCATGTAACATATCAAAAGAAAGGTCTTGGTGTCCCCCTCGTATAAGACGCGCCTTATACTCGAGAGATTACAGTATATCTAAATCTGTGTCTGGATCTGACCATTATAACAGTGTGTACACTTCTAAATCTGTGTCTGGATCTGACCAGTATAACAGACTGTGTACACTTCTAAATCTGTGTCTGGATCTGACCAGTATAACAGTGTACACTTCTAAATCTGTGTCTGAATCTGACCAGTATAACAGTGTGTACTTCTAAATCTGTGTCTGGATCTGACCAGTATAACAGAGTGTGTACTTCTAAATCTGTGTCTGGATCTGACCAGTATAACAGTGTGTACACTTCTAAATCTGTGTCTGAATCTGACCAGTATAACAGTGTACACTTCTAAATCTGTGTCTGAATCTGACCAGTATAACAGTGTGTACACTTCTAAATCTGTGTCTGGATCTGACCAGTATAACAGAGTGTGTACTTCTAAATCTGTGTCTGGATCTGACCAGTATAACAGTGTGTACACTTCTAAATCTGTGTCTGAATCTGACCAGTATAACAGTGTACACTTCTAAATCTGTGTCTGAATCTGACCAGTATAACAGACTGTACACTTCTAAATCTGTGTCTGGATCTGACCAGTATAACAGTGTGTACACTTCTAAATCTGTGTCTGAATCTGACCAGTATAACAGTGTGTACTTCTAAATCTGTGTCTGGATCTGACCAGTATAACAGACTGTGTACACTTCTAAATCTGTGTCTTGATCTGACCAGTATAACAGTTTGTACACTTCTAAATCTGTGTCTGAATCTGACCAGTATAACAGATTGTACACTTCTAAATCTGTGTCTGGATCTGACCAGTATAACAGTGTGTACACTTCTAAATCTGTGTCTGAATCTGACCAGTATAACAGACTGCACACTTCTAAATCTGTGTCTGAATCTGACCAGTATAACAGACTGTGTACACTTCTAAATCTGTGTCTGGATCTGACCAGTATAACAGTGTGTACACTTCTAAATCTGTGTCTGAATCTGACCAGTATAACAGTGTGTACACTTCTAAATCTGTGTCTGAATCTGACCAGTATAACAGACTGCACACTTCTAAATCTGTGTCTGAATCTGACCAGTATAACAGACTGTGTACACTTCTAAATCTGTGTCTGGATCTGACCAGTATAACAGTGTGTACACTTCTAAATCTGTGTCTGAATCTGACCAGTATAACAGTGTGTACTTCTAAATCTGTGTCTGGATCTGACCAGTATAACAGACTGTGTACACTACTAAATCTGTGTCTTGATCTGACCAGTATAACAGTTTGTACACTTCTAAATCTGTGTCTGAATCTGACCAGCATAACAGACTGTACACTTCTAAATCTGTGTCTGGATCTGACCAGTATAACAGTGTGTACACTTCTAAATCTGTGTCTGAATCTGACCAGTATAACAGACTGCACACTTCTAAATCTGTGTCTGAATCTGACCAGTATAACAGACTGCACACTTCTAAATCTGTGTCTGGATCTGACCAGTATAACAGTGTGTACTTCTAAATCTGTGTCTGGATCTGACCAGTATAACAGACTGCACACTTATAAATCTGTGTCTGGATCTGACCAGTATAACAGTGTGTACTTCTAAATCTGTGTCTGAATCTGACCAGTATAACAGACTGTACACTTCTAAATCTGTGTCTGGATCTGACCAGTATAACAGTGTGTACTTCTAAATCTGTGTCTGGATCTGACCAGTATAACAGAGTGTACTTCTAAATCTGTGTCTGGATCTGACCAGTATAACAGAGTGTACTTCTAAATCTGTGTCTTGATCTGACCAGTATAACAGTTTGTACACTTCTAAATCTGTGTCTGGATCTGGCCAGTATAACAGACTGTACACTTCTAAATCTGTGTCTGGATCTGACCAGTATAACAGAGTGTACTTCTAAATCTGTGTCTGGATCTGACCAGTATAACAGTGTGTACACTTCTAAATCTGTGTCTGGATCTGACCAGTATAACAGTGTGTACTTCTAAATCTGTGTCTGGATCTGAACAGTTACGATATCCTACGATACACTGAATGAGGTGCACGTTAGCCCATTCCTTACTGTCTTTATTACACGATTAATCAATAAAAATCAATAATCAATAGAATATCAATAAAAACAAGTTGAAAACAAAAATTGTTCCCCTTCCCCAGGACTTGAAGCCTGCCATAGTGTGTGTACACACGGCGAAAAAAAAAGATTCACCCAGACCGGGACTCGTCCCGCCTTCCTCTAGCAGCTGAGGGCAATGCGCTACCCACTAGACCACCGGGTCTCACACCTTGGCGCCCGGCTTGGCTTGATTTAAATGCATCCAGCAGTCATCTATAATTATAATGCTATTCTAACCTTGCGCATGTGAGAGTTGTTGTGGGGGTCACAACCATATCAATAACTTATACAGACCTGGTTCTAACCAAGCGTTTCTCGTCAGTCCCTGTTGCGCAATGCATAGGGAGTTGGATTTGGGATCAGAAGACTGCAGGTTCGACCCCTACCCTGGCAATGAAAATTTCGTAGGTTTTAACATGTAACATATGTCATGTAAGGACATGTTAGGACATGTGAGGAGTGCTGATATCGACAGGTATCAGAATGGGAATATCCAGAAAAAGCACCCAGAATCACAGAAGTCGTGCAATAAACTGTTATAAACCCTTGTACATCTCACACTACACTACACTACAAGTAACAAGTTATATTCATCAAGAATTACCTATCCAATATTTAACTTAAGCCGCAGCTTATAGGCCATTTCAGCCCCTTGGTGTGACTCCTAATATAAGTTATTGGATCAGGGTATGGCTTATTCACAGTTTATATTATGGCCTGAAAACACTTTCAGCCCACAGGTGTGACTTGTACTATTCTCCCAAATTGAGGGTGCGGCTTGTGAGCAGGGTTTTAATATATGGTAGCCTGAAACTGATTCGTCGTATTGCATTTTTGAAGTGGATATTTAATATTATGCCCAGTGCACCTTACAAGGTACATGCAGGGTTTTCTTGTATATGCCATCACATCAGACAGTTTTCATCACATCATTTTAATCCCTGACAGAAAAGAATCACCTCTCTATGCCTGCCTTACTACATCCAGTGTTGTTGTGGTGGTGGAAGCTGACACCACATATCCCGCCCTCACCAGGAATGCTGAGGTTACATCTACTGTAATCTCCCGCGTATAAGACGCGTCCTCTACGCCAAACAAATGCCTTGTGCGTCTTATAGGATTTCTTCAAGTTGGGGGTGTGTCTTATACGCGGGGTTTTCCAACATCTCATTTGGGAAAATGCGCCGATGACAGCTTGAACTCATAGAGCCTGCACCGCGGCAGACCGGTCGGTGTAGATTTGCTCGGCGGGTTTGACGCCGACCGTGTGCCGATGACAGCTTGAACTCATAGAGCCTGCACCGTGGCAGACCGGGAGGTGTCGACGGGCGCTCGGCGGGTTTGACGCCGACTGTGTGCCGGTGACAGCCAGCAGCGCGGCAGCCCGGTCGGTGTACAGGCGCTACAGGCGCTCAGCGGGTTTGACGCCGACCGTGTGCCGATGACAGCTTGAACTCATAGCGCTAAGCGCGGCAGCCCGGTCGCTGTAGATTTGCTTGGCGGGTTTGACGCCGACCGTGTGCCAATGACAGCTTGAACTCATAGCGCCAAGCGCGGCAGACCGGTCGCTGTAGATATTTCCTCGGCGGGCAAAACGCCGACCGTGTGCCGATGACAGCTTGAACTCATAGAGCCTGGGGGTGGGGGGGTGTGTCTTATACGCGAACGAACCCCCCCCCCCCCCGGTGAGTTGGGGGGGCGTCTTGTACGGTTTTTTTTTACAAATCGATTCAGGGGGGTTGGATGCGTCCTCTACGCGAACCAGCCTACCGTGAGTTTGGGGAGCGTCTTCTACGCGCACCGCGTCTTCTACGCGGGAGATTACGGTAGTTCTCCTCTCTACCACAAGGGGGCAGGGGGCGCTGTGAGCTGCTCTCCTACTCAATGCCCGAGTCAATGGATCTTACAGACACCTAGCACACACATGTAGGATCTCACGTATAAGGCCCAAAAGGAAATTGTTTCAGGTAACCCGACCCTACCTAGCAAAACAGGGCCGACTTTTTTTCTATTTTTGAAGAAAACATAGGTTTTGGCCAAGTTTTCAGTCAATTTAGCCATCCCTGACTTGCGCCCGTCGCGAGTCATTGAAGCAGTTAAAATAAATTAAAAAATGTTTAAAAAAAAACAACCTCGCCTACCTAATTTTTTTCAGCATGTTTCCTGAAACTTATTATTTTTAGCATGTTACCTGAAACACACAACTTTTTTTTGGCCCAGGATGCGGCATATACATAGGATTTAACACTATAATGGTATACCCCCCCCCCCCGCCTGCGCTTTCTTCCAAATTCAGGTTGCATTGTATATGCAGCTTTCCTTATATGCAAGGTTCTATGATACCTTGATACAGTAAGTCTGCTTTTTGTAAAGATAGTCTTACACGGGAGGTTTTACGTCGCTGCCCTGCACATCCCGCCCACTCTCAGCTCCTCAATCAGAGATAAAAAAACACACACTTCTACATGTCACATTCCTCACTACTATCTTTGTATCATATATATGGGTCAGATATACTTCATTGGAAGATACAGGAGTTGTTTTACTGTAAGATCTTGAATAACATAAATACATGTACCAAGTTTCAAGTTTTTTAAGTTTTGTAATTTTTTTATTTCCAGGAAAGGGTACAGGATTCGCCATTTCGGAGATCTCCCTGTTTATCCACCCAGGAGATATTAACAAGGAAAATATCTCAATGTTTGATGCAAATAAATGTTATGCAGATATCAAGACCTTGTTATACAAAAGCCTTAGGGGCGCTATCATGTACATGTGCGTTGCTGCCCAAGTTAGGGAGGAGCTATAATCTGTGTTCAGGTTTAAATATAACAGTCTTAGTACGGTTTATAGAGTCAAATGTCTGCCTATAAGCTGCACCCCTCCTTTCGGCTAATACTATAAGCAGCACATGGGTTTTGGTTCGCATATAAGCCATGATTTTATACACGGTAAGTTCCAGCTCACCCATTAGGCCTACCTTCACACAAAGTCAGAAAAATAGTTCATTCATTTATCTATTTTTTTTAAATTTTTTTTTTTTTGGACCGTGAACATTTTAATTTATAGCCACCCTTGCAAATATTCTCTATTATAATTATTCCTTCCTACCCTAATTTATTTTGACTCTATTACCAGAACAGATTTTTTTTCTTTCTATGCCTGGCACAAATCCTAGTATTAAATATGGAATGTGACAAAGTGGTAACGTGGTAGGAGATGAGAGCTATGTAAGCCATGATAGATAAGGGGTAGGTTATTAGCTCGTGTATGTGTAGAGATGGAAGTAACACAGACAGGAACTCCCCCAGTATACATATAGACCAGTTACACTATCAGTCGATCAGATACCCACACACCCAATTCATTGTTAACCCTTGTAGATCCATGTAGTGCATTAATACAGTACCATCAGATACCCACACACCCAATTCATGTTAACCCTTGTAGGTCCATGTAGTGCATTAATACAGTACCATCAGATACCCACACAGCCAATTCATTGTTAACCCTTGTAGGTCCATGTAGTGCATTAATACAGTACCATCAGATACCCACACAGCCAATTCATTATTAACCCTTGTAGGACCATGTAGTGCATTAATACATTACCATCAGATACCTACACAGCCAATTCATGTTAACCCTTGTAGGTCCATGTAGTGCATTAATACAGTACCATCAGATACCCACACAGCCAATTCATTATTAACCCTTGTAGGTCCATGTAGTGCATTAATACACAGTACCATCAGATACCCACACAGCCAATTCATGTTAACCCTTGTAGGTCCATGTAGTGCATTAATACAGTACCATCAGATACCCACACAGCCAATTCATTGTTAACCCTTGTAGGTCCATGTAGTGCATTAATACAGTACCATCAGATACCTACACAGCCAATTCATTGTTAACCCTTGTAGGTCCATGTAGTGCATTAATACAGTACCATCAGATACCCACACAGCCAATTCATGTTAACCCTTGTAGGTCCATGTAGTGCATTAATACAGTACCATCAGATACCCACACAGCCAATTCATTGTTAACCCTTGTAGGTCCATGTAGTGCATTAATACAGTACCATCAGATACCTACACAACCAATTCATTGTTAACCCTTGTAGGTCCATGTAGTGCATTAATACAGTACCATCAGATACCCACACACCCAATTCATTGTTAACCCTTGTAGATCCATGTAGTGCATTAATACAGTACCATCAGATACCCACACACCCAATTCATGTTAACCCTTGTAGGTCCATGTAGTGCATTAATACAGTACCATCAGATACCCACACAGCCAATTCATTATTAACCCTTGTAGGTCCACGTAGTGCATTAATACAGTACCATCAGATACCCACACAGCCAATTCATTGTTAACCCTTGTAGGTCCATGTAGTGCATTAATACACTGTACCATCAGATACCCACACAGCCAATTCATTGTTAACCCTTGTAGGTCCATGTAGTGCATTAATACAGTACCATCAGATACCCACACAGCCAATTCATTGTTAACCCTTGTAGGTCCATGTAGTGCATTAATACAGTACCATCAGATACCTACACAGCCAATTCATTGTTAACCCTTGTAGGTCCATGTAGTGCATTAATACAGTACCATCAGATACCCACACAGCCAATTCATGTTAACCCTTGTAGATCCATGTAGTGCATTAATACAGTACCATCAGATACCTACACAGCCAATTCATTGTTAACCCTTGTAGGTCCATGTAGTGCATTAATACAGTACCATCAGATACCCACACAGCCAATTCATTATTAACCCTTGTAGGTCCACGTAGTGCATTAATACAGTACCATCAGATACCCACACAGCCAATTCATTGTTAACCCTTGTAGGTCCACGTAGTGCATTAATACACTGTACCATCAGATACCTACACAGCCAATTCATGTTAACCCTTGTAGGTCCATGTAGTGCATTAATACAGTACCATCAGATACCCACACAGCCAATTCATTGTTAACCCTTGTATGACCATATAGTGCATTAATACAGTACCATCAGATACCCACACAGCCAATTTATGTTAACCCTTGTAGGTCCATGTAGTGCATTAATACAGTACCATCAGGTACCCACACAGCCAATTCATTGTTAACCCTTGTAGGACCATGTAGTGCATTAATACACTGTACCATCTGATACCCACACAGCCAATTCATTATTAACCCTTGTAGGTCCATGTAGTGCATTAATACAGTACCATCAGATACCCACACACCCAATTCATGTTAACCCTTGTAGGTCCATGTGGTGCATTAATACAGTACCATCAGATACCCACACAGCCAGGGCTTTTGACAGGGCTGCGCAGTGCGTTATATACGCATTTAATGCTTAAATGTCGCATTTAAATGGCTAGAATGGCCATTCATTTACAGAATGGCGCATTGTATTTGCTAAAAAGTGTGCAATTGGCGCATTGCAAAAAATCCTGTCAAAAGCCCTGCACAGCCAATTCATTGTTAACCCTTGTAGGTCCATGTAGTGCATTAATACAGTACCATCAGATACCCACACAGCCAATTCATTGTTAACCCTTGTATGACCATATAGTGCATTAATACAGTACCATCAGATACCCACACAGCCAATTCATGTTAACCCTTGTAGGTCCATGTAGTGCATTAATACAGTACCATCAGGTACCCACACAGCCAATTCATTGTTAACCCTTGTAGGACCATGTAGTGCATTAATACACTGTACCATCTGATACCCACACAGCCAATTCATTATTAACCCTTGTAGGTCCATGTAGTGCATTAATACAGTACCATCAGATACCCACACACCCAATTCATGTTAACCCTTGTAGGTCCATGTGGTGCATTAATACAGTACCATCAGATACCCACACAGCCAGGGCTTTTGACAGGGCTGCGCAGTGCGTTATATACGCATTTAATGCTTAAATGTCGCATTTAAATGGCTAGAATGGCCATTCATTTACAGAATGGCGCATTGTATTTGCTAAAAAGTGTGCAATTGGCGCATTGCAAAAAATCCTGTCAAAAGCCCTGCACAGCCAATTCATTGTTAACCCTTGTAGGTCCATGTAGTGCATTAATACAGTACCATCAGATACCTACACAGCCAATTCATTGTTAACCCTTGTAGGTCCATGTGGTGCATTAATACAGTACCATCAGATACCTACACACCCAATTCATTGTTAACCCTTGTAGGTCCATGTGGTGCATTAATACAGTACCATCAGATACCCACACACCCAATTCATGTTAACCCTTGTAGGTCCATGTGGTGCATTAATACAGTACCATCAGATACCCACACACCCAATTCATGTTAACCCTTGTAGGTCCATGTGGTGCATTAATACAGTACCATCAGATACCCACACAGCCAATTCATTATTAACCCTTGTATGACCATATAGTGCATTAATACAGTACCATCAGATACCCACACAGCCAATTCATTGTTAACCCTTGTAGGTCCATGTAGTGCATTAATACACTGTACCATCAGATACCTACACAGCCAGTTCATTGTTAACCCTTGTAGGTCCATGTAGTGCATGAATACAGTACCATCAGATACCTACACACCCAATTCATTGTTAACCCTTGTAGGTCCATGTGGTGCATTAATACAGTACCATCAGATACCCACACAGCCAATTCATGTTAACCCTTGTAGGTCCATGTAGTGCATTAATACAGTACCATCAGATACCTACACACCCAATTCATGTTAACCCTTGTAGGTCCATGTGGTGCATTAATACAGTACCATCAGATACCCACACAGCCAATTCATTATTAACCCTTGTATGACCATATAGTGCATTAATACAGTACCATCAGATACCTACACACCCAATTCATGTTAACCCTTGTAGGTCCATGTAGTGCATTAATACAGTACCATCAGATACCTACACACCCAATTCATGTTAACCCTTGTAGGTCCATGTAGTGCATTAATACAGTACCATCAGATACCCACACACCCAATTCATGTTAACCCTTGTAGGTCCATGTGGTGCATTAATACAGTACCATCAGATACCCACACAGCCAATTCATTGTTAACCCTTGTAGGTCCATGTAGTGCATTAATACATTACCATCAGATACCCACACAGCCAATTCATTGTTAACCCTTGTAGGTCCATGTAGTGCATTAATACAGTACCATCAGATACCCACACAGCCAATTCATGTTAACCCTTGTATGACCATATAGTGCATTAATACACTGTACCATCAGATACCTACACAGTCAATTCATTGTTAACCCTTGTAGGTCCATGTAGTGCATTAATACAGTACCATCAGATACCCACACAGCCAATTCATTGTTAACCCTTGTAGGTCCATGTAGTGCATTAATACACTGTACCATCAGATACCTACACACCCAATTCATTGTTAACCCTTGTAGGTCCATGTGGTGCATTAATACAGTACCATCAGATACCCACACACCCAATTCATTGTTAACCCTTGTAGGTCCATGTAGTGCATTAATACAGTACCATCAGATACCCACACAGCCAATTCATTGTTAACCCTTGTAGGTCCATGTAGTGCATTAATACACAGTACCATCAGATACCCACACACCCAATTCATTATTAACCCTTGTAGGTCCATGTGGTGCATTAATACAGTACCATCAGATACCCACACAGCCAATTCATGTTAACCCTTGTAGGTCCATGTGGTGCATTAATACAGTACCATCAGATACCCACACAGCCAATTCATTGTTAACCCTTGTAGGTCCACGTAGTGCATTAATACAGTACCATCAGATACCCACACAGCCAATTCATGTTAACCCTTGTAGGTCCATGTAGTGCATTAATACACAGTACCATCAGATACCTACACAGCCAATTCATGTTAACCCTTGTAGGTCCATGTAGTGCATTAATACAGTACCATCAGATACCTACACAGCCAATTCATGTTAACCCTTGTAGGTCCATGTAGTGCATTAATACAGTACCATCAGATACCCACACAGCCAATTCATTGTTAACCCTTGTAGGTCCACGTAGTGCATTAATACACAGTACCATCAGATACCTACACAGCCAATTCATGTTAACCCTTGTAGGTCCATGTGGTGCATTAATACAGTACCATCAGATACCTACACACCCAATTCATTGTTAACCCTTGTAGGTCCATGTGGTGCATTAATACAGTACCATCAGATACCCACACAGCCAATTCATGTTAACCCTTGTAGGTCCATGTAGTGCATTAATACAGTACCATCAGATACCTACACAGCCAATTCATTGTTAACCCTTGTAGGTCCATGTGGTGCATTAATACAGTACCATCAGATACCCACACACCCAATTCATGTTAACCCTTGTAGGTCCATGTAGTGCATTAATACACTGTACCATCAGATACCCACACAGCCAATTCATTGTTAACCCTTGTAGGTCCATGTAGTGCATTAATACACAGTACCATCAGATACCCACACAGCCAATTCATTGTTAACCCTTGTAGGTCCATGTGGTGCATTAATACAGTACCATCAGATACCCACACACCCAATTCATGTTAACCCTTGTAGGTCCACGTAGTGCATTAATACAGTACCATCAGATACCCACACAGCCAATTCATTGTTAACCCTTGTAGGTCCATGTAGTGCATTAATACACAGTACCATCAGATACCCACACAGCCAATTCATTGTTAACCCTTGTAGGTCCATGTAGTGCATTAATACAGTACCATCAGATACCCACACAGCCAATTCATGTTAACCCTTGTAGGTCCATGTGGTGCATTAATACAGTACCATCAGATACCCACACACCCAATTCATGTTAACCCTTGTAGGTCCATGTAGTGCATTAATACAGTACCATCAGATACCCACACAGCCAATTCATGTTAACCCTTGTAGGTCCATGTGGTGCATTAATACAGTACCATCAGATACCCACACACCCAATTCATGTTAACCCTTGTAGGTCCATGTGGTGCATTAATACAGTACCATCAGATACCCACACAGCCAATTCATGTTAACCCTTGTAGGTCCATGTAGTGCATTAATACAGTACCATCAGATACCCACACAGCCAATTCATGTTAACCCTTGTAGGTCCATGTAGTGCATTAATACTGTACCATCAGATACCTACACACCCAATTCATGTTAACCCTTGTAGGTCCATGTAGTGCATTAATACACGGTACCATCAGATACCCACACACCCAATTCATGTTAACCCTTGTAGGTCCATGTAGTGCATTAATACAGTACCATCAGGTACCCACACAGCCAATTCATTGTTAACCCTTGTAGGTCCATGTAGTGCATTAATACAGTACCATCAGATACCCACACAGCCAATTCATGTTAACCCTTGTAGGTCCATGTAGTGCATTAATACAGTACCATCAGGTACCCACACAGCCAATTCATGTTAACCCTTGTAGGTCCATGTGGTGCATTAATACAGTACCATCAGATACCCACACAGCCAATTCATGTTAACCCTTGTAGGTCCATGTAGTGCATTAATACAGTACCATCAGATACCTACACAGCCAATTCATTGTTAACCCTTGTAGGTCCACGTAGTGCATTAATACAGTACCATCAGATACCCACACAGCCAATTCATTGTTAACCCTTGTAGGTCCACGTAGTGCATTAATACAGTACCATCAGATACCCACACAGCCAATTCATTGTTAACCCTTGTAGGTCCAGGTAGTGCATTAATACAGTACCATCAGATACCCACACAGCCAATTCATTGTTAACCCTTGTAGGTCCACGTAGTGCATTAATACAGTACCATCAGATACCCACACAGCCAATTCATTGTTAACCCTTGTAGGTCCATGTAGTGCATTAATACAGTACCATCAGATACCCACACAGCCAATTCATTATTAACCCTTGTAGGTCCATGTAGTGCATTAATACAGTACCATCAGATACCCACACAGCCAATTCATTGTTAACCCTTGTAGGTCCAGGTAGTGCATTAATACAGTACCATCAGATACCCACACAGCCAATTCATTGTTAACCCTTGTAGGTCCATGTAGTGCATTAATACAGTACCATCAGATACCCACACAGCCAATTCATTGTTAACCCTTGTAGGTCCATGTAGTGCATTAATACAGTACCATCAGATACCCACACAGCCAATTCATGTTAACCCTTGTAGGTCCATGTAGTGCATTAATACAGTACCATCAGATACCCACACAGCCAATTCATTATTAACCCTTGTAGGTCCATGTAGTGCATTAATACAGTTATTATTAACCCTTGATAAGCCACATCATGCCTAAGTTTAAGGGCCTTCAACATAACCACCAGCACGTACTGGTTTATCGGGGCATTCCTAATAAATCTCAAAGAGATTTTATTTAAAAAAAAATTGCCAAACATCACAAAGAGAAAACTTGTAGAAACTTGAAGCGAGCGATTTTTTTCAAAGAAAAAAAAATATTTGTATTTCCGAAAATATGGAGAGGGAAATCCGTGGACCAACTTATTTTTTTGGTAATATGGGCTTATAGAACTTCCCAAAAGAGGGGGTGGGCTTTAAAGGCAGGGTAAATTGACATGATTAGATTTAGTACTAAGGGAGTGGTCATTATTTTATGTGAATAACTTCTTCCCGTAGAGATAGCATTGAGGGGCCGATCACAACACCCCCAGTGGCATTACATGTGCCGATCCACCACAGCGGCCAATCCGGTATTGCAGCCTCGTTCCGGGCGCATGTAAACATTCAAAATCGCTTGTACGGGGAACTACGGTACCAGATTTTCCTTATTTACACCCTATAAAAACAAAATAAATAGAGAACTAAACTCCCCTGGTGTCCTCGGTGGCCGATCCACCCATCGGGGGGTGTCTGCCCCTCGGGTAGGCACTTACCTAGTTTTTCAAAACTTTATATTATCTATTCTATCTGCATACTATTGGATAGATCTCAAGAAAAGAAGTGGATTTGCTTTTTGAATGAAGTCTCTATCTTAATTCAAAGTGACATTATGACCATCCAAAGACCACAAAATGACCCCAATATTCTGCCACAATAACCCATACTTAAGAGTTTAATCAGGGTTCAAATTTTGTGATCATGCTAGTTAGTAGTTGTGGTCAGAAATGCCTGGAACACTTAAATTACTGTTTCTCAGAAGATATTAACACTAGGAACTTGAAATAAAAACTTGAGAAAAGGGCATTAAGGGGTGGTTCCAATGACCTATGGCCTGACCTTGATCTAGGTCAGGTCAAGGTCATTATAAGGTCAAAGGTCAAATTTATTGATTTTTTTTTTTTAATGAGTTAATATTTGTTGAGATTTAGCAAGATAAATAACAGAATCAATGATCAGCTGACTCTTTTTCAATATTTCATCAAGAAGGTCAAGTTGACCTATATAAGGTCAAGGTCAAAGGGACATTACATAACCAACATTTTGACAGTCCACATAAAACCATAACAATCAATCATAATTTCTCGCAAAAATATTGAGATAGGAAACTCAAAGTAAGAATAGAGATCATTTTATATGTGGTCTAGCATTTGACCTTAATATGACCTTAACCAGGGTCAAGGTCATGATAAATAAGAGAGGTCAAAGTTCTCAAAAATTTTCAATGTTTTGATGTAATATTAGTGTGAACCCAAAAGTTAAAAGTAAAGATCACATGACATGTCAAAATATGTGGGTTGCCATGTCACCTTAAAATGACATTCTGACTGATGTTCATACTTCAAAGTATAGCCCTACTAGTCAGTCAGAGAAGTCCTGGTAGTCAGCCCTCTAGTAGGGGCCACCTCCAGGTGGCCCCTCCAGTGGTGGCTATAGTATAGGTGTGCTGCAGTGGGGGGGGGGGGGTGTTAGAGCTAATCTCTCACACACCCTCACAGAGTTAATAGGTCATGATTTTGTAGTTGCTTAAAAAACATACTGCTGCCTATTAGAAAGAAGAAAACTAGACATTTTCTAGACCTTATTTAACCAGGGAATATGTGAGTGCCATTTTTAACTATGTGAGATGCATACTTCATACCATAAAATGCTCCTGAACTTAAGTTTTGAGTTCACCTGGGAGAAACATGATTTTTTTCTCCTTAATTTATTAAATAAATACATGAATATTGAAGCCCTCTTCAAGCTCTTTAAAATGATACTCTAATTGTCCAAATCCACCTGTAAACAGCTTTAGAATCAATAAGTAAAAACATGTCAACTTCAGCTGCTCCATTTTTGCTAAATCACACTTTTAGCCTCCGCGCACGGCAGACCCACACACGGCAGTTATGTCAGTGCCTACCTCGGGCTGACGCCCTCGGGGGAGACAACCCCCCTCGTGGTGGATCGGCCACCTCGTAGTCGTACACCACGGTCGTTTAGTTTTCTCTTTTTATTTATCAACGCCAACGGGGGGGGGGGCATGAAGACTTTGCTTAGACTAAGCCTTAGTAAGTTAGGGAGTGATCATTTTTTAACAACAGGGGGGGGCCGGTGGGTTTGAGGGGGGGGTCAGAATTTTTTCAACCCCTTGACCGGGGGGGGTCAGAATTTTTTCAATACCTCTGATGGGGGGGGGTCAAAATAATTTCACCTGTTTTCAGTGGAAAACCCCGGGCGTTACTATAGGCTAAAAGGGGACGTTCGCGCGCGATTTTTGTCCCTTATGGGGGGGGGGTCGAAAAAATTTTACCCCCTTGAGAGGGGGGGGTCGAATTTTTTTTCGCGCGTCCGCGCGCAAACCCACCAGCCCCCCCCTGTTGTTAAAAAATGATCACTCCCTTAGTCTGACTTAGACTTCGTGACACTGTGACTGACAAATGAGTTAATGACTCAATCAGAGTAAAAGTGTAGACTGTAGTGTAGACTGTAGTAATTTTACTTAAGAACTTTTTATCATATCATGATTGTGACCCCGTCCCCGGGAGGGCGTCTCGATTGACAGCTATACTACGATTTGGAAATCATATTGGACATTATATTGGTAATCAATTATAAATAAGTGACAGGAGACACACCTCTCTTGCTATCTGGTCGAGGGCTTGGTCCTCGGCGGCGAACTTGGTACCTCCCCGGCGCCTCCCGCTGCCCGTACCCCCCGTGTTGGTCGGCGAAGACATGGTCCGGCCTTGTCCACTCCTTCCCGACAAATCCTGCTCTGCTGCTTCACCAGAAAGCCTCGTAATCCTAATCGTAGAGCCACAACGAAATACCTTCTACCCTACTGCGCGTATAATCCACGAGAACTTGTCAAGCGGACAGAAATCGGTGCTGCCCCTCCACTCGGGCCCTTCCTTTTCGGCGAGATTGAAGTCACTTGAGTCAGAGCCAAGATACTGAGTCAGCGTCTCTGCACGCCTCGATCTACCATTCTACACGGCAGACAGTTAGAATACAAACTAGACAACTTCTCTGACTTACTCGCCGTCAAATTAGCACTGAATTAACGTCAGGGAAAGTATGTGAACAAAATAAACTTTGTGTCAAAAGAGTTCCCACAGAAGATCCACCATGATGATGGACGTCGAAAGTCCCGGATGACGTTCTACTTCCGGGACTTCCGGTTTTACTGCGCACGCGTGAAACGTGGTAACGCATGCGCACAAGCATCATAATAGTCAAGATGGCGTCGTAAGACCGTCTGGACGTGCAGTCTGCTTGTTGACATATTGACCGTGTCAAGAAAATACCTTCAAAATGTTCAAGAAATTAAAACAGAAGATTGAGGAGGGAGTGGCCAATTCTCCTGTTCGTGCACAAGTCCAACAGAAGGTAAGCCGCGGATTCGCTACGTTCTAAAGTCCAATCTGTCACTGCAAGTTTCACCTCCCCTCGCCTCACTGAGTAGAGTGTCTTCCATGGCAAGAGGCTAAACCGGCGAATACACACTTGTGTCAGGCCGGGGTCTGCTGTTGTAATTTCATGTATAAGCTATTCTTCTTTTCTAGTCTGTTTTCCCATGTCCATGTGCACTTATCCAACCTATTTATGACTGTGTTGTGGTTGGTGTTTTGTCATAAATCGTCTACTAGATATGTCACATGCCTGTCTAGGCACGGGTCAGAAACGAAACTGGCAACACACAGACACACTGACTCACTCAGTGACTGTCACTGGCTTTCCAAATTCCATGGATCAAGCCTGATCACGAATAACTCGATGCCCATTGAAAAACTGCAGTCCAGATTGTCAGTTTTTTTTTTTATATATATATAAACAATTGAAAATCCTTGCACAATCACTTGTAGTACAATATCCACAAAACAATCTCTGCACACTGCACAGACAGATTTCAGTGTCAGCTTTATTTACTTTGACCCCGCCCCCCTCCTCCCCACGTGGCCTGCCACTGGCCCTACCGCTGATGTGGGCGTGGTCGTCAAGAACCAAATTCATTTTTGTATTGTCCTGAATAAGAATGCGATGAAATGAAGTCATTAGTAACAACTAACATTCATGAAAATTCCTAAGCCTATTAATTTAAAAGGTTAAAATTGGAGTATCTACTATCGTTTATCAAAGTGTAATATTAAACCCCTAGCTTAGCCTACCTAGCTCAGTAATTCAGGGCAAATCATAATTGCTGCATTAAGTCTTAAGATTGCCTCCCTCATTATTTTCCTTAATTTACACTTTTGTCCTAAATATATGACTACAGCAGTCTGCCTTATATATATATATATACGTCTTCAGTTTCAACAGTTGATGTCAAAAGATGATGAGTACGAGGTAATTTGTAGAATGACGAATGCTAATCCGCTGTGCTTTTACATGATCTGATTTGTGTGGCTAACAATGTCCCCATAATAAATACGTACCAGTACCCAGTACCTGTTGAGGCTGTTGTCATGCTATTTTTTAGATGTTTGAGGTGTGTATCGTTCCCGTATCGCTAGTCTAAACGATCCTGGGACAAAAGACACACCTGTTGTATCATACCCATGACTGTTGTCCTATTGGTATCGCATTTTGGCATGTTGATAATTTTTATTGTTTTTGTTAGCATTAAAGGTTGTGTTCTGTATGATTTGCGTGATTTTACCACTGGAAAATACTATCTATGAAAGCCTGAATGGCTATTGTATTAAATCCACCTGTGGTCCAACAACGTGTCCCTGCATTGGTGTACTTCAACCCCCTACCCACAAATCATAATCAATGATATGTTATCAATTTGCTTGTACCAATGCACACTTTTGAAGCGTAGATGATAAAAAGTTATCGGCAACTCTGCAAAGGACACATTTCAAGGTGCAGAACACAGTCAATGTGTCACGCGTTCCCCAAATACACATCCAATACTTTGTTTTCATACGTCCTAAAAAAAATGTTGTGTTCAGGTAAAATGATTGGAAATGGAGTGGAACAAAATAGGGGAGCTAGGTAGGAACATTTTTTAATGCCATCTGCAAAATTTTATATATTTGAACGCAAATTCGACTTGCAAGCCCCAAAGAAATTTTCGTGTTTTTTTTTTCTCCATATGCACAAAAAAAAATCCGATTTCCCCCTAATTACCAATAAAAAAAAGTTGCTGTAATCTCTCATGTACAAGGCGCGTCTTATACGCGAGGTTTTAGTTCTCTCTGGATCCACAAGGGGGAGACCAAGACCTTTCTTTTGATATGTTACACTCCCACTTAGTCATAATAAGGCATGGTGGTTGAGGAGGTTTGGGGATGCCTAAGCTACACATAGCTTTTTGAATTTTCAAAATCCATTCAGTAGAACAAAAGTTATGAATTTTTTTATTTCTGACCATTTTCCTAAATTCTAGGTGTGTCTTATAGGTGCGCCTTATACGCGAGAGATTATGCTAGGTAGCTACCTGAACACAACATTTTTAATTTTAGGCCTAAGCCCAATAACCGTACTGGTATCGTTGCCTACCGTGACCTCCCCAACTGGTCCAAATACAACTATAGGCTTTTAGACAGCTTAGTTCAAGATACTAACACGAGCCAGAGTAGTGTTCTACTGTGTATTAGGTAAAAAAAGTTGTGTTCAGGTAACGGGGTCAAAAACAAAATTAGGATAGGTAGGTAGGGAATTTTATCATTTTTGGGGCACTTATTCAAGACCGGCTGTAAATTTTGGCACCTATGCGATGCAAATTTGACTGTAGGAAAAAAAAAAACGTTGATGCCCCACTGAGTGCCATAAAATCAGATTTTCCCACCTAAAAGGCCCATGAAATAGGGTAAGGCAAAAAAGGATTTGGGTAGGTAGTGTTACCTGAACACAACTTTTTTTTCAAGGCCTTATGTGTGTCCGTTAGAAACACAAGGTTAGTAGTACGGCACACTCAGTATTCATCACAGGGGTTATTAACCGCCCCATGCCTGATGTTAACACTGCATTTTACACCTTCAGTTGTGCTTCGCCTCATCAATTTTTCTTTCATCTGAATATAGATTAGACATGTAGAAGCATGAAACTGTTGATAATAGATGTAGATTTAGATTATACAGAAATGGAACCTCTCTTTGCTAATACCACTTCCATTCTACCTTATATGATTTTTCATCAGTCCTGTTATCAAAACTATCTGTATATGCCATCAGAAATAGATTGTACACTGTAAAGCAAACTATTCTAAATTTCAGGTATATCCTTTGATTGTAAATATAGATTCAGTTTGAAATGAGATGGTTTGGCATCATTAATTTAAGAACATTCACCACTCGTCATGCACGTCACAAACTGCATGTTTTATTTAAATATCTCTCTCTCTCTCTCTCTTTGTCTTCAAATTTACCAAATATTTAAGAAATATCTAAGACCCAGATGACTCAGGTTGAGTCGGCCCCACTGAAAGTACTTAGGAGATTCCATATCTGGGACTACATAACATCTGAATCTTTCCATTCTTCCCTCCATAGCCACCAGATGGAGCCAGGGGAGACGTCGTTCAGCCCTCGTCAAGCGGCTTCAACTCATTGAACAGCCGAAGAGCGGTGAGTGTTTTCTCTTTAATACCAGATGGCATTTCATTGTTTTCCAAAAACAACTTTTCTCATTGTGATTCTGATAATAAGACATGGTTTACCAGTCAGTTCTCAAGAACATTTAGGATCAAAATCTGGTTGGAGATAACCGGGTTACCGGACAGATGACATTGGAGGACATTGTATGGAGTCCACTTTTCAGTAGTCTATCTTGCACAAGAAAACTCAATTATACAAAGAAACAAATACTACAGTATCCACATGTAAGCTCTTTCTCTCGTGATTTTTCTCCCTTCAACTTGAAGAAGGAAGAAAAACAGAAGGACATCCCACTAATGCATCATGCCCATTGGTCGGCATGATGCACCAATGAAGTGCAGGCGAGTCTGTCTTCAGCACTTCTTTGGAGCATTCAGGAATGCATCAACCCTGTACAGTCGTCATGATGCTTGAATGCAGCCCTGGTGAGTTACTTGCCAGGGCTGCATTCATGCATCATAATGACCAATGGGGACGATGCGTTGATATGCTGAATAAAGAGTTAGATATAGACTAGTTGCTAATGGTTTACATGTACTCGTGGTACAGCCGGCAGACACCATACTGGAGGTATCAGAGACTACATCCACACCGCCCCAGGTCTGTAATCAGAATGGCATACTCCCCCTCTATAACTCTCCTAAGGACCGCACGGTGTCGGCATGATGCACCAATGCAGTACTTTACTCTGGCACTGCATGTGTGCATCATAATGATGAGTGACAGATGCGGGTTGTGCATTACTGCATCATGCCAATTGGTCATCATGATGCATGAATGCAGCCCTGGTGAGTCTGCATTCATGCATCATGCTTACTAACACAGGGTCGGCATGATGCACCAATGAAGTACTGGTGAGCAGGCACTTCATTGGTGCATCATGACGACCAATGGGCATGATGCACTCCTGTATCAGCGACCCGTCGAGGGTTAAATGCGGGTAGTGGGGGAGTGTGACAGAGCCTTGCGGAGAGTTGGTTTTGCATCACTTACATAGTCTGCTTAGGCTTTATGCTGCTTTTAATGATTTATGAAACAGTTGCCATGCGTTACAGTATGAGACAGGCTCCCCGGCTCGTGTTATAGACTCTACCAATTATCAAAAATTATATGCAGAAATTATTTAGCCGGTGAGTGCATTCGGTGATGGGCTTTGGTTCAAAAATCACGAATCCCTAGGGGATGTTCAAAAATTACGTCATCGGTATTTAGGCATTTTTCAGGACCCACCCACCCCCCTTGTCACTGTTTTTGTATGGAACATATAGAGGAACCCAAAGACCCCCCCCCCCCACCCCCTAAGCAGTGACGTAATTGTTGAACACTCCCCTACCAGTTACTGGCTGATGTTGAATCCAGGTTGACCATGCAAGAATAGGTGTTTAAACTTGCTTTATGCTTTAGCGTTGTTGATGTTTTCATTCCCTTTAGGTTAAGACCATATTGTACATAAAGCATGTCGTATCACGTATATGAATGAACATCTACCAATAGTCAATATTTTCAACTCTGATTTCTTTCTCCTTGCTCAGTGATAAAAAAAGACATCCTTATTATATTGTGTCTTCCATTGACGTTATTTAAGTAAAGAGCATAATATTATATTACAAATTATATAAGAATTCTTGATTTTTTTTCATTAGATTTTCTTTAGGGAATTTATGTATTGAACTGCTGATATCATGTTGTTTCTTACACCGGTACCTTCTACGGTACCTAATGTATATGATTATGAAATGCTGGTATGTATATCTGACACTGATGTCAGAAAATGAAAAAGGTACTTTATTGTCAAATCTTCTCCAAAATCAACTCAACTACCAAAGTTTGAAAGAATTTCTACTATTGTCGACAAGGTTATGACATATCTGATATAAACTATGCTGAGTTGACTGCACTGACCTCGCAAGTAACTTACTATCTGTTCAAAACCTTTGTCCACATTAGGATGGCCCGGCTCAGCTCCCCATCACCCAATCAGGCGTGGACCTGGCCGCCACACCCACCTCCAACCCGAGCCCTCCGAGTGTCTACAGTACCCCGGTAGGTGACATCAGTGACGTCTCAGCCTTCAGCATCTCGGACCTCCCCGCCACCCCAGTCCGCTCCCGGACTAACTCTGTCAGCTCCCAGTCTAGTGAGGCAGGGTTGTTTTCGCCTGTACAGCTCGGAACACGACAGTATGTACTACCGTCAGACGTAGAGAGTGAGGTGGACGAGGGGTCGGGTGTAGCGCTTGGGTCGGTGAGTAAGGAGACGATCTACCAGTACTACATAAAGACGCAGAGACGGAGTGAGAAGTACAAGGCTAAGTTTATACAGGTAGGTAAAGTGTAGTCAATGTTTTAAATTAGTGGTCCGTCTTAGCGCAGGTTTTTAAATTAGCCCAGGGTAGAAGGATGTTTTGATATTCAAAACTCCATACATTTTTATGCTTCATCTGAGAGCATGTCTAATATAAATGCAGAGCAAATCATGGGCTAAAATCTATTTGTGCAGGTGTGTTATAACAGGGCCAATACGGTAATGGTAATTCAGTATAATATTCAGAGTTCAAGTTTCTTCAAATTTGAGGAAATTCAGTCATGTTTCTTATAACCATGAATAAGGCATGTCTCTTTAAATTCACTCGGAGTAAACTCTTTTAGACAAGATGTGTCCTGGTGTTATCTCATATTTTTCACTTTTTACTTGACACAGGTGATGAATGCGTACAAAGAGATAGAAAAGGAGCGAGATAAACTCAAGGTATGTGGCATTTTACCCTGATTTTTTTTTAATGTTTTATTGACCCAGGGTCTCCCTGGGCTATTGGCGTTGCCCAACTCACGATTTTTCACGATTGTAATTTCCAATGCAATTTGCAAATTTTCAGTACTTTTATTACCTTCTTTGACGGTTGTCTGTGTTCCATAATACAAGCTGGAGCTTCCTCTTTTATCCTGTTGAATTGTAAGTCCATGTGATGTTTGGTTCCCATAGTAAATGGCAGTTAACATTTTAAAAGCTATACTGACTACAAAATCGCTCCAGTACATTACCATAAAGCGATCATTTCGAGATTTCTATAACACATGGAGTCCTATGGGCTTATTGCAATCAGTGATGCCACTTTTTCTGGTTTACCAGAAATTCCTGGTTTTCATTCTAAGATTCCTGTATTAAATTATATTAATTTCCTGGGTAAATGTGTCCAAAAGTCCAGTTTTCCTGGTATTTGTCGGCCAGTGAGTGGCATCTCTGTGCAATTCAGACGCTAAGATTCAGTACCTTTGTCTATAACAATCTTGGCTATACACCTTACATCTTGACCCATGCGATCATGTCTGCGGGGTCCAGTTATTTTATATGTGTGAGCTGCCATTTCCCCTCACTGACTTATAAAGTCTGTTCATTTGAACTGCCATTTCCCACTGACTTTAAAAGTCTGTTCATGTCCCAGCACAGGATTGACTTATTCAGGTTGTTTGGACTGCCATTTCCTCCCCTCTCTGACTTACAAAGTCTGTTCCTCTCCTGGCTGACTTACAAAGTCGGTTCCCAGTGGCTGACCCTTGCAATAACTTTCCCACACTTTCAGGACTCATAAAGTCTGTTCCTCTCCTGGCTGACTTATGAAGTCGGTTCATCTCTCTCTCTCTCTCTCTCACTCTCTCTCTCTCTCTCTCTCTCTCTCTCTCTCTCTCTCTCTCTCTCTCTCTATATATATATATATATATATATATATATATATATTGTAGCGTTTTCCGACTCTATGGTTAATAAAGAATTACACAACTCCGACAGCTTGACTTCAGTGTCTTTTATTTCCTGGCAGTCCTCGCCACACCATCTAAGTCTTATATCGTATATATTAATCCGGAGATAAGCCTTTTAGAGTTCTGCTCCTCTCTGTCTGCAACTCGGAACTAACTAATCGGAGTAACAACTCCCTTATTTATACATAGGCAGATACTCCGACCCCGGCCCGCTTTACGGCAGGCCAGCGTCGGAGGATCTCCTCCGCCGACTACTATTGCCGACGTAACCGCGTTACTTCAGGACCGCTGGCCTCGCCGCCCCCACACCAGGATGGTTTCGGCTCCGCCAACGGCCCCTCCGTCTCCGCCACACTCTCCCCAACTAATCTATAGCCTTACCGGGAGAAAGAGTGTGATATTACCCTCCTGCAGATGGGTTTCCAATTTTGAATAATCCTGCCACGCCATGGCCCCTGGGCGTTTAAGTAAATAGCTACACATAACATACACACAGTAAATCCTACTTAAACCTCCTCTGTAGGCGGCATTAACTACTAAGTAAACCGAATCCGCCGTCCCCTATGCGGAGTATAACCATAACAACAACTTTTATACAATAATACGACGTCATTTCGTCTGGATCCGGCAGACATTCTTCGCCCGTTCGCCTCAGGCTGTCTTGTCGCCGCCCTCATTGGTTCCAGCCTTGGTCGTCCGCGCCGCCGACGTCTTTGGCCACCGCTGTCCGCAGCGGCTGCAGCATCCCTTCTGATCACGGCCATAACGGGTCCGGGTAACATGGACCAGTTCAATATCCCCATTGGGGAGAGTGTGAATGGAGGAAGATTGCAGTCCCCCGGGTATAACCCTCATCTCAGGTCCTAGGGTCCGAGGCTGCCCCAGTCGTCTAGAGTGTTCCTTGAGGGCCTCCGGCCCGGTAAAATCCGAATGCCATGGCATAGCCCCATCCTCCTCCGCCTCCTCGTCCCTATTGTCACCCGCTTTATCTCCTTGTTGATCTAGCAGCAGGCGGTGCACCTCCTCTACCCCCGCCAACCCCTCAGTGCTGGCTATTCCCCCTTCCCCCATATCTCCTATAGGTAATCCGGTTATTACAATCACTCGGTCTGTCTCAGTGTTGGGTAGGGGCTCCGGATCCCCAGGCCCTCCGACCACCGTCTCGACCCCCTCCGGCACCATCACCATAGTCTCCGCCCGTCCACTCTCCTCCCCCACTTCTACTTGCAGCAAGAATTCCCCCTTGGGCGAGCAAAGGACTAACCCGTCCAACCCCACAGTCACGGATCGGGGGTACCTATCCAACTTGGGTAGAGCAAATAAGGTCCCCGGCTCTACGAGGGGGGTCTTCGGTACCTTCTTCTCCGCCTGTCCTTTCTCCTTCACCGGTGTCCCTACGGAACACGATTGAAATTTACTCATTAATTGGGCGGTACCCTCATCCATGGATCGGTTCTGTATGGCCTCCTCCTCCGCCTCTTTTAACACTCCCTCCAGGCTGAACTTCCTCGTAGACTTTCCCGCCCCTTTTCCTTTAGGGCTTTTACTTTTAGTTTCCATCTCTTTCCTCAGTCTTTCTTTCTCCGCCTCTTTGGCCTTCCTCTCCTCCTCCTCCTTTCTCCGCTGTTCCTCTTCCGCCTTCCGGCGCTCCTCAGCCTCTCTGGCCTTCCTCTCCGCCTCCTCTCTCTCTTTCCGTTTAATTTCTCTTTTCTTCTTTCGCTCCTCCTCCTTGGCATCGCTGAGTACGGCCAGGAACTGGGCTTTCAGTTTAGGGCAGGATTGGACGTATGCCGGGATGGCCACCTCCTCCGACTCCTCGCTGGTTTCATCCTCCCCTTCCACCTCCCCCGCCTCACCCTTCTCCGGCGGCTCAGGCGTCACGATTGTAACTGTCTTCAGGATGGGTTTCGGTTTGCTAGGGGAAGGTTTACTCATATCCTCATAGGAGGGCAATGTCTCGGGACTGGCACCGGAGAGGGTGGGTTTGGGCTTGTTAACTAGTTCGTAAGGGGGCTGCTTCTCGGGGCTAGAGTCCAGCCCATTTCCCCCTAGTCCCAAGCTCTCTCCGTCCTCCCCACTCGTGGCGGAGATGTCCTCGTAGGCAGCCGACTTTATGGAGGTTCGGGAGGTCGGAGTGTCTTTCTTGGTTTCCTCGTACTCCGCCTCCAGGGCTCTCACATTGACTTCCCCTAGAGGCACCTCCTGTTGCATTCGTAACAGAGTCTTGGTGGGGGTCTCCCCCGCCTGTCCATATCTCTCTACCAGTAATCCTATGACGAACTTCAGTTTCCCCGCCATTTCCTCGTCTATTTCCACCTCCCCCCCGCTCAGTAGAGGTGTCAGGTCGGGTATCCCCGTGGCCAGTGGCGGGGTGGAGGGTCCCGCTTCCTCCTCCGCCTGCCGCTCCTTACCCCGTGGGGATTGTCTCTTCCTCTTTTCCGCCGATTCCTCCCCCCCCTCCGGCTCGAAGGCCCTCTTGACCCCCTTCCCTGACATACTCCGGGTGGACCTGACGGAGAGACAGCTCTGGGGTGTGCTGGTCCCCTCCACGCGGAATCCCAGCAATTGCTCCAAGTATTTGGAGGCGACAGCAGCCTCCGTCTCCTCCTCCAACGTTATTCCCGGCGACGCCATGCCGCTGAATGTAGATCCGCTGGGGCTGTCCCCCGCACCCCCTCCACCCGCCGAGGTGCCCTGCTGCGGCGGGGGGACCCCGGGCTTGGAGGCGGCGTTTACCGGTTTCTTTTTCTTGGCCACCGCACTCCCCCTCTTCCTCTTTGTGGTGGTGAGCCTGACAGCTTCCTCCGGGCTAGCTGGGGCAGCCACAAGGCTACTGTCCGCCAAGGATCCTCCCGCCTCCGTTGCCCGGCCCACCGGTAGCATCCTGCACTCCTCCGGCGGCTGCCAGTCCTCCAGCTCTGGGTGGATACGCGTGATGTGTCGCCGGAGATCATCCACCCGGATCTTGGCTACCATGTACTCACACTTAGGGCACTGGTAGCCCTCTTGCATCTCGTCGTGAGTGCGGAGATGGCGGTTCATCCCATCGGATCTCATGAAGTACCACTGCTTGGAGTCCCCCCTTTTCCGGCAGATCTCGCACCGATACTTCGGCAGCTCCACCCCGTCCACCCACTCCGTGGGGACCGGCTTCTGGTCTCTGTTTTTGAAGACAGGCATTACTAGTTGTGGCGTTGTCCATAGGCTAACAGGAATTGAAGGGTGAGGCGGATAGCGCTCCCTTATATTCCCCCCGGTGGTCACGCCCCCTCTTCCTACTCCTCCAATCACCGTCCCCTGGGTCAGGCCACCCTCCGTCACCACGCCGTGGGAAACCCCCGATTGCATCATAGCCTTACTCCGGACACCGTTGTCGCCATTGGCGCCTCCGCTCTCACGTGCCTGCTGTGAGCCGTGGGAACGTGATCCGCGGTCAGCCGAGGACCTCCGCCTACGATAGCTCCCACTCCGACTCCGGCTCTCCGAGTCCCTCCTCCCATGTCTGGCTGCCTCCGTCCGGGCAGACACTCCGTCCCTTCTGTGGCCACTAGTGGAGCGGCTAGAGGAGGAGTGGCCGGAAGATCTTTCTCTCTCCCTCCTCCTCCGCCGACTCTCCCTGTGTCTTGAGCGTGTGGAGCCCTCCCGGGAGTGGCTGGACACTGTGGAAGACACTTTCTTTGACCCTCCACCAGCATTTCTACCCCGACTCGATTCACCCTTGGGCCTTGTCCCTCTTAGAACCACCAACCGCGTGTCATCTCCGGCCTGCATTGTAGACTGACCGTTAACGGTCCTTCCCCCGCCTTTTATTGGGGAGAACCTGTTATGAGGGTTGCTTAGTGACTCCCGCCTCTCCGGCCCTGCTCCGCTAGGCGGCGCTCCGGCCGCCGGCCGGCCGGCCTCACCGCCTGCCGTCGAGGAATTTGGAGCCTGGCCTCCCGACCTCCCCTTCGTCATGGCTGTTCTGCAGCGTCCAACCCTCCTGGCTTCCCTCTCTTCGTTTTCATGGTTGTTGTAGATGGCTTCCTCGATCATTTCGTAAATAAACCATCTTTCCCTATGCTTCTCCCTGATTCTCCTCCGGCCAGGATCCGCCGCCCTCCTTAACCTTTCTGCCCTGATTTCCTCGTTTTGGCCATGGTTCCGCCTTCTGTGGGCCAACTCACTCTCATCACTCACCCCCTCTTCATCCGACTCGCCCATCTCGGGGAGGGACCATTCCTCGTAGGGAGGGTCCTCCTCTGGTTCTACCCCCCTCCAATGTGACATTTCGGCTTCTTCCTTCAACCTTTTTTCATTTTCCAGCCATACATCGCACCAGTCGCGGCCTTCTTGACTCATCTTGCTTTTGCAGCTCCTCCACTCCGCCCCAAGGTAAGTATCCAGTTGAGGCGCCAGTCTGACGGCCCGGGCTGCGCTGGTTCCGGCAGGCTTCGGTGCACTCCTCCGCAGACCTTCTTTCCGATTTCCATTATCCGCTGCCCCTCCCTTACAGGTTTCAGTTATTTGATGTCTCTTTTTCTCTTTGCAGGTCAGCAGTTTCGCCTCCCGGTCAGCTCCAGTCCCCGGGGTCACCTGAACCAGCCGGATGGTGCCCCCTCCGGATCCTCCTTCCTCCTCGTCTGAATTGTCCGAAGATAGGGGCTCGGCCTCCCTTGTTTCATCCTCCATGGGAACATCCTCCGCCGTGGCCCGCGCCGGGGCCAGTTTTAGGGCGTCGTAATGGACTACCCTGGTAGTTTTACCCTTTTTAATTTTATACACCGCCTCCCCTAAGCGCCCCACTATCTCCCATGGGCCTGTCCAATAACTCTGGAGTTTAGGTGTCAGTCCCCTCTTCCGGAGAGGGTGGTAGTAGAAGACCCTGCCCCCAACAGCGAATTCGCCTGCCGAGGCTCTTGCATCATAGTTCCTCTGTTGCCTGCAGAGGGACCTTCCAAGGGCCTCCCTAGCGACGGAGTATGCTTTTGTCATGGTGGTTTGTAATTCGGCCACATAACCGACTCCTCCCCCTACATTGGGCTCCAGCGGGTAAACCAAATCCAGGGGGATGACCGTTTCCCGCCCCAACATCAGAAGATTGGGGGACAATCCCGTGGAGGCGTGTGCGGAGGAGCGATACGCCGCCATTACAAATGGCAGCCGCCGGTCCCAGTCCCGTTGGTCCTCCGCCACCACAGTCGCCAGCAGCATTTCAATTGTTCGGTTGGCCCGCTCCACCATCCCATCGCTTTGGGGCCTAAAGGAACAAGTTCTGGTCTGCCTGACTTCCAGTAAGGCCACCATTTCCCTGAATAGTCCCGACTGGAAGTTCTTGCCCTGATCTGTGTGCACCTCCGCCGGGGCTCCAAATCTACAGATGAACTCCTCCACCACAGCCCTGGCCACCGTGGGTGCCTCCTGGTTGGGTAAAGCGTACGCTTCCGTCCATTTAGTGAAGTAGTCCGCCGCCACCAAAATATATTGGTTCCCGGCGGAGGACAAGGGCAATGGACCCATCACGTCTAGAGCTATCCTCTGTAGGGGTAGTCCGGCACCCACATGTCCCATTGGTGCCCGGTGCGGAGGTGGAGCCGCCTTCCTCCGGAGACAGGGTTCACAGCTGGCGCACCACAGGGTCACCTCCCTCCTGAAGTCAGGCCAGTAGTAACCTGTCTGGAGGCGCCGGATGGTTTTATTGCGGCCCAGATGCCCCGCCAAGGGTTCTCCGTGGACCTCCCTGAGCACATCATTCCTGCTCAGGGTGGGTACAGCAATTTGGAAGCATCGTTCCCCCGCCGCACCTTCCCACCACCGGCCCAGTATCCCTTTTTCTATACTCATGCGCCCCAATTGGGCATGCCAGGCTCTCAGCTCATAGCCCCAGGTCCTTCTTTCCTCCTCTGTGGTGGTCGCCTCCCCGTTCACCCATGCTCTGACCTGAGTCAGCACAGCGTCCTCCGCTTGGAGTGTGCCCCACTCTCTCCCTGCCGGCGGAGTGGAGTCCCCCGCCGCCGGAGGCGCCCCCCGAACCATCTCCTGGCGTTGAGACCTTGTGAAAACCCGGCAATGCAGTAGCTCCTCCTCATCCTCTCGCCCACATTGCTTGCAGGGCTTCCTGGACAGCCCATCCGCATTCCCATGTAGTTTTCCCGGCCTATGCTGCACCACTATGTCGTAAGTACTTATAATCTGCAGCCATCGAGCCAGCTGGCCCTCCGGCTCCTTGAACTCCAACAGCCACCGCAGGGAGGCATGATCTGTTCGGACTACCACCCTCCTCCCTATTAGGTAATGCTTGAATTTCCTGAGGCCAAAGACTATAGCCAGCAGCTCCCTCCTTGTAACGCAATAGTTACGCTCCGGCCTGCTGAGAGTGCGGCTGCCATAGGCTAGGACCCTCTCTACCCCCGTCTGCTCCTGGGACAGTACCACTCCGAGGCCTGTGTCACTGGCGTCGGTGTCTAAGGTAAGCTGTCCCTCCGCCTGGGGGAAAGCCAGGATAGGGGCCTCGGTTAGTCTCTTTTTTAGGTCTTGGAATGAGGCCTCGCATTCCTCCGACCACCGGAACGTCCTCCCTTTCTCGGCCAGCGCGCTCAGTGGCTTAGCCCTCGTAGAGAACTCAGGAACGAAGGTCCTGTAGTAGCCGGCTAGCCCCAGAAAACTCCGGACCTCCGTCACCGTGGTCGGAGTGGGCCACGACTGCACCGCCTCTATCTTTTCCGGATCCGTCTCTACCCCCGCCTCACTCACTTGGTGGCCCAGGAATAACACTCTGCGGCGAGCCAACTGGCATTTGGAGGGCTTGATCTTAAGCCCAGCATCCTCCAGCCTTTGAAGTACCTCCCCAAGCCGGCCAAGATGCTCCTCGAAGGTGGCGGAGAATACGACTATGTCGTCTAGATAGACCAAACAAGTTTTCCACTGTAGTCCCCTCATGGCCACTTCCATCACCCTCTCAAAGGTGCCTGGCGCATTGCACAAACCGAAGGGCATTCTCCGGAATTGGAACAGCCCCCGGTGTGTCGTGAATGCTGTTTTCTCTTTATCCCCCTCCTCTATATCCAACTGCCAGTAGCCGCTGGCCAGATCCACTGACGAAAACCACGCGGCCCCCGCCATGGTATCGAGACAATCTTCCACTCTAGGCAGGGGATAAGCATCCTTCACGGTGGCGGCGTTGAGCCTCCGGTAGTCCACGCAGAAGCGAGTGGTACCATCTTTTTTTCTTACTAGGACCACCGGAGAAGCCCACGGGCTAGTGGATGGCTCAATCACTCCGGCTTCCAACATCTTCTCCACCTCCTCTTCTACCGCCTCTCGTCTATGGGGTGCCAATCGCCTCGGCGGTTGTTTGATAGGTGGATGTACCCCCGTATCAATCCTATGCTTGGCCAATTGAGTGTGCCCTTTGTCGCCCTTATGCCTCTGAAATGCCCCCAGGTGTTTCCTTATAAGCCGTGCAAGCTCCTTTCTACGGTGAGCCTCCGTCCCGCTCACTAACCCGTCCACCAAACACTTTAGCTCCTCCGGCTCACCTCTCTCCACCATCCGGCACCATCCCTCTCCGGCCACTGTCTCGCCTCCGCCTCTGCACTCCACTCGTTGAATGGCCCCTAGAGTCATGTCTCTATATATCACCACTGGCTCAGGACCGGGATTGAGCACCCTGACCCAAGTTGCCCTCCCCTCGGGGCATACCAGCCCCCGCCCCACCAGGAAGCTCGGTTCACCCTTGTGTCCGGCCATCCCTTCAATCATCCCGTCGTCCCCCTGTTGCCAGGGTCCGGCTAGAGTTCCCTCTAGCATGGCCTCCTGTCCGGATCCCAGCACCGCCGCTCGGGTGCTGACGATTCGGCACACGGAATCCTCCTCTGTCCACACTAGGCGCCCTTTTGCTACGTCGACCATTAGTTTGTTGGTGCGGAGGAACTCCGCCCCCAGGATTCCCTCCGTCCCGGTGTCGCTGACTACGAAACGCACATTGATAGTGCGCCTCCCGATTTCCAGCTCTGTGTACACTTCCCCTTTTATGTCCATAGGCCGCCCGTCGACGGAGTAGATCTTCTCCGCCGTTTCCCCCAGGCGTCCCCGTCCGCCCCACCTGCTCCACCATCCTTCGGAGACCAGATTAAGCGACGCACCAGTGTCCACCAGCAATTGGATGGGGGCCCCTGCCAGCCGACCCTCTACTATCAATCCTCCTCCGCCCCTCTCTCGGCGGCCCTGTATCACATTGATAGGCCCACTTCCCTCGACCTGTACTTGGCCTTTAGTATAGGTCGATTCTAGTTTCCCGCCGCCGGACTAGCCTGTTCGCTCACCGGCCTGGATGCCTCCTTGGCCTTGATATTTGGGCATTCTCGCTTGAAATGGCCTTCCTGTCCGCATCCGAAGCAAGCACCACTGCTTGGCTTTTTCTTCCTCCCCAACACCGCCGGATCATCCAGCCTTTGAACTAACCGCTCCATCAACTCCGCCATTTTGCTCATTTCCTCCTTGTTGGACTTGAGGTGTTCATTTACTGACGCATCCGCCGCCCGCACTTTGTGGATATTCTCCTGCTCCACTTGTAAGTACGCCTCCGCTCCCACCGCCGTCATTACTGCGGATTGTAAATCTTTCGGTGTTGACTGATACACCCACTGCCTGAGTGGATTGTCGAGGCACAATAGGAATCTATCGAGCGCTAAGGTGTCTGTCGTCCGGGCGTCTGCCTCCGGATATGCTAACTTAGTGTACTTTTTCAGTTCTTCCTGTAACTCTTGCAGTCCCTCCCCCTTTCGCCGGACCCTAGTGCGGAGGAACGCTTTGTAGATCTCTTCCTGATTAGTAGGCTCAAACCTTTCCACGAGTGCCCTTCTTAACTCCTCATACCCCTCCGGCGTGGCTGGTTTCCTTCCCGTCAACAATCTCCGGGCTGCCCCCGACAGACTCAGACCTAGGAACATACCCGCCTCCTCTGGCTTCCATCCGTTTACTTTGACGCACAGGTCGAAGTGGTTGAGGTAGTCAGATAGGTCTGTGGTGCCATCATATTTAGCGGGTTTCACCACTGGCTTACCCTTTGCCTCCTTCTCCCCATCGGCACCTCCTCTCCAGCCATCCTCCGGACGACCCATAACTCCTCTACCCTGCCGGAGATCTCCACCTTCCCCTACTTCGTCCTTATCCGCCTCCTCCGCACGTCTCCCGGTTTCGGGGCGAACCTCGGCCGGTGCCCGCTTGCTCCCCTTCCTTGGGTTATTCATCTCCGCCTGCTCCTCCGGCCACCAA
This sequence comes from Acholoe squamosa, assembly GCA_949317995.1. Lineage (NCBI taxonomy): Eukaryota > Metazoa > Annelida > Polychaeta > Phyllodocida > Polynoidae > Acholoe > Acholoe squamosa. The sequence continues at coordinate 2,775,099 of OX439045.1, forward strand.
AGCACCTTTCCGCCATCGTCCCTTCCCGGGTTGAACCCCAGCCAGGCATTTGCATCACCCAGTTTTCCTTTAGGGTGCCTCAACCTCCAGGCCGCCGGTTTCTCCTCCCTCTCCCATGGCCACAGGTAGGGCTCCTTTTCTTTAACGCGTGGTTCCTCATATCCCGTGTCCGTTACCTCCTCCCGGGATGCTCTATCGGCGGGTTCTGCTTGTCTCTCCGGATTCATCTCTTCCGGCCTCACCGCCCCTCTCTGCCGTAGCGTCACTTCCTCGTCCACCACTTCCAGCAAAACCCCTTTTTCCCGCTTAATCTCCTCCGTATCCCTCTTCTCCACAGGTAAGTTTATCGTTTCTGAAGCCTCCGCCATCTTCTTTCTCTCGTGGGTCTTCAAACACCGCTGTCACCAATGTAGCGTTTTCCGATTCTATGGTTAATAAAGAATTACACAACTCCGACAGCTTGACTTCAGTGTCTTTTATTTCCTGGCAGTCCTCGCCACACCATCTAAGTCTTATATCGTATATATTAATCCGGAGATAAGCCTTTTAGAGTTCTGCTCCTCTCTGTCTGCAACTCGGAACTAACTAATCGGAGTAACAACTCCCTTATTTATACATAGGCAGATACTCCGACCCCGGCCCGCTTTACGGCAGGCCAGCGTCGGAGGATCTCCTCCGCCGACTACTATTGCCGACGTAACCGCGTTACTTCAGGACCGCTGGCCTCGCCGCCCCCACACCAGGATGGTTTCGGCTCCGCCAACGGCCCCTCCGTCTCCGCCACAATATATATATATATATATATATATATATTTCTATTCCTCTTTTACCCCCACTTTGACTCATAAAGTCTGTTCCTCTCCTGGCTGAGTTATGATTTAAGATGGCTGGCGGGGATAGAATCAAAGTAATTAGATTTTCGCCAGATTATCACCAGAATCCCAAAATGATATATACTATTCACATATGCAATAAAAATGTGGGGGTCCCAGGCATATTTCTGAGATACAGAACTTTTACTATTATATAGGAATATATAGCAATATGTAACATAAATCTTAAATTCTTATAACTTCCTCAGAACTTAGATTATACATATATCTTTGCAGTGAGTGTAGTTCTGATATATGGTCCCAGCCATATTTCTAATGTTTTGGATGATTGAACATTTTCCTTAAGGGAAATGGCTAGAATAAGTACATCTAGATTATATGGTACATTCCAAATTCCCTCCCCCAACTGACTCTGTGGTGCATGTGTTACATCTCTGCCTTGTACACAATAGGTCTGGAGTTCAAATCCCTATACAACCCATTCAGAATTTTTTATATTTAGTTCTCATAATTTCAATAGAGCACAGGAGACCCCTGGTGACCAAATGGTGAACTAACAATCCCCGCCAGCCACCTTAAGGGTGTATCAGCACTGTGATGCAGCATGATTTAGTCGTCATGAATTCACACCTTACCCCAAATAGAAACTCTAGTGAATCCAATACATTGTCATAAAAGAAAATGGAAATGAAATAATATTGATGGCCACAATATTCGTACTCCTTGCAGACCAACCTGACTACGTCCCAGGACCGTGCGTTCCGTCGTATCTCAGAGTTAAAGGAGCAGATACAGCTGGATGTTCTCGCCAAGACGGACCTCGAGTCCAACTACCGCCTCATGTTGGAGGAGAAGGACGAACTGGTCAAGGTGCTACAAACTCAGGTAAGGCAAGGCTATTCTGTGAAATTGTATTGGGAACGTTTTTACTAAACATTTTGGGCGGCCAAAGGTTTTTAAAAATAAAAGGGGAAAAAAAATTCCCTCTGAGTTTTTTTTATTTTATTTCAGGGAGGTTCCAAACACCTATACGTTTCTATACAGGACCTATATTTAAAGGGTTATAATTGAACAATTTTACGGATTTTGTGCTCAGTAACAGTCATCCCTACAATTTGTACCTACCATAATCTCCTGCATATAAGGCGTGTCTTAAATGGAGATTTATAGAACAGTACTAGACCTTCAACATTCAGGCCCTAGGACTGCGCTATAGCCTCTCCTCAACTTAGAGTGTGCCTTGTACGCAGGATTCACCTTATACTTGGGAGATAACTTTGTGCTCGGACAATTTTATCCGAGTGATTAGATACCTACATGTATATCTGACTATATTGCTACCCTACAGGTGACGTTACTTAAGGAGGGTAAAGAGTTACCGGAGGAACTGGTTATGAAGGCAGCGGCCGCCCAGCTACAGAGCACCCCACCCACCCCCACGTCACCCGGTACCATCGAGGGACAGGACGAGGGAACCGTTAACACTGCAGCACTCAAGGAAAAGGTGAGCACTAATGTCCTTAACTCTTTAAGGTTCGCTTATGTGTTTAATACTGCATCATACCCATCAGTCGACATAAGGAAGTGCATCATACTGATCGAGTTAGTCATGCCCACATGGATACATCATCACGAAATATACCGCAAATCCTCGCGTATAGGACGCCCCTCGCGTATAGGACGCACCATGAGTTCAACTAAAGCCTACAGGACACACCTGGGTTCACATTTTGGTGAACTTAGTACTGTTATATAGTGGAAAATCCTCACCTATAAGACGCATCATGAGTTCAACTAAAGCCTACAGGACACTCCTGGGTTCACATTTTGGTGAACTTAGTACTGTTATATAGTGGAAAATCCTCGCCTATAGTACGCACCATAAGTTCAACTAAAGCCTACAGGACACACCTGGGTTCACATTTTGGTGAACTTAGTACTGTTATATAGTGGAAAATCCTCGCCTATAGTACGCACCATGAGTTCAACTAAAGCCTACAGGACACTCCTGGGTTCACATTTTGGTGAACTTAGTACTGTTATATAGTGGAAAATCCTCACCTATAAGGCGCATCATGAGTTCAACTAAAGCCTACAGGACACTCCTGGGTTCACATTTTGGTGAACTTAGTACTGTTATATAGTGGAAAATCCTCGCCTATAGGACGCACCCTGAGTTCAACTAAAGCCTACAGGACACTCCTGGGTTCACATTTTGGTGAACTTAGTACTGTTATATAGTGGAAAATCCTCGCCTATAGTACGCACCATAAGTTCAACTAAAGCCTACAGGACACTCCTGGGTTCACATTTTGGTGAACTTAGTACTGTTATATAGTGGAAAATCCTCACCTATAAGACGCACCATGAGTTCAACTAAAGCCAACAGGACACTCCTGGGTTCACATTTTGGTGAACTTAATACTGTTATATAGTGGAAAATCCTCGCGTATAGGACGCACCCTGAGTTCAACTAAAGCCTACAGGACACACCTGGGTTCACATTTTGGTGAACTTAGTACTGTTATATAGTGGAAAATCCTCACCTATAAGACGCACCATGAGTTCAACTAAAGCCTACAGGACACACCTGGGTTCACATTTTGGTGAACTTAGTACTGTTATATAGTGGAAAATCCTCACCTATAAGACGCATCATGAGTTGGGGTGAAACCTAAAGGACCCAGAAGATGTAATTCTGGTTTATAAGCTGCGTCTTATACACGAGGATTTACGGTAGGTTATGTTCAAATAAATCATTTTACGGGTGGCCTTGAGGGTTCTATAGCAAACCCTTTATTTACCTTAATGCTAAGCCTTCAAGTACAACGTCGCAAGGCAGGGACCGAGATTCTGTAGCCTACCCTTTACATACCTACCACCAACCTCCATGCTACCCCCCCTGTGCTTGAACAAGCCTATAGGATGAGGCTTATATGCCGAGATTCATGTACCAGGGTATTACTCTAAAATCATACATTCTCATGAAAACCGCACCCGAACTTAAGAGAAAGCTTTAAGGCATATCTTGAGCTAGATTTTCAAGTACTTTTCTGTAGTATAAGGTGAACCCTCAACTTGTTGATACTATAAGGCGCACTGGGTCTTGTTGTGTATAAGCCGCACCTTAAATGCAGGGTTTTAGGGCAGTAATAACAAAATGCCGCTATATGTCCTTTACTAGATCCGGCGGTTGGAGGTGCTGCTGAACAAGTGTAAGGAGACGATAAAGAACAACAAGGAGCGGATGGCGCAGGTAAACAGTGACAAGGATAACGTACAACGCCAACTGGACGACAAGGAAGCAGAGGTCAACATGCTCAAGGTAACCATTAGTCTATATAACTTCTCTCTGAAAAAAGGAAATGATATAAGTTTTTTCCCCAATTAAATTCTTTTTAAGTACAATTACTATGAATAGCAACAACAAAAAATAACTTTTTTTAACACAATACATCAAATTACTTTTCGTTTATCACCTGGTCCCGTTTACTATTCATTTTATCAACCGGTCCTGTTTACCATTCATTTATTAACCGGTCCTGTTTACTGGTCATTTACAGGGATGGAAGTCTTCAGGGATTTCCCTAATTTCAGGGATTTTGAAGTTCCCAGGCCCTATACATTCTTATAAAACCCAGGTTTTTGGGCTGATATTGCCCCATTTCAGGGATTTTCATGCTCTATGACTTTCATCCCTGCATTTATCAACTAGTCCCCTTTACTGGTCATTTATCAACTGGTCTCGTTTACCATTCATTTATCATCTGGTCCCATTTACCATTCATTTGTGAACTGGTCCCGTTTGCCATTCATTCATCAAATGGTCCCGTTAACCATTCATTTATCAACCGGTCTCATTTAGCTTACCATTTACTTACAGGGATGAAAGAGTTCAAGGTTTTCCTTGATTTCATTTTTTTTTTTCACTCACTTAAGAAAAATAAGTTTTCTCGAAAATCCTCTGAAAACAGGATAAAGGAGTCACAAATTACCTCCAGAAGTGGCATACATGCACATAGTCAGGTCCCACAACACTGCATACAGTGGCAGCATGCCAGTATTTAGTTCAAGGTTTTCAAGGATTCTTAAGATTTTCCTTGAAAACTTTCCCCTCTATATAGGGAGCCTAAGTCTCGTGATAAATCATGTCGTAAAAAAAATTCTGATTTGGAACTAAAATGACCAATATTTGAATTGACCTAGAGGCCCACCATATATGAAATTTTAGGGCTTAACTCTCATTCTTAAAAAAGTTATGCTAGGCCTAAAAAGTTCTCCTATCCTTCAAGCCTGCGGGCGATAATATGCTAGGCCTTGAACGTGCAGTCACGTGACGTGACTTAGTCTCCCTATTGGTGTTTGTTCCACTTTTCAGTGTAGTCTTAGCAGCAAGCTATAGTTCCTATGCTAGAAGAGTGTCGGATAGTATACCCCTTTTCTGCACGTTATGCTTTCACCATGTAACTATATTGGTCATATATTCCCTGCACCATTTGACCTATCTGCATACATTTAACATTGTACTTGGACCATAGGTCATGTTATGCAAAAGCACCACTACCAGTATATCAGGTGGTGCATATTTTGGGTATGCTATCCGAACAAGACCTTAGAAAACAGCTATATAGTAGCATTCTGAAGGGATCCTAGGTCATACTCTACAAAAGGGCCATAATGTGCACATTTTGGGTATAGTATCCGAACAACATCTTGAAAAACAGCTTTTCCTGTTATTTGAGGACAAACTACATCCTTATACAACCCCTACTGCACCCCCCCCCCCAACCACACAAACCCTGTTACACACTTATGGATGGGACTGGAGGGCATATACAGTGCATTTAAAGTTGTTTCCTTTTTCAAGGTTTTTTGTCATTGTTGACTTTCATCCCTGTACTTATTAACCGGTCCAGTTTACTCACAGGAGACCCAGAGAGCAGAGCGTATAAAGCTCCAGGAACAGATTAAGGAGGCGCGGCGCGTCATGGAGGAACTTGAGTCTGACAAGGTCATGCAGGTCGCAGAGGTCAAACAACAGATGTACCTCACCATGGAGACCAAGGACCAGGAGCTAGAGACGATACGCGCTACATGTCAGACACTACGAGCTGACAACGAGCAGCTGACTGAGAGTGTACAGAAATTGGAGAAGTCAGGTATGTATATAGGAGTCCCACTCTTAGTATTGTACCATAGTACCGTAAATTCTCTCGTATAAGCCTCACCCTCATATAAGCCGCACCCCGAATTCAGGACTATAAGCCACATCCAAAGCTTGAAAATCGGTATTTTAGTTCTAATCTATAGTATTATATATGCTCGTATAAGCTGCACCCTGACCATGGGCAAATCCTATCAGCCTATTTTTTATTTGGATTCTGGCACTAGCGGCTTATACAAGAGAAATTATGATATATATAATGTCAGACGTTATGAGCTGAGAACGAGCAGCTGACTGAGAGTTGGCCGAGAAGTCTGATATGTATTGTATCATATCATTATGATTACTGACTCCTGTCAATAAAGATGACTACCACAAAACCTTTTGTATAAGATATAGCTTCTACACGAGAATTTCATCATATGCGTCTTGAATGATTTAACCAAAGTCAGGGCGTGTCTTATATGTGAGGATTTAACGCTATAGAACAGTACTAAAATTACTAAAATTTAACATTTATTTGCATCCTATAGGATTTAGCCAGTGTGTGTCTTATACACGAGCATTTATGGTACTTGTTGTCCTACTTTAAGTTTGACTTTACGGTAAAATCCTGGCCTCAAGTCAATTCTTCTTTTAATGATAGAATGTAACTTTATTCTAATCCATGGATTTTCAAAATTACAAAGCTATGGGTTGTTTGTGAATACCCTGTGTCATTTTACCAGTTAGGCAGGTATTGGGTTATAGCTAATCATCCCACCCCCATCCATCCTATCTTACCCCAACCTGAGTTAAGCTTTCGTACAGGAGTTTACGTTACATTATTTTTCCCATTGTCGGTTCCAGGCCAGGAGCAGCTTGAGAAGGCGCGGGAGGTGATCCGTAGACTAACGGAGGACAAGAAGAAGGTGACAGAGGAGGTCAGACATAAATTGGAGCAATCTGAGGAGTCACTCGAGGCCGAGCGTGAAAACCTGATGGCAGAACTCAAACGGGGCAAGGCTGAGGCACTCTCACTCATGCAGGTACGATAAGAGAAGTCACTTTTTGAATTTGAGACTTTCACCAGACTTTCCAATCAGCATTTTCTGTGGCGTAAAAATGGATGATTTCTGAATTATCAGTCAATACTGAGTGAAATATTTGCAGGGCAATTTACATTGATCTCATTACAACTTTTAAAAAAAAAGTATTAATTCATCGCAGGTCCCTAGTTTTTAAAATAGCTATGTGAAATTGCCAGTAACCAATATAGTAAAAAGAAATAAGCTTCATCCGCAAACATTGTATCCTATATACTTATGTGGCTTGGCAGTTTAGTACCGTAAATTCTCTCGTATAAGCCGTGGCTTATACCAGAATCCCAATAAAAGCTTATATGAGGGTATTTGACATTATGAAACAGTACCAAAATGCCAATCTTCAAGCCTTGGGTGCAGCTTATAACCACCCCCAAAGTCGGGGTGCAGCTTATAACCACCCCCAAAGTCGGGGTGCAGCTTATAACCACCCCCAAAGTCGGGGTGCTGCTTATAGCCACCCCCAAAGTCAGGGTGCAGCTTATAGCCACACCCAAAGTCAGGGTGCGGCTTATTGCCACCCCCAAAGTCGGGGTGCGGCTTATTGCCACCCCCAAAGTCAGGTGCGGCTTATTGCCACCCCCAAATTTAGGGTGCGGCTTATTGCCACCCCCAAAGTCGGGGTGCTGCTTATAACCACCCCCAAAGTCAGGGTGCGACTTACAGCCACCCCCAAAGTCAGGGTGCAACTTATAGCCACCCTCAAAGTCAGGGTGCAGCTTATAGCCACCCCCAAAGTCGGGGTGCGGCTTATAGCCACCCCTAAAGTCGGGGTGCGGCTTATAGCCACCCCCAAAGTCGGGGTGCGGCTTATTGCCACCCCCAAAGTCAGGGTGCGGCTTATTGCCAGCCCCAAAGTCAGGGTGCGGCTTATAGCCACCCCAAAAGTCGGGGTACGGCTTATACAAGGGTGGGGCTAATACAAGAGAATTTACGGTACTATTCTATAGTGTCAAACACCCCTGTGTAAGCTGCATCCCCACTTTGGGCTGATCCCACAAGCCGAATTCTGATTTGGGTTCTGGTACTAACCGCAGCTTGTACAAGAGAATTTACGGTAACACACTCGTACTTCTTATCTCCTCTTTCCTATCCCCTCGGATGTGTGTGGTGCACATATGTGCGGTCACCTACACATTCCTCTGAGCAATTTTATACTGTAGTTCTCACCATGAATATAACCCTAGCTGTCAAAATGGCGTTAAACATCTATTACTCACTCACTTCTTTTCTCTATACAGCAAGAGATGGATCAGAAGATAGCGGACCTACGGGAAGATAATGCAGCGGCCTTGAAGCAGCGCGACTCAGACTGGCAGCAGAAGATGGACGACAAGGTACTGAATGAGGACTTTGTGTTTAGGGACATTTTTTAACAACAGGGGGCAGTGGGCTTTCACATGGTGACGCAAGAAGAAAATTTTGACCCTCCTCCCCCTCATTACATGGGCCCGAAAATTGCGTGCAACTGCACCCTTTAACCTATAGCAAAGCACCGACAACAGGTAAAAGTACCTTTTCCGCCCTCAGAGGATTTGAAAAAAAAATTTCCCCTTCCCCTGTTGTTGAAAAATGGTGATTCCCTTAATTTGCCACAAATACACAGTGTCTGTCACTGGCTCAGTACTTATCTCATTTAAGGTCACTGATGCAGGAGTGCATCATGGCCATTGGTCATCATGATGCACCAATGAAGTGCTGGCGAGTCTGCTCACTAGCACTTCATTTGAGCATCATACCGACTATCCGGGAGAGTATCAAACCCGTAGGGTCGGCATGATGCATGAATACAATAGCAGGTTTAAAGGGTTCAGAGCTGGTAATACATTTACCTTGCTCGCCACGACTGCATTCATACCTCGTTCCAATGACGGGTCCTCATCAGATATGCTACAATCCCTGTTTTACCGTAAATTCTCTCGTATAAGCCGCGGCTAGAACCAGAACCCAAATCAAAATGCAGCTTACAGGAACTGCCCAAAGTCAGGGTGCGGCTTATAGGAGGAAATTTTAAACTATAAAACAGTAGTGAACAATTTTCAATCCTTGCCTATGGCAAATAGCTTCTACCAAAGTCAGGGGTGCGGCTAATATGACATAACTTACGGTAGCAGGTATTGCTGGTTTTGTTTTGCTTAGATTTGAATTCAAGATACTGCCGAACATAACCTGTAGACTATTTCTTGACGTCTTCTTTCTGTCTTTGCTTCTGCACTACACTTCTCTCCTGTACTTTCAGCATAGGCTCCCTCCTCCCCCAGCATTACCACGCCTCCTGCACTCCTCTACTTACTTCTGTTATCTCTACTTTGGACTTTTTTTTTTTTATTCAATTTAACCCTTTAGAGGTGTGGCAGTACATCAATTCGCCTATTGGCTGCTTTCCCTTACAGCTCCCATCTTGTCCCAAAGTGACTGCTAGATGCTGTCCACTTTGATCACTTCAGTACTCCCACGTGGTATTTCTTTAACCTAAGATAAACTGAATCAGCTTAAATAAAAAGGTATCTGTGATTAACAAAAGAAGAATTTCCATTGGTAACATTTGACAGTGCGACCTATAGAAGTGTGATATGTTATGTACCAGAATGGATTGGTATCACAAAGAAATTCCATGAGAAGACCTGGCATCCTATACCTGCCATCCTCATCTTCTATCCCAAGGTTGACATCATTACTCTATTCTTACTGCCAAATAGGAAATGAGCAAAGAGTGAAAATTGCTTATTTTTGCTTCTGATTGGTAAAAGGAGCAACCGCAATCCCTTGCTTGGTTTATAATTCAAAGAGGAAGAAATAGGCCGAAAATATAAAATAAAAAACAAGTCCTCTAATAATATACCAGTTTTGAAATAATATTTAATTAGTTTTAGTTCTGAAATCAGTTCAGAAATGATATATGATGTCTTCATGGTTTCCTCCTATTATTGTTTTCCGTCAGGTGCCCGTCAGTTTGGCAGGAACACTTTCAGAAATGGCTCTACTTAAGGTACTACCTTTACCCGCAACGTTCCCCTGCCTGTTTTAACTTGCTTAGAGCCATCTTAATGCTTGGTCTTCATGATGCATGAATGCAGCCCTGATAAATATCTCACCATTGCTGCATTAGCGCATCATGATGATGACCCAACTTGATGTATCAAAGAACTATCCTCTATTGTAGCCTCCTCTTGGTACCTACAGAGAGCCCGGTAGATATTAGCGTATTATTTCTCATTGTTCTCCCACTACGTTTACTCTTTGACTGTCTGCTTTCTGACCTCTGTCGCATGGTTCACTCGCTGCTTGTCACTTGTTCGCTTTGCTTTTCGTTGTGTCCCTTCCTGAACCCAGCCTTGGCCTTCCCATGTTTTGTTTGAGAGTAGCAATTTTCAATAAATGTATTGTTGTGTGTTTATATGAATGCAGAAAAAAAGAGGAAGAAAAGCAGACCTCAACTCATATTTGTTTATATTAGGTTAGAAAAAAGAAAAAAGGGAAATTTTTCAGGTCAGACTCAAATATATGGTCTCATTTGTGCAGATAAAATCTTGAGTTCTCCCAATTCTTCTGACCATGCAGTGGCATGTCCAGTCCCCATATATTCCCCTCAGTCCTCATGTATTTCTCTCTATTGTACAACTGCACATTAGCCATAGTTTGTACGTGACACAAAACCCAAGGTACAGCTTTGACGTCTATGCACACGAGATGCTTCCTGCAGCGTATAGAGCCACCGTGAACACAGGGTGTGGCTTATACTATACCGTAATCTCCCGCGTAGAAGACGCGCTGCGCATATAAGACGCACCCCAAACTTAGCACATGTATTTTCGCGTATAAGATGCACATTTTAAGGGTGATTTTTGTCAATCCAGTACTGTTCTATAGTAAAATTACCCCTCGTATAAGACGCACACCCAACTTGAAAAAATCCTATAAGACGCACCAGGCATTTGTTTGGCGTAGAGGACGCGTCTTATACGCGGGAGTTTACGGTAGTGGGTTATTTGACTCTATATATTAACAGAATCAAACTTTTAATATCTAAAACTCAGGGTGCAGCTTATGGCTCCCTCTTTAGGGAGTGATCATTTTTTGACAACGGGGGGGAGAGCTGGTGGGTTTGAGGGGGGGTCAGAATTTTTTCAACCCCTTGACCGGGGGGGGGTTAGAATTTTTTCAACCCCTCTGATGGGGGGATCAAAATAATTTCACCTGTTTTCAGTGGAAAACCCCGTGTGTTACACTAGGGTAAAAGGGCACGTCCGCACGTGATTTTTGTCCCTATGGGGGGGTCGGAATTTTTTTCACGCGTCCGCGCGCAAACCCACCAGGCCCCCCCCCACCCCTGTTGTTAAAAAATGATCACTCCCTTAACTCAGGGTGTGGTTTATATGCAGTTGCTGCCTCTCATGTGCAGGAGTTTCATGATGGGGCTTATGGATATTTTACATTTGATCGATAGCCCCTAGGTGGGCTTTGTAGAATCTGCTTGTAGTTGGAGTGCATCGCATACAGTGATTTTTTTATGGTACTCAATGTTTTATGTTACGCTACATGTCCACTCATGCCTGTCTACGTCTACCCCTACAGGAGAAGGAGCAGGAGGCGACGCTCGTTCAGTGTGAGGAGAAGCTGAACGAGCAGTTTGCACGTAAAGAAGGGCAGCTCAAGATGTCCCTCAAAGAGCAGGAACACGCCATGAAGCGCGCCCTCGCCGAGCGTGAAGCCGAAATGAAACACAACCTGGCAGAACGCAAGGAGGAAATGAAGCTCGCCATTGAGGAACGAGAACTCCAGAAGATGGCAGCACTGAGTCAGCAGGACAATGAGAAGGATGAACTCAAGTGTCTCATGGAGGAAATGAAATCTGTAAGTTTAAATATTTATTACTTTAAACCAAGATACTTTAACCAGCTGACCTTTAACCCTTTAAGGGGGGCATGATACAGTAACATCTAGGGCTGCATTTTTTTATCATAGAGACAAATGGATGTGAAGCATTACTGCCTACCTCTTTGATCTACATAATATACAGTTCATTTGTATCATTTGACACTGGTGTGGGAGTGCGCTTATGCCCCATAAACAGGGGGTGCGCTTATTAAAGGTAGTAGACGCAAACCAACAATTTTTCTTACTAACTTTCAGGGATGTTAGTTCAATGCTATTAAAGTTATAGGTCACGGGGTCCGTTTGTACACTGGATGGCATCGAAGTTTGATTGTCTTAACTATGTCCGCCTCTGAGAATTAGTATTTTCCTACATTTAACTTCATAAAAAATACCCTCCAACAATTTCTCAACCAAATTATATATCTTTAAGATCATTAGAAATATTTTGGAACAAAAAAGTAGGAGGTTACAGGCAAAATAAAAATTTCCTAAAAAAAGTACCGTAAATTCTCTCGTATAAGCCGCCGCTTATACCAGAATCCAAATAAAAGTTAGCCTTATAGGATCAGGCCAAAGAAGGCGTGCGGCTTATATGAGGGTTTTTGGCACTATAGAACAGTATTAAATTTACAATTTCCAAGCATGAGATGCACCTCAAATCCCCCTCCAAAGTCGGGGGTGCAGCTTATAGGAGAGGTGCGGCTTATACGGGAGAATTTACAGTGATAGAAATGGGTAGAATGGTAATGCATCACACTTAAAGTGTTGATAAAGATGGGTCATGTCATAAAGGTTAACAATATAAGCAAATATTGTCAGATTGGGCAGTTTCGTCTTTTGCCACCAGGTGCCGTTTGAGTAGATCGTGTCTACTCCCTTTAAAGTAGGTGCACCAATATTGGTCCATAGTGAAAAAGCTCAGGAGCATTCAATAAGCCACAGTAGACCTCTGAGATGGTGCATAAACTGGGAAGCGGTGGTTTGAAGCCGAAGTGTGTATCTGACTATATTCTTGAATTCTAGGTGTGTCATATATGCAGAATGCGCCTTATACGCTGGAGATTACGGTATTTTAACTCATACAGCATTCTGTACCTTTTTACAGGAGAAGTTGAGTCTAGAGAACACCATCGAGAGTCTAAAGGAGGACCACAAGGTGCAGATCAAGGACTTCATGACCCAGATAGAGGAGAACGCCAAGCGTAATAAGGACAAGTATGAGTCGCTCACAGCCGCTCACACCGAGCAGATGGAGCAACTCAAGGCTGAGCACTCTGTGACACTACAGGAGAGGCTAGATGAGCTCCAGCAGCAGTACCAGGTCCAGATTGACACCATGACTAAGGACTATGAGAAGAACTTGAGCTCCTCCAACACTGATATGACTGACATGTATGTAGCACAGATAGAGGCGCTCAAAGAGGCCCATCAGAAGGCTGCCGACGAGCAGAGAGAGCAGTTGGAGACTTTCAGGAAGCAGGTCAGCGAGCTGTCGCAGAAAAACGCTGAACTCAGTAAGGAGATTGAGGATAAGACGAGGGATTATGAGGCACAAGTTAATGCATTACAAACCCAGCTAAAGGAACAAGGGGAGCTCAGTGAGAAGTTGACCAAAGAGAAGGAGAATCTACAAGCAAAGTTCTCCAAGCAGAAGGAAAAACTTGATGCAAGGTTTAAAAAGGTAAAAGAGGAGGTGGGTACTTTGAATGAAAAACTTACACACTTAACAAATGAAAATGACAGTTTACAAAAGAGCCTCAATGAAAACAAAAAGGAGAATGCGAAAAAACTTGAAAATTTGGAACTGAAGGATCAGCAGATCTTTGACTTAACACAGAAGGCGGAGAGCGAGAAATCACAGTTAAGTTCAGAACTGGAGATGAAGCAAAAGGAGCTGGAGCAGAAGGTTGAGCAGTATGAGACGAGGCTAAAGGACGAGCGCACAAATCACGAACAGGAAATGAACCGACGGTTAGAAGTTGTGCAGCTCCAACAGCAATCATCAGCCGACGAGGTAGTGACCGAATTAAACAAGCAGCTTACATCTGCTAACGAGAAGATTGGTGCTCATGAAATGCTGATACAAGAACTGAAGATGCAGGAGTCTGATTTATCAAACAAACTTGACAATTCACAGAAGGAGCATAGCACCAAGATCAGCAGTCTTAATGAAGACATTGCCAACTTGGAGCAGAAAATAGCAAACCTGACTGAGAAAGAGAACCAGCTGAAGAAAGATAAGGAACAATTGGAGAGTGATTATGAGGAAAAACTGTCAGCTCAGACAAAGTCTATAAATGATATGAGGGATAATGTCGAACAGTTGAAAAAGGCGGAAAGTGACTTAAAGGAACAGCTTGATGCTACGATACAGGAATGGCAATCCAAAATGTCTGCCGCTGAGGAGAAACAAAGCGCTGAAATGTCCCAGTTGTCTCAAACCTTATCCGAGAACCAAAGTCAATTACAAACTGTGATAGGAGAGTTGGAGACGGCGCGGACGGAAAACGCGAACATATCAAATAGACTCACCACAGAACTTGACAACAAGTCTGCTGAACTAGAAGATACCATTAACAAAACAAAACAGCTTCAAGAAGAGCTACAAAAGTCCCAACAGTCCCAGACAGAGCAGCTAGAATCTGTGAAATCAGACCTGCAACAGAAAACTGAAGAAGTAAATGCCTTTCGGACTGAGCTTCAGGAAAAGTTGAGTCGTGCTGATGAAGCCACTCAGAGAGTGGCGGAGCTCGAGCAGAATTTGACAACATGGAAGACGGCGGCTGAGGAGAAGGAGGGTGCACAGTCAGACTTGTTACACAAAATATCCGAGATGGAGTCGAGCGCACAACAACAACGAGAAGCTCTGCAGGAGAAGGTGTCCCTGTTAGAGAAACAGGTAAGTTGATGTTAAGTGGACTCTTTGTTGGACTCCTTTAAAAGTGTACTTTTTGATATTTTAGTGCTTTTTGTAGTCATGATGCACCAATACAGTTCTGGCAAGTATTGTTATTAGTGCATCATGACCATCAAAGACTGTATCAAGTCCATATTGGTTGAAATGATGCATGAACATAGGCTGCTGCTAAATCCACATGATACTTTTCACCATTAGGCCACACCAAAAAAATAAGTTGGTCTACGGATTTTGGTTTTGAAAAAATGGTGCGAGCAAGCGAAATTTTTTGAAATTTTTTTAAAGAATTTTTTGGCGTCCAATGGATTCTTTGCTGGAAAAGTGAGGCGGGCGAAAAAAAATTTATTTTAAAAAAAAAAGTTGCCAAATATCACAGAGAAAACTTGTAGAAAGTGAAGCGAGCGAAATCCGTTGACGAAATTCTTTTTTCAAAGAAAATAAAAATTTGTATTTCCGAAAATATGGAGAGGGAAATCCGTAGACCAACTTATTAAACGAGGCAAGGGCTTTTGACACCACCTTTCTGACCTCTTGTCTACTAGCCCTTAGCCGAGTTTCTTATGATTACCAAGTTTCAATTGCTATTTTGGCCTCTAGCAGATTACATGCACCACCAAAAAACTATTCCATTACACAGCATATGCCCTATCACACCCTTCAAAGACCCCATGAGTCATATTTCTATTTACATGAAAATCTTTTGATAAATGATGAAAAAAACATTTCATGGGGTATGCTTTTCTTATATTTAGATTCCAAGAATTTGCATAGACCATCAAAACCTGTCATTTAGCCCTATTTCTGTTACAACTGAACCCCCAAAAATTAGTCATATAGTGAGACAAAAAGTAAGACAAAGCTATCCATGTAATAGAATTTACATTTAAGGTGTACTTTGATGGCTGTGACATGGTAATTACTGTTGGTTTTTTTTCCTATGGAGAAATGCATGGGATTTAGGGCTCTTTTTACCCTAAATAAAAGGGTAATCAAACTGTCTTTAACCCCACTTATAGACAGATTTCAGATTTTTTAGAAGAGGAGGGCATAGAGTAGGTATGGGGGCAGTGCGTGCCATGGTTATCTGGGCAAATATCTTTTGATATAGTTGATTTTGAAGGCCTTCCAATTTGGTTTATTGATAGGTTTAATTCCAAGATTCTCTCATAGACAAAACATTAGTCTTGCATTGGAGTTGGATCTAGGTGAGTACATAGAGGAGCCTAGTAGGTTTCTCTATGGTAAGTATCAGCAGTGAGATAGCTGGGCCCTTTAAGAAGATTGGCTTCCAATCATTTCCCATGGGAAAGGAAGGAAATGTAACAAGTAATTATAACAAGGTCACATCACCTTGGCTACACTGTCTGTGATGTTAATTGTAGGATCAACAATGACTGTCTATGGATGGATGGATGGATGGATGGATGGGACTACGGGGGTCGGGACGGGGGTCGGGACAGGGGTCGGGACGGGGGTCGGGACGGGGGTCGGGATACTCAGAGCTGTGCTGGTAGTTGTGTTGGGAGGGGGAGGAAGACAATCAAGCAGCTAAATGTGTCCTTAATGACATAGTGGGAAAGTCATGGGCAAGTCATCAAGCCTAGGCTCTGTACCCTTGCCTCGTTTCCTTTCTGTCTCTCCAAGACATACTCTCGACTCAACTGTTTTAAAATAAACGCTCTCTTGTTTTTTTATGTTTCATGCATCACTGCATAATTCAAATCAGCTGTTTACATTGTCATAGTAGACTATTAATGTGGTAGTGACAACTAGGAATACAGCATTTTAATGTAAAGTTGATGATATGCATTATTACAAAAGCTGTGATGATGACCAATAATGCACACAATTATGTTAATTTCATGTGAATAACACTGTCCATAGACTTAACACTAGAGTGGCGCTCCCCAGTTGAACACGGAATAAACACAGAACTGAACTGCCTAGGATACATTTTCATTGACCTACCCCTCGGGGGAGACGGTCCCCCTCAGGGTGGATCGATGATAATTCAGTTATGTCTAATTACCCTATGGACTTACACAATGACACCTGCCAGTGGCACAGGGGTGCTAGAGTCAGTGATACACTACAGTGGGCATACACAATATACTGTAATCTCCCGCGTAGAAGATGGGCTGCGCGTATAAGACGCACCCCAAACTTAGCAAATGCATTTTCACGTATAAGACGCACATTTTAAGGCTCAATTTTGTAAATCCAGTACTGTTCTATAGTAAAATTACCCCTCGTATAAGACGCACCCCCAACTTGAAGAAATCCTATAAGACGCACAAGGCATTTGTTTGGCGTAGAGGACGCGTCTTATACGCGAGGTTTTACGAAATGGTAGAGTTCTTATAAATGCATGTACCACATTGTGCACAACTTCCTCCCTGTTATATCCAGCTACAGGAGAAGGAGAGTACATCAGCAGACATCTCATCCCGCCTGGAGGCGCTGCAGGAAACACTCCGTGAGAGGGACTCGGTGATATCTCAGAAGGAGGCAAAGGTACTCAGTGTACAGACGGAGCGGGAGTCTCTTGTACAGCAACACTCACACACCGTGACAGACCTACAACACCAGCTTAACGATAGGGACCAGAAGGTGCGCGATATGGAACTAGAGGTAGGAGTTATGGCTTTAGGGCAGTCATGAGATGGCATTCAGTCCAGTTAAATAATAGGAAAAGCAAGCATACTGTTTGAAAAAAAGAAGAATTAGACTTTTTACCTGCAGTGTACCAAGTGAATCTACCTGCGTGCAACTGAAAAGCTCTATTCACAAAACTTTTAAGCGACACCAAGAGTCCAGGTTGATACTCAATAAGGCATCTGCCGGCTTATACTTTTCTTTCGGCACAGCTTGATATATTCAGATTGACCTCTAGTTCGCAAATTTTATATCAGCCGAGGCTTATACATAGTATCAGTGGGTATCTCACTTGAGAAACACTTGCATATTAGTGTTTAAAACAGTAGTGGGAATCAGATTCAAATTTGTAAATGTTTTTATTTGCTAGGATCAATAACAGAGTTGGTCTTCTTGTGTAAACGAGTGGTTTAATTGCTAATCAAGGTGCAGAAAATCCAACAACTGGCTGTAGAGGACAAAGATGCTGCCATCCTGCAGGTCCAAGGTCAGCTGGACAAGAAGACGGCAGAGCTTGACGCAGCCAATAAGAAGTTTGGTCAGCTACGGGAGGAGGCAAAGTCGCGTATAAAAGACCTGAAGGCACGCATGGAGGAAACTACCGTACAGTTAGAGGATAAGGACAAACAAATAGCTGCTAAGGTGAGAAAATTAACTAGTACAGGTGTCCACAGAGGCAATATGCTATTGTGAAATGCTGCACATAAGCCACTGCAGCTGTTATGCTGTAATCTCTGTGCAGTTTATACCATAGTAACTTGCATATAAGGTGCAAGCTATGGGGCACACCTAGGACTTCATTTTGGTCACTTTATGGCTGTGGCTTATAGCCAGGGATTCTACGGGTTTGTATAAGTGGACAACCACAGAGTTTCCGTTACAGTAATTAGTTTGCTGAGATTCCCAAACCCAGGGTAGTAGGGCTAAGTGAAATTTCACCCCCTCTCCCCCCCCCAAAAAAAAAAAATATATATATATATAACTTAGTGTAATACCCCACAGATAAGGTGCACCTACAAGGTGTACCTGGGGCAAAGTCGAGCTCGTTTTAGTACTGCTCTATGTACCGTAATCTCCCGCGTATAAGGCGCGTCTTATACGGGGGGTTTTAGTTCCCATTGGATCCACAAGGGGGACACCAAGACCTTTCTTTTGATTTCTTACATGCCCCCTTGGTCAAAATGGGACAAAATGGGGCCCAGTAGGGTCCGGGATGGCCCAAGCTACACATAGGTTTTTGAATTTTGAAAATTCATCCAGTAGAACCAAAGTTATGAATTTTTCATTTTTTTGAGAATTTTCCAAAACTCTAGGTGCGCCTTATACGCGGGCTGTGCCTTATACGCGGGAGATTACGGTAATATCCTCACCTATAAGGTGCAGCCTGATAAGGTATTTTTATGGAACACCGCGAAGGCTTATCATTGCATGTAAGCTACATCTTATATGTATTACAGTAAAATAAGTTAAAAACTTGTTTTGCAGGAGACGGAGATGCAGATGCGGGTGCAGACATTACTGGAGGAGTTTGAGGTGGAGAAGGCAGAGTTGGTGAAGGAGCATGAGGCGAGTGTTAATACACTAACACAACAAGTACAGCATGAGAAGGACTCACTCACAGCGTACAAGGTAAGAACCATTAAACATGTGGCCATTTAGCACTGTAACGGTTCGTTTTATGTGTTTATGTTGGGTGGCTCTTAGGCTCGCTTAATACTAGACGTATCACACAACACGAGAAGTTCGGGTTGGGCAAAGCCCTTTAGACTTCCCACCTGTTCAGGTGGGCTTTATTTGAGAAGTCTACTATTACGTCTGGACTGGACTAGGTCCAGTCCCCTTCTGCGGATCGTCCAGCTCCTTAGTAGGAGCTGGATGCGAGGCGTGGTGCTGCCCCCTCTTGTACCAAATGGGTATCGCAAAGCGACACCTGGTTGGCATAGAAGGAACGAGCACATCTCTCGGATGAACCGCACTAATGTATACACGACGATGCCGGCCCCTACAGCACTCATCAATACATACGGTTTTTGATATAACTGTAAGGGTGTTTATAAATGCGCACTGCTCTTGTTAAGTCAGGGCCAGGAGTTGGACCCCATAAACCCCCAAATTCCTCTTTAGAAGATATTGTAGGAGTGCATGTCCTGTCTTAGGGCAGAATATCCTCCTTATTTATGTTACAGTCGACATAAACATGTTTGCTATCAACTGACAATAACTAGGTTTGAGCTGGATAGAAGTTGCAGTGTATAGACTTTGTTTTAATATGAAGTTCTTTCCAATGAAACATGACAAGAACTCATCATCAAAAATGTCAGTTCTCTTAGTGTAACACCTGCTGTTCTCACCATCCAGGAGACCGTGGAGAAGCATCAAGCTGAACAACAAGAACAGACAAAGGATGCGATCAGTACACTCAAGGCACAGCTTGACGACACACTGAAACAGAAGGAGGACGGGTTTAATACTCGTCTGAAGGAACACGAAGAAGCCAAAGCAAATGGTAACAAAAAAACCATGAAAATTCTTGACTTGATATAAATGAAGCAAACATAGGGAATTTAAAGAACATTTATTCATCTGCAAGAATTAGTCTTCTCAGGACTTTCTCTGAATGAAGGGATGTTCAATTCTGTGTATTTTATGCTCTACAAAATTCCTTAGCTTATGATATAATAATCAAACATAGTTTAAAGGTACCATTGCTTGACAAGCAAGATTTACAAAAAGTCTTTGATTGATACCTGATGAAAAGAAAATTACTTGGACTTGACCTATGAAATTCTGGCCAATATCTCTTGGTACCAAAAAGAGCCTAAAATAAGTGAATAATCCCCATCAATAGTAAACAATGAAGGAATTAACTAAATACCACCTGCTTAGCTTTCTGAGATCATCAAGGTCAGAAAAAGTGCCATACACTGCATATATAACAACTCCGTTCTGCATTGCATGTATTCCTTCAGTTCACAACTTTCAGTTTCCATTCACACTATAGTTCTATGCAGCAAGAAAGGGATGACTTTCATAGAAGTTTTGATGCCCTTTTCTGGGACTATTTATCAAAAGATGAATGCTTAGTGAATCCCCTGTAGGGGCTGACCAGGTTCACATATTAAGACACTTGATCAAGACAATCTCATGAAAATTCTGCTGAAACTATAGTGAATTCTTTTTTTCTTCTATTATTTTCATTCTGTTTGAAAAGTCATCATTTCTTGCTGTATGAGTCTATAGCATCCTTTGCTAATTAACACTCCTCTACGAAAAAGTGCATGGATACCTTTTTATTTCAGAATTAAAACAGGCTTTGAGTGACAAAGATGACCAGCTCCAAAAGCAGATTGAGGAAGTGAAAAGTAAGAGTGTAGAAGGAAAAGATGCAACCATATCGGAACTTCAAGCCACACATAATGCTGAATTAGAGAGACTCAAACAAGAATTAGGCGAAGCGCAAGGTCAACTTCTGAAACTTAATCAACTCTCAGAGGAAGCAGAGCATTTGAATCAAAATAAATCTCAGTTAGAAGGTGAAATTAAAAATCTTCAGGAGAAATTTGAATCAGAAATACAGGAAAAAACAACCAAGGAGAACCAATTAACTGAGGAAGTGCAGCAGTTGTCAAGCAGATCTGCCTCTTTGGAAGAGGAGGTGAAGAAATTAACTGAACAAATTGAAGTTTGCCAAAAGGGCTCAGAAACCCTACAGGGGGATTATGAGGCCAAGGTCAAGGCCATTCAGGAGCAGTATCAGAATGAGGTCCAAACTAAACAATCAGAATTAGAGGAAAAGATTGACAACATCAAAATCAGTTATGAAAAAGAAATTGAGCAAATAAAGGCAGAACACACTAAGAGCCTTCAGGAACAAACCCAAATGATTGAGGAGAATAATGCTACATTGAAAGAACATAAATCTTTAATAGAACAAAAACAGAAGGAACTTAAAGAGCTGCGAGACAAATTCAAGCAGCTGAAAGAAAAGGCCCATGCAAAATTAGAAGAGTTGAGAGGGCAGTTGGACTCTAAAGACGCCGCAGCTGCAGCCCTTACGGCGCAGGTTGAAGCAACCCAAAAGGAATATGAAGTACGTCTTGCAGAAATGATGGAAAATGACATTGAGCTGCAAGCTAAGCTAAAGGAGTTGACTACAAAGTTAAATAACACAGAGGAACAGTTACAGGAATATACACAAACCCTAGAAAGCACTGTGGAAGGTTATAAAAAGGAGCTGTCCTCTCAGAAAACGTTCTATGAGGAACAAATGGCTCTTCTGACACAGCAGGTGACAGAGTTTAGAGATCAGTCCAAACTTACAACAGAAGGTCTACAAAAAGAACTTCAAGAAAAGATTGATGAGAAAAATAACCAGTTAAAAGAACAATCAGAAAAACACACAGAAGAGGTTACAAAAGTCAAGGAGACTTTCAAGCTCAAATTACAGGAACTGAAGCAGCAGTATGCAGCTAAGGTCAAAGATGCAGTTAGTCAAGGTGAAACCAAAGTTAAAGAAGTTCAGGAGTCAATAGAATCAGCTCTTAATGATAAAAAGAGTGCATTATTAGAGGTAGAAAATCTAAAGGAAGTGCTAAGCCAAAAGGACACTGAAATCAAGGACTTTGAGACTAAAATCAAAATCACAGAAGTGGAAATGTTGGAAAAGGTGCAATTACAAGAGAGTACATTGGCTGAGGTAGAAAGTCTGAAACAGGTGCTAAATCAGAAAGATGATGTAATAAAGGAGCTTGAGACCAAGATCAAAACCACAGAGGAGGAATTGAGTGAAAAGGTTCAATTACAAGAGCAGGAGTTGAAGATTTTAAGAGATGAAGTTGAAAATGAAAAAGAGAAAAGCTTGAACTCAGAGACTGAGGTCCAAGAGCAGCTTATTGTGAAGGAGGAGCAGATAAAGGTGGAGTATGAAAGCAAACTTGGTGCCACAAACTCTAGATGTGCCCAGATAGAGGAGGAGAAAAAACAAGAACTACACTCCATAAAACAGGAATATGAACAGCTTTTGAACACAAAGCAGTTAGAATATGAACAAGATCGAGACGCCAGGTTAAAAGATCTGGAAGATAGCTGCGCCGAGAAAATATCTAAAAAAGATGAAGAGTGCCAAGTTAAACTTGCAGAGTTAAAGAAAAAAGCTGAAACTAAATTGATGCAGATAAAGAAAACTCTTGAAGGCAACCGTGACGGAGTTGTCGCTGAGTTGAATGAAAGCAATTCTAAATTGCAGGACACTGTTAGTGAATTAGAAACACAAATTGCTCAAATAGAACAAGAAAAATCACAACTTGAAGCCAGAGTTAGCCAGTTAGAACAGGAACATGCAGCAGAAAAAGAGACACTGAAGTCAAGTTTCGAGACAGAGTTACAGTCGAAACAGGCAATTATCACAGAAAGTTTGCAAAAGTCAGACTCTGAACAAATATTAGCCTCCAACCTCAAAGTTGAGGAATCAAGACTTACAGAAAGGATTAGTGTGATAGAAAAGGAGAAGGCTGATTTGGAAGAACGAAAAGTCAGCTTGGAAAAGGAGATAAAAACTTCTAAAAAGCAAATAGAAAAACAAAAAACTGAGATCGAGCGGCTTAATCATGCTCATGATGTTGACATGAGGACTATGAAACTAGAACATGAGGAGGAACTGGAGAAGTTGAAGGGAGAATACGATGGTCGGATAGAGGACATTGAAACCGACCACAATGTACGGGTTAAACAGCTGGTGAAGGAGTTCCAGCTGAAGGTGGCAGAAAAGGAGCGGGACTTCCAGGAAACCTTCAGTAACGTCGTTGGTGAGTGGTTCATTTAAACCTGTGAAGGCCATTAGTGCATCCATGCATCATGCCCATTGGCCATCATGATGCATAAATGTAGCCCTGGCGAGTAACTCGCCAGGGCTACATTCATGCATCATGCCAACCCCATGGGTTCACTAATAGAACTTATAAAAGCTATCAGTAGTCATGTTATTTTAGACATTTTCCCAATTAGACCAGGACACACATAACATTTTCTCCATCTACTACCCCATACTTATCCCATACATATTAACATAAAAGATATCACGGTGTCTTTATTTCTTATCTTACTTCTTCATGCTCGAGTTTCTGTGCTTTGTTCCATCATACCACTTGATTGTTGTAAGGATGCAGTCAGCTGCTTTGGAATATGTTTATATTTATTTTTGAATTAACCTCAATTACACCTGATGAGACCCATTGAGGTCAAAACCTTGACATTCACCCATAGCACTCAATGCTGTGTTATACTCAAAACATATGTTGTGAGTTACAGTCCAAGAGTGTCACTCTCCAACACCTGTAGACACCAATAAACCATCATTGGTGTCATGGTGACAATGCATTCCTGTGTATGACATCACTGAATGCCATGGAGACACACCTTAGCAACGGAAGTTGATAAGGTGAGGCGAGCATGGCAACTGTGCCAGTAGCATGAAGGTAGTGTTGAGGTGAGGAGGTGCAGACAGTCGTCTCCCGAGTGGAATATGTTACTAACATTGTGAAAATGTTCATTATTTAACCCTACATGGTCCATTGAATTGATATACTATGGACTATGATTGTAATGCTATGAATGAAGCCCAGGTGAGTTACTCACCATGGCTTCATCATGATGCACAACCAGCGAGTAACTCGCCACAGCTGCATCCATGCATCATGATGACCCAAAAGCATAATGCATTAAATACTGTTAAAAAGCAGCACCTCACATAAAGTTTGAAAAAAGAAATTACACTAATCTTTGTGACTGAAATGGAACTCTCTTGCAGAGAAGGGAAGGAGAGAAGAAGACAAGATAACGTATGAGCACAGGAAAGAAATGGAAGAATTGATACAAGACCTACATGAAAAGGACCAAAAAATGGAAGAGCTAATTGACGATTACGAAGTTCAACTCCAGGTAACGCATTCACAAAATATGTACACCCTATTTATCATTTTAAGTGCAAAGCACACTTTAAAGTAATATCTATCAGGTCAGTAATGTTATTGATCACCAAAATCAAACATTTCTTGGCACTTTCTGAAACATTGGGCAAAATCCTCGATCCTCGCCTTACACTTGGGTATCTGTTGTTTGGATCCATCTGCTCCACCTCACAAAGAGTTCCTAAGATTAGACTTTAGCAAGTAATCATGTATTCTATAAGGAATAACTAGGGTTAGTTTCACATTCAAGCCACACCTTATACACAAAGTACATCGGTAATTACAACCCACTACATGTCTGACATAAGGCGAGGGACGAGACACACAAAGCCGAGCTGGAAGAGAAATATCATGAGTTGAGTGAACTGGAGGCACTGAGAGCGGAGCAGGAGCAGGCGTTCCACACAGAGCGTGAGACGATGGAGGCCGACATCCGCGCCCAGCTCACCAAGCAGTTTGAGAGTCGAGAACAGTTACACCAGGAGGAGTTAGAGGGACTCAGTAAGGAATGGCAGCATGAGCGACAGGTTAGGACCACCCGGCTTTCATACTACTAGACACTTACAGAGTAAATCTATTGAACCGTTTAAAGACTGATAGTGCATCAGACTCAGAGGCGAAGGAAGCAAATCTTCTTTGGGGGGGGGGCCCAGTTGGGGGCCCACGTCAACCACCTTGAATTGTTGGCTAAAGCACAGTAGCACCTATATATACCTATATAAAATCTGTATAGAAAGGTAATTTTTGATGAATTTTAGATCTGGGTTGAGACCCAGGCCCCCATTTTCCCTATCCCATTAATATATCAATCTAATTTGAGGTGCAAAGTTTTAGCTTCTTG
Organism: Acholoe squamosa; assembly: GCA_949317995.1. Lineage (NCBI taxonomy): Eukaryota > Metazoa > Annelida > Polychaeta > Phyllodocida > Polynoidae > Acholoe > Acholoe squamosa. The sequence continues at coordinate 2,800,434 of OX439045.1, forward strand.
TTCAATGCATTATAAATTCTTGCCAAATTTTTTTTTTTGGGGGGGGGGCCCAGACATACTCAGGCACCACCTCCTTTATGATTGGGGGGCCAAGCCCCCCCCCTTTTCCTACGCCCCTGCAGACCTATTGGTCATGATGCATGAGTGCAAAGCTGGGCACTACCTTGCCAGTGCTACAGTCATGCATTGTGTTGATCATGTGGGGTTGATACACTCCTGGAGCACTTCATTGGTGCATCATGCTGACTAATTGGCATGATACACTTCTGCATTTTAAAGGGTTAAATAAGTTACAACAATTAAGTTACAACAAGAGATTTAATCTCTTAAAGTGATTCAAGTTTTCTCCAGTATTGGAGAACTCTGGCCACAGTGTGCCCTGATCACAGTGTTTTTGTTCTGATTGTAGTTTTATACAAACTTTGGCACATCCTTCTGCTAATGACACACATATATACATCTAGAGTCATTGTTGTAGAGCATGCCTCTTTTACTTCACAAATGTCAGTAAAGCTTAGATTGTGATAGTTGCAGAATTATACAAGTTTGATGTTTTGACATCATGACTTTTACAAACCTTTTCTCATACCTACACATAAGACCTTTGATTTATACAGTGTATCACATCAATAGCACTTTTAAGACTCACATACCTTTAGTTTCTTTTCATTAAATGTATTTCCAGTTCACTGTTCCACTAGATATATTTCTGAATAATGCTCCCAAGAGAGGGTGTATTGAAAATGAAATATGTACATGCTTGCCTACTTTTGACAAGAATACTACATTTTGACATATATGATTTTGCTTACTAGAAGAGTTTCATAGATGAAGCTATGGTATTATGAATCTGTATCACCATGGTAACTGGAATTCCCCTTGTTACCATGACTGTTGTTTAATATGGACTTAGCCTGAATTTTGATTATCATCAACTTGACTTCTCCCCAAGGTCACTGCAATAAATTTACACTCTTTTATGCCTCACTATATTTGATAAGAAGACAACCAAAAGTCTCAGTTTTGAAAATAAAAACAAATGTTCCAGATTATTATGCTAGCAAACATTGCTCTCCATGGAATTCTGTTTCAAATACTTCATTTTGTACTGTGATATAATGTTTTGCAGTCTTATTTTTGAGCGAGGCAACCCTCACAGATTTTGGTGTCCTTTTGAGAAAAAAAATATGGTCGAGTCGCATCTTGTTGAGAAGTCAAAGTTGACCTGCTGTTTGTGTATACTCGTTGTTGACTCGTCGCTTACCTCTGTGTCATTCCCTCGTTGTGTCTAGAGCACCGCCTCTGCATCAGACGAATCACAGCCACAGGTAGTAAAGCATTGTTTGTTTACCTTAGTTGCTACAAATTAATTTTACCCTGAAGACTCATACAGGTTCATAAAGGTTCCTTTAATGATGTATTTACATTCTAAAGGGAATGGGGGTGTCTTTCTATTTCGTGGAAATGAGTATTTTTTGGAATTGAAGATTTTTTGGAATTTCACCTTAGCGAAGCATGTGCCCCGAAACCCCCAGTTTTGTTGACACAATCCAAAGAAAATTTTCAGGAACTTTCTGTTTCTGTTGTCAGTTTGCAGGTGTGTGAGATTTACTTCTTTTTATATTATTCATAACAGTGGGTTTGCATACAGTCTGCATTGATGCTATTATTATGTACAGGGTTCCTACTGCTTAGGAAATGCCTGAGAACAAACTTGGCCAGGAAAAGTCTCTAATTTGGTGGTGGTTGAAGGAAGATCAGAACTGTTGACCTGTCAGAACTGTTGATCAACTAAAATATAATATGTCCTTAACTAAAAATGTGTAGATATGATTATGGAAACCTTGGATTTTCTTTTTTTTTCTTCTATGGGAACTCTGTATGGTCTATAAATATTCCCTAGTTATTACAAATTAAATTTAATTTTTTATGTAAATAAGAGATTGACTTCTTGGGGGATTTCCTTTCAGCAAAAGTACCTGATACTCAGGTTGACAATGAGAGGGTATCTTGAAAATATTTCAACATAAAAATAACAAACACCACCTGGTAAAGTGACTAACTGTCAATCTAGCTAATAACTTTATGCAAACTCATTCACTTATTTATTTTTGTCCATACAACATACAGAGATGTAAGTTGTCAGGGATTTCCCTGAAAATAGGGATTTCAAAAATCTTTAAATTTAGTCCAAACAGGGATATCATGAGCCCTCAGGGTAGTAGACAATGTGAGTATTCATGTTTATCATAAAACAAATTCAATGAATCTTGTGTTCTTTCCCTAATCCTCTATTTCACACAGGCCCTGGCCTCAGTTGTCTGCTTCAGCCAGTGACTCCACTAAGGAGTAGGCAGGCCCCCTGGTGTAAGCAGAGGGACTTACTGGCCCAGGGGTAGGCCAGGGATAAGGTTTGGGCAGGGAACCACAGGGGTGAACCGGCTCAGTGAGAAGTGAATGGAATTCTGCTCTCTGATTGGTCTAAAATGCTTAGTCAGAAGACTGTATAATACAGTGTCCCCACATGGTGTCTTGCCATTGGTAACCTTATCGGAGTGTTGTGGTCTGGGAAATCCCCTTAAGAGGGGCCATATGAAACCCACCCCACTCTCTTCCTCCAAACACTACAACTATACACTGTCAATGTTTCAACTCCACACCACACACACTGGCCCATATAGGCTGAAACAAGGGGAGGGAGTATGGATACAATTGTATGCACAATGTACATCTACTGATGCCCCTCCTAAATGTATTGAACATGTCAGGCATGTACTCAAAATCCTTTAGTATTTCAGCCAATACCCCACATGGAAATGAAACTGATTCTTTAGATAGAGCCTCTAAAACAAATAGAATACATTGAAAAATATCAATTTTTGAAGGGGGGGTAATTTCCGCGACAGCAGCTTTTCAGGGAATTTCTCAATACCCAACTTACATCTCTGAACATACTACAACGCCCCCCTCACAAATTCATCATCACCCTCAAGTGTATTTTCCTATTAGTTTTTAAGTCTTTATCACAGGAAATATGACTCACAATTGGTTCAATATATTAATTGAGAACTATCTTTTCACTATCTATAGTGGGTGTTGGGTTTATGATTAAGCTTGTCTTTTTCTGATTTTGTAATGTAAATTCCAGTTGTAACAATGAATCATTTCTTATCTTTTTGTAGTCCCCCCACCTATTTCTTGTTGGTAATGTAATTATGCATCATATTTACAATAATTACCATTAGATAACTTGGAATCAGTTCGAATTTAGCAGACAGTCTTAGATATTCAACAACTGTTATAAACTCATTTTGTATACCATGGTATTTGATCATTTAATTACATTTTAGAAATCTATTTAGTAGACTCCAAGGACTATAAAAGTTTGCACTTTGTCTGATGTGAAAAGGAGCAAATGGTGGGAGATATTTTTAGAAGAGGGAAAGACCTTTTCCACACCATAACCAACTGGTATTCCAGTCCCCTTTTTTCAAAACAAAAACAAAGATTTTGGAATTTGTCTGGGTTTCATTGACCCCAGTATTTCCCATTTCAAATGTTAAAAACCAATAGGTATCTAAGAAATCCTCCAATGGCAAAAAAAAAAGAAAGATTTTGAATCTATGCAAGGAAAGATTTTTCCAATTTCTTCTCATCAATAAGGTGCATTAGAGGCTTATCGTCACATTGGATATGCTCGGTATTTCAGTAGATAGCAGGTAACTAGATTCACTCAGACAGGCGTCATGATTACTACGGGGTCCACTCAGACAGGCGTCATGATTACTACGGGGTCCACTCAGACAGGCGTCATGATTACTACGGGGTCCACTCAGACAGGCGTCATGATTACTACGGGGTCCACTCAGACAGGCATCATGATTACTACGGGGTCCACTCAGACAGGCGTCATGATTACTACGGGGTCCACTCAGACAGGCGTCATGATTACTACGGGGTCCACTCAGACAGGCGTCATGATTACTACGGGGTCCACTCAGACAGGCGTCATGATTACTACGGGGTCCACTCAGACAGGCGTCATGATTACTACGGGGTCCACTCAGACAGGCGTCATGATTACTACGGGGTCCACTCAGACAGGCGTCATGATTACTACGGGGTCCACTCAGACAGGCGTCATGATTACTACGGGGTCCACTCAGACAGGCGTCATGATTACTACGGGGTCCACTCAGACAGGCGTCATGATTACTACGGGGTCCACTCAGACAGGCGTCATGATTACTACGGGGTCCACTCAGACAGGCGTCATGATTACTACGGGGTCCACGGGGTCAATATGATGCAGTGTTGGCGTATTGCTGCATCGTGAAGACAGTCTTAAGGCATTGTCCTAATAGGGCTAACTTTCTCATATTTAAACTGAGGCTGCAAAATAATCAGCTTTGCGGACAGCGCCCGCATCCCTTAAAAAGAGCCGCATGTACTCTTTTTATCACCATTATACAAAAAGATACCCTAAAAAAAACTGCATCCCTTGAAAAAAATCATAAAAATAATTTTTCAAAATCCTCACCTCCAATGTGGTACTTCTACTTGATCAATTTTTACAATTTAAACAGTTTTGGAAACCTGAAAATGTGTGCTTTTTAATCCTAGAATTGCCAGATTGATTATGTGAACGGTTGATATGATGTAAGATGATAGAATAGGAAACATATTTTCCAGGGTATTGGGCAGCATCTACAATAGATTTTGTACTTTGCAACACAGTGCTATGGTTTATATTCTACTTAAAGTGCTCTATAGGACGAGAAAGATTAGCAACATCTGAAGGGGCAGACAATGTGTAAACCTCTTAATTATATCTGTGGACCATATTCAATTGTGAAAAAAGATAAAAATAAAAAGCCGCCTCCCTCATCATTTCAAATAAGGGGAAAAAGAAAAAGTTACCTCCCTCACTACCGAAATATCATATGACAAATAAAATAAAAAGCCTCCGTCCCTTGCCATCCTTTTTCAAAAAGTGTCTGCAAAGCTGATTATCAATTTTATGCAGCCTAAAGAGATGTTTTTACCCCTTATGACTCATTCTTCCAGGAGTTGGTACATCAGAACCAGTTGACACTGAACGCAATCCAGAGCAGCTCCTCCAGTAGCGAGTTGCTACGGCAACACGTCATTCAACTCACTAAACAAGTAGAGGAACTCAAAGTCAGGCACAAGTAGGTCAACTTATGGTCATTGACCAAAGTAAAGTAGGTCAACTTATGGTCATTGACCAAAGTAAAGTAGGTCAACTTATGGTCATTGACCAAAGTAAAGTAGGTCAACTTATGGTCATGGACCAAAGTAAAGTAGGTCAACTTATGGTCATTGACCAAAGTAAAGTAGGTCAACTTATGGTCATTGACCAAAGTAAAGTAGGTCAACTTATGGTCATTGACCAAAGTAAAGTAGGTCAACTTATGGTCATTGACCAAAGTAAAGTAGGTCAACTTATGGTCATTGACCAAAGTAAAGTAGGTCAACTTATGGTCACTGACCAAAGTAGTAGATGATTCAAGCTATGCATGCATGCTCATATCACATTCAGGATTCCCTAGCCTACTTAAAATGGTCCATATCGCCTCTTTCCCACCCCTTTGGTGTGTTTGGTGCACACATATGCGCAGGCACCAACATACTCATCTGTGAAATTGTGGAATGTAGTTTTCTTGCCATGAATAAGACCGTAGCTGTCGAAATATCATTAATTATCTTTTACTCAGATTACAGTAAATTCTCGTATAAGCCACACCCCCAAATTTTGTAGGAGCTATAATCAGTACCCAAGGCTGGAAAATTAAAGATTTTATACTATTCTTTGGGATTCAATACTCCCCTATAAGCTGCACCTAGACTTTGGGCTAAGTCTATAACCCTCACTTAGATCTGGGTTCTGATACTATCCACGGCTTATACGAGACAATTTACGGTAGTGTGGCTGTCGAGATATTGTTAAACATATCTTCCTCACTCATTTCAGATTAGTCAAGTATGACTTATCCACTATTTATTGGAGAATAAAAATCGCATCTTTGTTTGAAACTCCTATATATCAAGATAAGAATAGCTCATATTGATATCACAGGTTAGAGCTGGCGGAGGTGCGTAGTGGTCGTGACATGGCACGTAGCGGGCTCCCGAAGCCCCTGCTGGGCGGGGGTGATGTGGACGGGCAGGAGGAGCAGTCAGAGCTACAACAACTGGAACTGGAGAACCTAGACCTACAAACCCACCTCATACAACAGAGTGGGGACCTTGCCAAGCTAAAACTCAGCGAACGGGACCTAAAACAACAGGTTAGATTTACTGTATTGGGATATAGGGATCTCATCAAGCTAAGGGAGTGATCATTTTTTAACAACGGGGGGGGGGGTGGGTTAGAGGGGGGTCAGAATTTTTTCAACCCCTTGACTGGGGGGTTCAGAATTTCTTCAATCCCCCAGATGGGGGGGGGGGCAATATAATTACACCTGTTTTCAGTGGAAAACCCCGCGGGTTACTAAAGGTTAAAAGGGGTTTCCCCCTTTATGGGGGGGTAAAAAAAATGTCTACCCTCGAGAGGGGGGGGGTCGAAATTTTTTTCGCACGTCTGTGCGCAAACCAACCAGCCCCCCCCCCTGTTGTTAAAAAATGATCACTCCCTAAACACAGTGAACTTGACACATTCAGACATTACATGTTGGAGGTGGAGTTAGATGTATCTTTATGTTAGACAAGACATTCTGCCATTCTTTGTTACAGGTGGAGACATTACAGCAGAGGTTACAGCAGGGTCAGGGGGCAGGCAGTCCCTACCATAATAACACAAGTGGACCCCAGGGTCCTCTACTCACCGAACCCACCGAGATGGAGGTAAGGCTTCACACTGCTCTGAGAAAATAATTTTGCAAAACACAAGTAATATACAGGAATTTGAAAAAAAAAAAAAAAACATGGGGAAAACACAGGGGATTTGACCCAAAAAAAAATCAAAACACGGGGAATTTGATAATTTTTTTCTCAAAGCACAGGGAATTTGATAATTTTCTCAAAACACAGGGACTTTGAAAATTATATCAAATCGCAGGGAATTCAAAAACAGGTCATACACAAAGCAGGGGTAGGAATTTGAACATATTGCCAAAACACAGGGAACATGGGAATTGACTCATCCTGTCTTTTCATGTTATTTCAGTACCTGAAAAACATCTTGTACGAATACATGATGGGAAAAGAAACAAAGGTACGTAAACCCCTCCTTCTCAAAGTCCTCGGTCTGGGATATGTCTCCTTTCCATCTTTGATATCCTATGGTTAACAGAAGAACTTGGTACCGTAATCTCCCGCGTAGAAGACGCGCTGCGCGTATAAGACGCACCCCAAACTCAGCACATGCATTTTCGCGTATAAGACGCACATTTTAATACTGAAATTTGTAAGATTAGTACATTTCTATAGTAAAATTACCCCTCGTATAAGACGCACCCCCAACTTGAAGAGATCCTATAAGACTCCACAGCATTTTGTTTGGCGTAGAGGACGCGTCTTATACGCGGGAGATTACGGTACTTTAATTTTAGAAGACTCATATGTAGCAAGTTATTAAACTTTGTAAATTGTGTCTGGCCATCATAAAAATAAATGAGTTTAAGTACTTTAAGCATTGTGTGGCCCTTTAACAGTTTATATTGAAATATTTGTATTCTATATCTGTACCAGACGTTAGCACGAGTCATTGCCACCGTCCTGCGCTTCTCAGATGAGCAAACGCGACGAATTGTAGAACAAGAAGAAAACAGGAATTCGGTAAGTAACTTTCCAATCGTCACTGTATTGTCTCTACTTTAAAATATACCCATGTTGACCATTGCTTGTTCTACGTTAACACATTGATGGCCTCCCTAGTCTATTGTGACATGGACCAAGTACCGTGAGAGTTAAGTCGCTATTGTAAAGAACAGGACCATCACACAAAACATCACACCTTGGATGGACTATGACAGATTCTACAGAGTAGATGTTTGAATATAAGAAGTTACAGGGTTCCTTCCCACAGTTCAGGGAACAACATGAAAAGTCAGCAAAAATAAAGTGGTCAGGGAAAGTCAGGGAATTTTGTTAAATTTTGCATTGAGTCAGGAAAAATCTGCCAAAAATGCATCACTTGCGTTTGATTTTATACAAGTCTCCCCTGAGGGCATTCAAATATTATTTCCAAAGATTGCAGTTTTTTTTCTGAAAGTAAGGTTTTGATTTACTATTGATAACTTATTGTAAAATGTGTAATTGCTCTTCAAAATTAGACCCTAGGTATAGATTTATTGGTAAACATTGGTTTTTCATGTACTCCTGCGCTAAATTAGTCAGGGGAAATTATTATTTTTAGTCAGGGAATTTCAATCTGAGATTTTTGTTGGAACCATGAGGTAACATAGAATAAGAAGTTTGATGTTGACTGGGAGGTTTGCATAATATAACTGCTGCATTAGCTTTTTAGGACACAATAGTTGAAGATCTTATGTTAGCAGAAGTATATATTGAACACAAGAGCATCTCTTTATATATATAAGACTCAAAGTTTGTCTTTATATATATATATATATATATATATATATATATATATATATATATATATATATATATATATATATTGCAAGACTTCCCTAAACCCACAGTTTTATCGAAGTTTATCTGACTTTCATTCCCAATTTCTTTTTCTTTCTTTTTTTTTTGAAAAATAGGAAATAAAAAAAAGACTAATTTTGAGTCTTTTACTAATACCAATTATTTTTATCCAATATGCTTGCTAGTATTGAGTATATTGCCACCAGAGCTTCACTAACAAGATCATGCACTAATTGGATTTGGTGTAAGATTCATTCACTAACAAGATCATGCACTACCGTAATCTCCCACGTAGAAGGCGCGTCTTCTACGCCAAACAAAATGCTGCTGGGTCTTATACGCGGGAGGTAAATTGCCTTGAGTTTGGGGTGCGCCTTATACGCGGGGTTTTCCAACATCTCATTTGGGAAAATGCGCCGATTACAGCTTGAACTCATAGCGCCAGCACCGCGGCAGACCTGGAGGTGTCAACGCGCTTGGCGGGTTCAAGCCGACCGTGTGCCGATGACAGCATAGACTCAACAGGTTGACAATGCGGTGTGGCTTGCCGGGGTGTAGGGAACATGTGGGCCGATGACAGCATAGACTCATAGCGCTAGCGCCGCGGCAGACCGGGAGCTGTCGACACGCTCGCCGGGGATAAGGCCCACCATACGCCGATGACAGCTTGAACTCATATAGCCAGCAGCGCGGCAGACCGGGAGGTGTCGACGGGCGCTCGGCGGGTTTGACGCCGACCGTGTGCCGATGACAGCTTGAACTCATAGCGCCAAGCGCGGCAGCCCGGTCGCTGTATAGATTTGCTCGGCGGGTTTGACGCCGACCTTGTGCCGGTGACAGCTTGAACTCATAGCGCCAAGCGCGGCAGCCCGGTCGCTGTATAGATTTGCTCGGCGGGTTTGACGCCGACCTTGTGCCGGTGACAGCTTGAACTCATAGCGCCAAGCGCGGCAGCCCGGTCGCTGTATAGATTTGCTCGGCGGGTTTGACGCCGACCGTGTGCCGATGACAGCTTGAACTCATATAGGGGGGTCGGGAGGGGGGGGCGCCTTCTACGCGAAACAGCCCCCCTGTGAGTTGGGGGGGCGCCTTATACGCGGGTTTTTCCAGAAATCGATCCAGAGGAGGTACGTGCGCCTTCTACGTGAAAAGGCCTTCTCTGAGTTGGGGGTGCGCCTTCTACGCGAGCTGCGCCTTCTACGCGGGAGATTACGGTAATTGGATTTGGTGTAAGATTCATTCACTAACAAGATCATGCACAAATTGGATTTGGTGTAAGATTCATTCACTAACAAGATCATGCACTAATTGGATTTGGTGTAAGATTCAGTTCTTTGTCAAGGTTTATAGATAGTTGTGTGTGATGGCCCTATTTCTATGTCTGAGTGTTTTGGTACCAATGTCAGGTCATGGACAGGTCATCGTTCCTCCTACCGCCACTTTTATCATCATAACACGCCGCTAGTCACTCACAGAGCATGCTCTATTAGTAACCTGTCAAGGCCGCACCATGCCTTAATGCATCATGCTCATCGGTCATCATGATGCATGAATGCAGCCCTAGTGAGGGACTCGCTACGCCTATATTCATTCATCACACCGACCAAACAGAGTTGATACACTCCCTATTGGCTTCCACCATGCACCAATACAGTCAGTACGGCATGGTGTATTATGCTGACGTTTATTGCGTGCTGCATCATACCGTGTTGCTGATGATATTTTGCGGCCTTGACAAGGTTAGCGAATTACCTCTTATACCCTTTCTGCTAATAGCCTGCCTTTATTGTTAAGTTTGTAATATATGCAGAAAGCTAAAATGTAATTCATGTTTAGAATGGGCACCCATTTTGCATTACATTTATAGAGCATTCATAACCAGTTTGTATAACATAGGAAAGAAAAAGCTGAGAATCATATTTAAGAATACCTATAGAATCATATAAGAATAGTATAGAAAGCAGGTTAGAGGCATAGGAGTTAAGAATTAATTCTGAATTTTCTATTTCTATTAGGTGAGCCAGTTTTGAATTTTATCAGATCTATAGTAAAGAGTACCAAAGGTCAAGGTCATTCATTTAATTGTTTTTTTTTTTAAACAATATTTGAAGCTTAATGCTGAGGACATTTCCCCCTAGTCCCTTTTAAGCTCTTGCATTTTTCCCCATTTTCTCTTGATTATATCTATACATTTATAACAATGTATTTTTTCAAAAAGAGAGAAGTACTGATCATATCGCCTGTGGCTAAAAGGTTTTTTGTTTTCCAACTTTGAGGAAATTTACATACAAATTACACTAACATAGATATCTCCCAGTGACATCAAAATGCTTGATGTGGAGTTGTAAAATGAAAAGCTGGTATAAGCATTGTATAACAACCAGGAAAAACATTTGTGGATACAATTCTTCTTTTGCTGTTCCCCTAAAGATTTTGCTCCATGTGTTGAGCCCACAAGTGTTGGCCTCTTTCAGAAGTTCCCGTTTATCATGGGTGGTGGCGGGTCAGGTGGCACCATGAGTGGTGGAGGTGTTAGTGGTGGTGGTTCTGCCCCAGTCAGCTGTGCCCCACCTTCCTCCGGGCGAGGTATTCCGCCCCATCTCGCTGCCAACTCCAAACCACAACCTCCCCCTAAGATGAAACCCCGCAACGAAGACAAGAAAGCCACACCTGTCTTTGTGTGACCTTGACCTACATCCACACAACCTTGACCTAGATGCTCGACCTTGACCTTTGACCTCACCCAAGTGTACAGTACGTCTGTTGGTTCGTCAGTCAGTCCCGATGAGTCCATTACACCATGTTATACTCCCTAACATACGTAATCCTCTACTTGGTAAGATATCGGTGTTACGCTCCTGCAGCTTTCTTATCAACACCACCCTCACGCAACTCCCTCATCCCAGTCATCATGGCTTTTTGCACCTGTTTCACTGCTTATTGTATCCAAACCCCATTGAATGGTTGATAATCTCTGTGCTCTATGGCCTGAATGTTGTATTCTATAGGACATGATAGGTGTCCATCCATGCATGAATTCTATATGCATTGATTCCCTCATTGTATATTTGGTACTAACATTTCCACCACCCATTATTTTATTCATGACTCTATTCTTGTACATGATATGCCATCTTTTTCAGCCATGTATCAGTGGACCTGCTATATTTTCTGAGTGCATCTTCACTACTTGTCTTAGAGTGTCCCTTTTATCATTAAAAATCCTTTATACGCTCTATTTGCAGTGCACCTTGGTCATGCTCTAGTAGTCACATATACAATGTAGTTTACATAACTGCTAGAAATCATAAGGATTTTAACTGACAAGTCTTCACTTGTTTAAAGCAATGTTTTTCTTCTCCTTCTAGATTGGAAATAAAAATAGATTAAAAATCCTAGAACTGAAGGAAGCCTGATTAAGTCACCTGTGTAATCTTTTATGGAAAGACATAAATGCAGGAATGAAATTCAAATCATGAAAGATTTAGTGGGTAATGATATTGAAAAACAGAGACCCTTCCTTCTTACTGTTTTTGAATGTCAATATTGTGTGTACCGGCATTCTGCTGCATCATTATCAATGTCCCATGCCCAAGTATGGCCTCTGTGGGTTGAAATGTGCTCACAAATAAATTATTGCACTTTTATGATTTTATTGTTGCATGAATATGTCAATTTATTACCCAATTGGATGTTCTCTAGATCAGCCAGTCAGTAGAACTTGTATATTTTGTGAAATTGGTCAATTGATAAAATCATGTCTATGTTGACCTACATTCTAATAACCTCAAAAAAAAAGAAGAAAAATGAATGTTTTAATCCCACAAATTACAGTTAAATACTCTTTGATATTGGAGGTGGAAAAAAGTGTATATCTTGGTTTTAGATTATGGGGGATACATTTTATGGTACTTCATCAAAATACTGCAATCCCTTGGCAAAAAAAATATGGGCGGATGACTCTTGAGGTACCGTAATCTCCTGTGTATAAGACGCGTCTTATACACCAAACAAAGGCCAGGTGCATCTTATAGGATTTCCACAAGAAGGGGGTGCGTCTTATAAGCGAGGTTTTTTTTATTATAGAAATGTACTAATCTTACAAAAATCACCCCTAAGAGGTGCGTCTTATACGCGAACCAGCCTTTCCTGAGTTGGGGTGCGTCTTATACGCATACTGCATCTTATACGTGAGAGATTACGGTAGTGTTAGTATCTACCCCTGATGTTCCAATGTTGTTTGAAACTAGTCTTACCCAATCTTGTTTTGTATTTACATAAACTATGTATTAATTACTGTTGCATTGAGACATTGGTCCCCTGGTGCCTATTTCCCCTGATGCTAATTAAATCAATTTGTGACTTTCAGCTTTTATGATTGCTGCCTCATCTTTATATGGGTTAGTGGCTGTTTTGTCTTCTGTATAAAATATGTCTAAATGTCATTCAAACTCAGAAATCTAAATCAACTAAACTTAACAAATTAACCAGTGACGTCCACCTCTGCAGTGAGATGAGGAAAATCTAAGAGTCTTTAGAATTCAGCAAGTATACAAATGGTAAATGATATAAAGTGTAGAGTTTGGATGAATTCAGACCCATTTTATGTATATGTGTTGTTTCATATGATATTCTATCTGCATGTCTTGTCTGCACTGTCAAGAGTTAAGAAGCAGATCACCCAGCCTTAGTCCACCTCACTATTCAAGGCCGCTAATGCAGGAGTGCATCATGCCTATTGGTCATCATGATGCAGGAGTGCATCATGCCTATTGGTCATCATGATGCAGGAGTGCATCATGCCTATTGGTCGGCCCAATTCAGAATTCAGATGTTTACATAGAGGCTGATATGCACATCTATGAAATCACATGCCGACTCTCTTCTCTGACTCTGGGAACATTTTCTATCCAAACCAACATATGCATATGAGATGAACCTCTATGCTGAAATTCGACTCTATACCAATATTCTACCATTGGGTATCGTGACGACCATTGGGCATGATGCATTAATGCAGTATGAGTCTTTCTAGCTGTAGATGGATATTTATAAACTTCATCTTTCTCTTCCAGTGCACTTGAAGAATTCTTATTTTGTTACATATGTCTGTTTCATATATGATTAAAGTACACCAACTATAGTTTACATGTACAAAAGTGTTCAAGGGCAGTTAACCCTTTAAAGACGAATAATGCCGTGTAATCTCCCGTGTATAAGGCAAGTCTTATATGGGGGGTTTTAGTTCTACCTGGATCCACAAGGGGGACACCAAGACCTTTCTTTTGATATGTTACACTCCCATGTGGCCACATATGCTGCATATGGGGTCCAGTGGGGTCCTAGGGGTCCAAGCAACACATAGCTTTTTGAATTTTGAGAATCCATTCAGTAGAAGAGAAGTTATGAATTTTTGATTTTTTTTACCGTATTCTAAAACTCTAGATGCGCCTTATACGCGGGAGATTACGGTATTCCCATTGGTACAGTGTTAAGTTAGTACCTAACACTTGCTTGTTTCAACATTTCTTTTTTCAAATTGACAAATCACCAAGTCACCAAATTGTTCTTTACACCAGACACAGCCACAATAGGAAGGTTTGTTTTCATTCTTCACACTGGCCGGTCACTCAATTATATATGCTGGAAATGGGCTAATATGTTGGTTATTATTTATAAGTGTCTTTTTATAGGTGTTTGTATAGATGTAAGTGTGGGTTAGAATTAGTAGCCTTTTATATGCTTCTTCTTGTTTATCTTTGTATGATTTTACTATGTATTAGTTAGAGACATAGAAGTGTAGTGGTACAGAGGTGGTCATCATACTTTTTAGCAAGAGGGTTTGTGATGGTTGGGTCAACAAGTTTCAGACCCCTCTCGGGGGACCAGAAAACCTTGGACCTTTTTTATGGATTGCTGGAAAATAGACGGCCATTTAAAAAAAGCTTGTATACAACCTGAAAAAAAAATTGAAAAATGATCACTCTGTTAAGTAGAACACCTCTACTTTGAGCATGTATAAAACCATTAGTTTTATGTCTCAATCCTCAATGGATTGTCCCAGTTTGACGTGGAAATAAAGTGCAGAAATGGCCACACATATGAGGCTAGTAAAGCACCATAGATATTGGTCCTCATGCTGCATGGATGCTGCCCTGGTGACTTTCTGTCAGGGCTACATTCCTGCATGCTGATAACCAATGGGTTAATGGCATTAATGACTTTGTGATAGTTAACATGTTAATGTGAAGAAAAAGGGGGGCGAATGAAACGAAAATGTAAATTAGGCCATTCTTATCAAATTAGTCCATTTGATATTCAATATATTCCTGAAAAGTTGATAATAATAGTGATGTTTTTTTGTTTGCAGTATTGGCCACCGTCACCACTGAAAAAATAACCCCAATGTATACATGGACCACAATGTGACCTATGCCTTACACGATCATTGTGATTACACTGACACGGCTCATAATATGGAGTCGCGAAGGACGCACTCACAGCTGCTGAAGTTACCCCAGGGATCAACAAAAAACAAACATGGACTGCACGGTCTGCATAAATCTCACCAATCAACACATGTGTTAGTAATGTGGGGATGTCAAAGGTGAAGGTCAAACCCTTTACGGACCACACAACGTATCAAGACGGTGAATTCATTTAGCATTATATCATCTAGATTTAAGTGCTTCGGTACATCGAGCAGCCAAATGTATGACCTCCGTGGGCTCGCTATGCTGCGTGAATACCGCGCGTATAAGGCCCGTCTTATAGGTGAGGATCAAGTCCTGCTCTACCTTATAGAATCGGCCAAAGTTGAGGTGCACCTTATAGGTGAAGATATAGATCCTGAAGGTGCGCTGCATATGCAAGGTATTACAGTGCTTACCGTAATCTCCCGCGTATAAGGCGCGTCTTATAGGCCAAACAAAAGGCTGCTGGGTCTTATACGTGGGAGGAAAATTGCCTTGATTTTGGGGTGCGCCTTATAGGGGGGGGGGGTATTTTTACTATAGAACAGTACTAAAATAACAAAAATCTGTGAAGAACCAGTATGAGCTGAATGTTGTTGAAATGTGGGCCATGAATATGGCTCCCTGTTAGTATACACGACCATATACAGCATTTTGTGATAATAGTTAAGTGCTGTACGTATACAAACATGTTACTAATTATGTAGAAATGATATAATTTACTGCAAATGGCAACTTGAAAATGATAATGCCTTGACTATGTTGTCGCCTTAGTGCAAGAAGGTTGTAACTGATATTTTGGAAAAATTGAGTTTCCTTCCATTTTAACATCTATTGACCTATATCTAGCTACTATGAAAGTATTGAAGCTCTATAATAGTCATGCCTACAGGCCCTGGGCCATATTGCTGTTTCCACTTTGTTTTATAGTAAGTGGAACACTTCTTTTACCTCTCCTGCTAAACTTGAAAACTGAAAAATACAACCTTCTTGCACTAAGACGACCATGTTATCCATAATAAGGAGATTTAGTAGACCAGGGATGGTAAGATGTTGACCCATGTATAAACACCATAGTGTCAGAACGATGTACAGTAATTGCTTCTTAAAGCGCAGGGTTCCCAAATGAATTTACATTACATTTTACTGCAGGTGTTAGGGCCCCCTGAAACCCTCTTTAAAAGATCTCCTATGAGCTCGGGTCCTGCATTGGTGCAGGGGGAAAACAGGTTTTTGAAATTGTTTCGCACAGGTATTTATGGTACAAATGCAGGGATGAAAGCCTTCAGGGACTTCCCTGATTTCAGGGATTCTGAAAAAAAAACCAGGATTTTGGACCGATATTGGACAATTTCAGTGATTTTTGTGCTCTGTTACTTTCATCCCTGCAAATGTATTCTTGGCAAGCTGCTCGGACTAGATGCATTGGCAAAATGTATTAGAGCACCATGTAGCCCTTTATGGGTTAGATAATAAGATGATGTCTTCACTAGGTGCTTCTGTTGCACCAGTTATGGGGTTACTGTAAACTCCCGCGTATAAGACGCGTCTTATACGCCAAACAAAATGCTGGTGCGTCTTATAGCTTGCTCTCAAGTTGGGGGTTCGTCTTATACGAGGGGTAATTTTACTATAAAACAGTACTGAATTTACAAAATTGTGCCCTAAGAGGTGCGTCTTATACGTGAAAAGGCCTTTGCTGAGTTTGGGGTGCGTCTTCTATGCGCACCGCGTCTTCTACGCGGGAGAATACGGTAGTAACTTTGTACAAACCATTCAGGTTAACGATAACAATACCTTGTACATAGACAAAGTAGGTGTAGACAATGAACCATCGTGTGGCGCAACTCAACGAACCTATTTCCATGTGTATATATAAATGCTTGTATATGCATTCAGACATCATGAATTACACACAAAAGGCAAGTTTTTGTCCAAATACATTGCAATTACTTGAAGTGCTACTCCTCGTGCACTCTTGTTTCACATATGTGTATGTTGTATATAGAATGCTTCTTCTCACCAGTAAATTTGTCTGGAGCCATTTGATAGCATTATCCACAACTTTGGCTTCGTTGAATGTTTTACCATGTTGCGCAATGTCATTTAACATGAAGTGAATTATTCTTTCTTTGCCCTGCCCGACCCAACTCTTAGCAGCAGCTTCTTAAAAAATCCATATGCAATATTCAGCAAGAGCCCTGTTTACGTACCGTAGTAACCTACTTTGAGATGTAACTTGATGATCACTTATATACCAGTTTTCTTTAAATCAAAGTTTCTATCATTAACTTTGCATAGTATATTCTCATCATAAATGATTAATACTACATTGAATATATTCCATATCTCTTTTTGTTTAATTGATTGATAAACCTTTCATGGTCCTTTCACTTACTTCTAAGGTATCCCTGTGGTGTATTTATGGAAGTGGTTGAGTGTCAAAATCAAAATGTGTGTTCCTCTATCACTGTCTATTGGTGTATGAAATATTACAGTAAAAACTTGCAAAAAGCCACAGCTTACAAACTATTTCAGATGGGGGGCTTGCACTTGAGTCTTACATTTATATATAGACTAAAGTAAGGAATAAGGATCATTTCATGCCCTTGCTGCAGCATATAGCTTCCTCAAAAACTCTCGGTGTGGCATATGCAGTTTTTTTGCGGTTTTATTGTCGTTTAGTGAATGACCATTTACGAATGTCATGTTCTCTGGTGGTGACTGAATGTCTTTGTGTGATACTTGTGATATCTTTATGACTGTCTCATGCTGGAATATTACTGATCAAATCATGCAAAATTATAGCTACTAATGTATATATAGTAAAAACAGGCCCAATCATGACAGTGCTGTTAATAGTATTATAGTCATATACCGGGATTTCTATGTCCTATTTTGAATGTCTGAGTTCCTAAATGGCCCACAGATGTAAAACTTAAACAAATAAACATAAAAATGTCCTATTTAGTTTTAAAACCTTGTACAATGGGCAATTTAAAACAAATCTGACCTTAAAGAATAAAAGCAAAAATTGTCTGTTTCCCAAGCCAAACTCTGTTCCAAAGAAATATTCCTATAAGAAAGAAATGCTGAATTTATAAATGATTGATATAAACTAATTGCCATGTAACAATTAGTGCAGTAGAATAGATGGATTGAAAAGTGGCACCTGTTAAATTGTTTACTGCTATAGATGTTAGATTAAAGCTCAAATAAAATCAACATTTCATAAAATTTTGAAAAAGTGACATGGTTAGCATATGCAATGGAGAAAATGAGAGAATATGAATAAAACAAATTTGAATGGTAATGAGCTTCCATACTGGTGTGTGACTGGTTCCCTTATTAATAGGGCTGTTTTTTTTTTACATGCTATAATTTTGTTGCTTACTAAGCAGTTTAGCAAACCCCTGTAAGGTGGCTGCCTAATATAACATTAAACCTATGAGATTGAAGTCAGTGTTACTAATGGTTACCCTATTCTGTTTGTACCTTAAAGTATAAGCACATATAAGCCATGGCTTGTACACAAACCATAAGCCCCTGTGCCTTATAGGATCACCCCAAAGAAGGAGTATGGCATATATAGGTGGGTATTTAACGCTATAGCGCGGTACTAAACCTTCATTTTTGAAGCCCCGGGTGTGGCTTATATGCGGGTGTGGCTTATACACAGGGATCCGTCTTAAAGCTGCATGCGTCTATAAGCTGGGGTTATATGGTAACAATTATGCACATATACAAACCTAATCATGACTAGAATTACACTTCAAACACTTGCAGCAGGTCAGTGCATTTAGTTGTGGTTGCACTTTGTTGAATTCATGCAATTTCTGCTACCTTATATCGGGTAATTGCTGCTTGGGTATTTAATGAAATTCAGATAGTTTTGCTTTGGTTGCTTAATGGGTGTAAACATACAAATTTAATTTAAAGTATTGTTCATTGCAAATTTACAATTTACTCCTGGGAAAGAAGTTTCTTTTTGTTTTCATTCTTATTCAGTATCATAGTGAACCAATGCAAAATTATGTTGTTATCTTAATTTTCATTATACCATATTATGTATTTGTTTGTAGAGAAGGCAGAGGGGAAAATTCACACATACCAATAAATACTTTTTTTGCACTTTCTGAATAAATAGTAGGTTGTACACATCATTCAAATTGTGAGAGGTATGGATTTCACACTATGGTGGGAAGAGGTCATGTAATACAAGAAAAATATTGTACAAATCAGCCTTGTCCATTCACCAAATTCAATAGGACTCACTTGAGTGTGTTTACACTGAAAATACTACATTTGTGGTTGATAATTTTACCTCGAGTATTTCAGTGTCCCAGAAGTGAGAAACCTGGTCATGCACATGCATGATGATATACGCATGAATTCACAAACCACTATACGTGTAGTTCCCAATCAAAGCGTCAAAAGGAGAGATGCCAGCGCTTGTACAAATTATGAAGGCAATTCAATTTGAGAAAAACAGTGTATTATGCTATCTGAAAGTTCCCATGGTATTAGAATGCAGTTTTATTGTACATAACGCTACAGCGTGGCCTGATTAATTTATAAACACGAGGGGGAGAAAATGAGAAAATAAAATGTATTTTGATATAATCTGGTATTGTGTTGTTTCATTTTTTGGAAATGGAAAATTTTGTGTCCTTTTTAAATATGACCAGAAAGAAGGAGTATGTGCTTAGTAGGGTATGTACACTCGTAAAATCAAAAATAAGTGGGTTAAACTTTACATCTATTTAATGTTTCAAAGAAAGAACACGTATCAAGCCTTATCTAATATGTTTATTAGTTCTCGAGATGCTCAATCTCCCTCATCATAGCAACAACACCATTCCACACCTCGACAAATGACTTGGGAATCTCAGACTTGTCCACAATGAAGTTGGATCCACGCAGCTCCAAGGCGAAGGGATATTTGACGTTCAAGTTGTCGTAGGCATAACTGATCTCATCCCCTGTTGCTGGGTCTGTAATGGGAAAGTTTATAATGCTCATTTTATTTTGTATGAAACTATGTAAGAGAAATCTGTAGGAATATCTACCAATTTTTCCCTGCTATTACTTTTCAAAGATTTGTTAAGTTATTCATCTGAGGTACATTTTCTTCCTAAAAAGTGAATTTGATGAGATTTTTTATCTGAATCTAATGTGTTGATAAAGTAATAAATCTAATAATGGAGGTTTAAGTGTTGTTTTTTTTAAGGGCTGGAAAGTTTCACCCCTCTGACTTGAGCGGAAGGTGATGGTTGATTCTTGTGAGGTAAATTCAAAAACATTGAAAATAAAAAGGTATATTGCCATACATATGGCTTTCTTAGGGCATTCTAACAAAATTTAACTTATGCAAAATAATGAAACATAGGGTATTCATTATTGGATCTTTATATCACCTTTTAAGACTTATTGAGAATAGTAAACTACTTACAGATTGTCTCACAGATTGTCCCCTTCTTCCAGGTCCCATACCCTCCAAATGTAGACTCCAAGGCATTGACAGCAGCATTGGTCACTTGCATCTAGATAATTAGATATACTGATTTCAAATATCTATATCTTTTTTAAACCTCTTCAGGAAAGTTTAAGCTAGGGGCACGCAAAATATCCATGGCAGCAATTGTTCAATATCCCAGATTTAAAAAAATATTCAGATATGATCTTGTAGCCATATTGGCCTCCAAAGACAGTTACCATAAAACCTCATACAGGCTGACCAAATATTCTAGCAAAATAATGAGTCATATATTTTCGTAATTTGGTATTTGTAAGTTTATGATTGGCAGTTATTGCTTTAGGGTGCTTCAAGAGCCTCAGATTAAGCTTTTTCTCATGTTAGGGGGTTGGTGCATAATAGTGTGGCATAAATAAGCAAATGTTCATGACCATGGGATATTTTTACATCGTATTCCCCTCTGTGGGACTGGCGTATCCCACGAAGCCATTATATGGCTAAGTGGGATACGACCAGTCCCACAGAGGGGAATACGATGTGAAAAATCCAATGGAAGTGGACATTTGCATTTATGTCATGGCCTAGGGGGTTATTTTGCTTTTAAATAAAGAAAAACAGCTCAGATCTGTTCAAAATCCAAGATGGCAGACACCCATTGAATACGGACACATTGTATTCAATGCCCCCCATTGAATATGGCGGTTCTAGTACTAATCTATAGTGACGTCCGTATCAGCTATGACATAAATGAGAGGTTTTATAGTACAAAGATCAAGTTGAGCTGACTTTACCAGTTGGTCATGTTTGGCGGTCCTGACACACTGTAGTCCGCGGTGTCCGTATGTGTGTCCGTATGGGAACATCCACATCTTACCCATAGCATGTATGCACAGCCACGCTAAGAGGTCCTGACTCTACAACACAAATACAAACTGTAGTGACACTGTATCTACATCCTACTTTACACCCTAGCTGTACATTTGGCTTCATCTTTCTTAAATCAAAATATTCATGCAGTGTAGGTTTTCATAGTTACCCGGCTCAGTCTGGTTGAGAAGTTGACAATGTTCTTGGTCTCTGGCTCAGAGTTGGGGCCTGGTCCTGGGTAGGTCATGGCACAGGGGTTGCTGCTGGCTCCCTCCTCTGTACCAAATACATGGGTGGGATATTTAACATATAGGATGATGCACATATTCTAAGCATTACTGAGCCATGTCCTGTAATATGTACCAGTAAGGATTGTATTGGAGCGTGCTAGTCAAGATGCTCCTGTATGCCTTTTGGATAAACATGCGAATTTACAAAATAATGCTAATTCACCATAATTCATCATTTCGAGATGCCCTCCTGGTAATTAACTCACTTCCAAAGTAGGCTTCAAAGTTCCTGTTAAGGTCAGATCCAACACATTGAGATCCAAGGAAGGGCACGCGGCGGTTCTTTCTCCAGTAACGATCCTATTGACATACATTATGTAAATCAACAGATTAAGCTTTAGTTATCAATCTAATGTTAAGTTTAAATCTTCCATAATGATGAAATAGGTTGGATATCAATTTAATTATGTCATTTTGTCTTACACAAAGAAAACTGTTAAATTGATATGGTCTTCTACTTCAACCATTGGCAAATTTCTAATTAAGGCTTTCATAATTTCATAATGTCTTTTTATCAAGTCGAACAATGGTCTCATACTTACAACATCCCATGAGTGTACATAACCGTCAGGGTTACCAACGGGTAAGAAGTAGAAGTCGTACTTGTCAACAAGACTCGTCACCTCTGGGTCTGACCCATATCGTGTGATCAACTGAAAATTGATCAGTCTTGAAATAAATGTATGCTGCTATCAATGAATAACTATGAGCAGAAACTGAATATTTGTGTGAGAATATACAAAAGATGTTGATAAGAAATATCCTCTGCAGCACTAGTCTCATGAACTATAAAGTAATATTAAAACATGATTTCTCATATCTGTGTCTGTGCATGTAGCATGGGAGAAGCATTGACCTTCTGTTCTGGATTTTATCATGTAAGCTATGGTACACTCAATATACTTCTTGTGATGTGATGAACTTGTGATTCTTCCAATCTTGTTACAAGAGCTTTCAGCAAAACCTATGGTATTTACTGAATTCAATTTCTCTCAAGAAAATAATCTTAACAGGAGTTGATACATGTAACATTCTCTACAATGAAGCAGTATATTGCAATATAATGATAACAGTTACAAATGATACCTACAATATAATGATAACAGTTACAAATGACACCTACAATATAATGATAACAGTTACAAATGACACCTACAATATAATGATAACGGTTACAAATGACACCTACAATATAATGATAACAGTTACAAATGACACCTACAATATAATGATAACAGTTACAAATGACACCTACAATATAATGATAACAGTTACAAATGACACCTACAATATAATGATAACAGTTACAAATGATACCTACAATATAATGATAACAGTTACAAATGATACCTACAATATAATGATAACAGTTACAAATGACACCTACAATATAATGATAACAGTTACAAATGATACCTACAATATAATGATAACAGTTACAAATGACACCTACAATATAATGATAACAGTTACAAATGATACCTACAATATAATGATAACAGTTACAAATGACACCTACAATATAATGATAACGGTTACAAATGATACCTACAATATAATGATAACAGTTACAAATGATACCCACAATATAATGATAACAGTTACAAATGATACCTACAATATAATGATAACAGTTACAAATGATACCTACAATATAATGATAACAGTTACAAATGATACCTACAATATAATGATAACAGTTACAAATGATACCTACATGGTTGACCATCTTGAGCTCAGTTGCAGCGGCAATCCACTCCCGGGAGTGGAGAATGGACTCGAGCCACAGAGCCTTCCTGCCTGAACCAGACTTGCCAACCTGTAGGTATAGAGGAACATGATTGTTTATAAGGAACCAACTTGATGGACTGAATACAGTTAGACAAATTTACCACATCTATATCAGATATAACTGGCTGGTAACCAAATTTGCCGGTCGTATGAGTGATGATTAACAAATTAACCAGGATTGCTGAGATCTGTTCAGAGGGATACATAGCTGTGCTTTAGTTTATAGGGCCCAAAAAGAAGAAATCATTTGTTTCAGGTAACATGATGAAAAAAAAAATAGGTAGTGTCGGTCGGAAATCTTTTTTTATTTTTAAATGTTTTTTTTTTACTGCCACAAAGATACACAACGAGTCGTGATGGCTCAGGGATGAGTCGCCGTGACTCATACACATATTATATCTTTTAATAAAATTGAAGAAAAATTCTAGGGTCGGCCCTGTTTTGCTAGGTGCATCGGGTTGCAAACAAACAATTGGCCTAGGCTTAAGATTGATATGGTGATGGGTGGAGTCAACTAGTTATATGGGTTGACTCCATTATTGATTGGCAGAGGGCACCACTCCCTTACCACAGGTCTAAAACACCTGACTGCACCACAGGTCTAAAACACCTGACTGCACCACAGGTCTAAAACACCTGACTGCACCACAGGTCTAAAACACCTGACTGCACCACAGGTCTAAAACACCTGACTGCACCACAGGTCTAAAACACCTGACTGCACCACAGGTCTAAAACACCTGACTGCACCACAGGTGTGCATACCTGAGCAGGCAGGCAGAGCAGACTCTTGTTTCAGCATAAAATGATAGAAGGTAAATGTTAAAGGTAAACAATGATTAGTTTGAGCCAACCGTTTCTTCACTCACGCTTCCTGCCCGGAGCGGGCAGGAAGCGCGAGTGAAGAAACAGTCGGCTCAAACTAATCAGAGTTCATCTTTACATTTATGTCAAGGTGTTTGAGTGGAAAATCAATCGATATTTCATCAATAAGATTGAAATTAAACCCTTGTTCACCTGTCATCATTGCAAAATGCTGACCGCCGCCATCTTGGATGTTTACGTTTCAAAAGGGCTGCGCATGCGCAATGGACCTACGACGTCATTGTGCGGATTTGGCGCTGGTTATTCAACGCAGGGGTGCAATACGCGGTCTCAGTGCTTTCTCTATGGAGCATCGATATTCACCTTGACATAAATATCCAGATTTCCTGCAATGTTACTGAGAATATTTAGACAAATTGCTTCATAATGCAGGAAATGCACTTTGAATGAACTCAACATGTTGCATGAAAGTTAAAAATGTTAATACAATAGTGCAGAGCTTACCTTGATAACAAGATGGTCTCTACGCTCGTATGTCTTCCCGATGTTGATGATCTCACACTCTAGTCCTGATGGACACGCAGAAACCCAGCGGTTGTACTGGGCATAGATCTGGGGGAAATTTATGATCAAAATAAGAGTTTGTACTTGGCATTTACTTTGCAGATGTATAATGTCATACATCTATGCCATGCCTAATAGCCCCCTCTAAAAATGATGGTCTGCATGATTGGCACTAGTTGTTTTAGGCTTGGGACATTAGACATGCATATGTAGCTGGAAGATATGAATACATAACTAAGGCCTGTTTAGGCAATGATCATAAGAAATATAAAAATTGATATATTAGAAGTGTAAGACAAAATATTTCTGTTTCTTCGTATTGGGTATTAAACACAAGTTTGAAATAAAAGTTTGGCTAAATAAGCCAAAATGTCTTATTCAAGAATTCTGTCAATGCTCTAGATATCATGATACTAGGGTGTTACTTACAGCCTCGATCCTGTTGAAGTCATCCAGGTCCATACTGAAGGGGTCCTCAGCGTACCGAGCATCCAGCTCCTTGAACTGGGCATCCATTTTCCTGTATACAATAAAAGACGGTAATAATCATTCCATTAAGACTCACTGTAGTAGGTACTAACATACCATATCGTCGTGAATAACCACCCCAGTGCTAATATAGGTTTGGAGGCCTGATAACCCCCGGCCCTTATTTAAGACAGGCACTTATTCAAGGTCTGTTCTCAGTGCATAAGATAAATTTCAACATCCCTTTCCCCCTGGTGCATATACAAGACGAACACTTATTCAAAACTAGGTGCTTAGATGTGACGATATGAAATTCATTTCTACCTAGAATACATGGGCGCTCATTTTTGTTGTTGCTGTGGAAAAATAACAACTGTAGAAAAACCCAACTTACAGCTGCACATCTTGTTCCTCGAGACTGACGTGCATCTGACTGCCAACGAGTGCTGCAGGCACCGCATACGCTGCATTAGGGGGTACCATGATGTAGCCATCAACTTCCAGACCTGGTGCCTTTAATGTCTCAAACTAAACACAAGAACAAAACATTTAGTGCCTCATACTAAGCTAACACAAGGACAGAACAATTTGCATCTCCAACTAAACACGTGTCTCAAACTAAACACACAAACAGAACATTTTAGTGCCTCAAACTAAACACAAGAACACAACAAATAATAACACAAGAATATAACATAACATAATATCATTAAGTACATTGGTATCTCAACCAAAACACAAGAACAGGACATGTAAGGTAAATCAATGTCTCAAACTAAATACTGCTGTCTCAAATTAAACTAAAGTTACTGTTCCAAATTAAACTTTAGTTTATTAAACTAAACACAAGAATAGTTAGCATCAATGTCTCAAACTAAAGTTGTACTTCATGCCCACCAAACACTCCCCAAGGTTATCTTCGATGAATTAAGTGGAAGCGTGCTGGGCTTATAACCTGATAAAATCTGAGATAAAGTAAGTGGAAGCTTGCTGGGCCCATAACCTGATAAAATCTGAGATAAAGTAAGTAGAAGCTTGCTGGGCCCATAACCTGATAAAATCTGAGATAAAGTAAGTGGAAGCTTGCTGGGCCCATAACCTGATAAAATCTGAGATAAAGTAAGTGGAAGAGTGCTGGGCCCATAACCTGATAAAATCTGAGATAAAGTAAGTGACAGTGTACTGGGCCCATAACCTGATAGAATCTGAGATAAAGTAAGTGGAAGTGTGCTGGGCCCATAACCTGTAAAAATTTGAGATAAATTAAAGAGCCTGAAGCCACACATCATGCACAAACTCGCATTTTGCTTATAGTATTTGAAGCCAGAGTGTAACAGTATTGGGTACTCACTGTCTGCTGGGCCTCCATCATGGCAAACTCCTCTAGCTGCTGAGGTGTGTTAGCACTGACCTTGAAGATCTTGTACCTATGTAAATAGAATCAATTTTATTAAGTGACTTAGCGGGATTTATTATGAGCAAATTAAACAATCCTGACTATTCATTGCTGACTTCACGGTGGCAGATAGTACCCATTTGATAATTGTTATCAGGGGTAACTGCTGGTAACAAGCTTCAGCAATGACCTCACCCATCAAACATTCAGTAACCTCAGTACAGACACTAACCATGGCTGTGGTGAATCCATTAAGCACTGCAAATGCAGGAGTGCATCATGCCCATTGGTCAGTATGATGCATCAACAACTGCAGGCAAGGCTGCTTGCAGTACTTCATTGGTGCATCATACTGAACCTCCAGGGGTGCATCATACCAGATTACCCTATAGGGGCCGCGTAATGCATTAATAGAACCCTGGTGAGTAACTCACCAGGGCTGCATTCACTGACAGATGGGTATGATGCATTAATGCACTTGTGGCCCTTAAATCTGCTAAAACCTATCATAATAACAGTGCTCACATATGGCTTCTCTCAATGTGAAAAAATACCATATCCAGGTTAAATTGAAAAGCAATGCAAGAAAAATATACGGTGAATTTCTAGTGTTAAGTAAGAATTTTACCCGTCATAGCGGCGGCGTTCACAGATGGTGGCCCCGATGGCTAGGAGGAGAAGTAGTGTACGTATCCACATGATGCTGAGTGGTGATGAGGTACGTAGGAGTGGGTGAGATGTGTTTATATATATACCACTGTGATACCTCATTACATGACAATATCTCCATAATGATAAGGTACAGAATAGATTAAACCTTTAGCCCTTTGGGTGCTGATAATGCATGAATGCATCATGTCTATTGGTGAGCATGATACATGAATGCAGCCCTGGTGAGGAACTCGCCAGAGCTGCATTTATGCATCATGCTGACCCTATGTGATCTGGTACAATTCAGGAGGGTTGTCATGATGCACCAATGAAGTTATACTGGAGAGCAGGTTGACCAACACGTCATTGGTGCATCATGGGCATGATACATAAGCAAATGTCCCTGACCATGGAATATTTTTGCATCGTATTCACTGAGGTGAATAAGGCGTCATTGAATATGGACAGGCCTCACCAAGGTAAATGCGATGCAAAATTGTTCCATGGTCAGGGACATTTGCATTTATGGCATGGCCTATGGGGTTAATTTGCTTTTATATAAGGAAAAACTCAGCCCCATTCAAAATCCAAGATGGCGGGCCCCATTGAATACAAGCATATTGTATTCCATGCCCCCCATGGAATACGGCTGTTCTAGTACTAATCTATAGTAACGATCGTATCTGCCATGACATAAATTGGCGGCCTTTAAAGGGTCGCATGAGTTCGAGCGCTTAGTTCCTGTGATGCACCAATGTATCACAGCTCACCAGTGCTGCATTGGTGCATCATGCTGACCATTTTTAAGTGACTAAGTCCAATTATACAAAAAAATATATATATAAATAAATAGATTTTTATTCAAGCACCATGTAAAAATCAATGATCATGAAGCATTAATGACCATACATGGCCCCCGAAGGGCAGCAGAACACCATGTGGATTGTCTCCCATGTAATTATATAATGATATGACACTAGACTAGAGGGCACTGGTACAATAATCATGGTTTGCTCTATCACTTTTTATACATACTATTGTTTCTCAACCATTTTCAGTATTGAATATAAAAATGACATATCTATACTCACCAGGTGGTGAGTAAAGATGTTCAATGTTTTTGAGCAAAACTTATTAAGGTTTGGAAGTAAAAATTCTTTTACAATACTCCCATTTTCATACCTTCCCTCATGTTATTTATAAGTATGTTTTTACCAAGAGAGCTAGACTGAGCAGAAGCAAACCGCTTGTTATTTGGCTTAGGGCTTATACATTTATTATCAGCTGGAGGAGGGGGCTAATTGGGGAGTTGTGCGACCTGCAATTTTTTTCCTGATCCCTCCCCCCACCAATATATGATAAAAGTTATCATGCCCCACCCCCCAATAAGAACATATTTATTGTGTAAAATGACCAACCAAAAAGTAGAAATGCATGTGTTATGATACTTTGTGATGAGAATTTTCTCTCCACATAAACCTACACCCCCCCCCAAGTGTGTAGGTTTATTAGGTTTTTTCCCTCCCACCACCAATTAAGCTCTATTTCAGAACCCCGGCCCCCCCAGCCCCCACCCCCTCAATCTGACAGACCACCCAACCTGGCAATAACTGACTCAGCCCTCATGTTGGAGGAGAGATGCGGGTTAGCTGCGTGTAGTTAGCTCAGCAAATATTTTGACAATTGGGGCACTCACACAATTATTGAAAAGGTCAAACAAGCTATCAGTATTGTAATAAATTGACTTGGCCTTTTCCCCACACATTGTGAGAATATTGAGCATATCAAAACGTATTTACAATTTATTTTTTTTACTTTGAAAAAATTGAATGTTGAAAAACATTAAGATATGTTTAAAACATTATTTCTTCTTCCAACGTAAGAAAAAAAAGTTGTCGTAATAACGAGGCAAACCTCTATGTATCTCTATACTGCCACCTGGAGTTTCTTGTAAAAACTAGACCATTTCCCTGCCATACAATTATGGTGGCTCACTGTTCAGATTTATGAGGATCCCTGGCAGATTCAACAGTTATTTTTTACAGTGTGATTGTAACCATCAAAATAACACTTGAGAAAAATGAGGCTTTTTTTGTTGAAATCCAAAATAGCTGTCACTTATCTCCTTGAAAATGCCTCCGATGAATTCCTTGACAACATCTTGAACATATGTCTGTCATCTAAGGTTGTGTTTCTAATAGAACCAGAAATAGAGATGTCCAAAGATTTTTTGGATCATCATCTGGTAATGAATTCATTATGGCTACCGTATAGTTTGTGCTGATTTCCTGCAAGGTTGGCCAAGTGGAATCAACCTAGTTATTGAAACAAAACACACCAACCTTTTACAGCAGACCAAAAACCCCAAGCCCCCTTGGCTCTCTTTGTATTTGTTCATCAATGAGGCAATTCAGTTTCCAAAGTCATCATTCTTTAATCAAATGAGGAGACCCCAAGTGTAGTTAGGGGCAGTGCCTTTATTAATCATTCTTCTTCATGCTAAAATTTCAATTTTTTCATGTCCTATATACAATAATACATGTAATAGGCATTTATTGTAACTATACAGGGTGAATTGCTGTTACAATTCGTCAGACAGGATACAGAACTGATAAGGTGGTCCTTCTTTGTCTTATGCAAAATACATACTGTTTACATTGATAATACAAAATACTTTCATTTCATGCTAAAATGACACATGGTAAAATAGCTGGTGTTTTACTAGGAGTACTTTAAAAGCATGTAATGGGTATCAAAAGTTTCCTGCCTACTAGGGGCTGTCCATAAATTATGTCACACCTTTTTTGGTCATTTTCAACCCCCCCCCCCCACTGTCACACTTTGTCACACTCAGCCAACACCCCCCTCAAAAATTATGTCACACCTGGCTGGACCCCCCCCCCCCCCTTCAGCCATACTATTGACCAGAGTAGCGGGGGGTTGGGGCTAAAATGGAATCTTACCTGACTTTGTCCACACTGTAATGTGGACCTTGGAATGTGATGGATGCCTACCTGTTCATCTGTCACACCTATAGCTGCATACCTCTACTAATGGTGCAGCAGCAGGGGGCCTATCACATGACCACCGGTCACCAAAAAAGGCTAGAATACAATTGGTGCCACTGGAAAGCTCTGATTATGTAGATTACAGCTCTGGTGAGTGTACAAATAAACATGGGGAACGAACTTGGCAAATGGGCATTGGAAATAAAGAGTAGGAAAATATCATTCAATTGGAAAAAATCTAACAAAAAGTTTTGTCATTTTCAATTACATTTTTCTCTATACATTCTCATACTAGAATACTATAACACATTATTAGATGATATGTAAGGTTTTATAGGTCATTGGCCAAAAGGTCAAAGGTCAAAATATTGAGATTTTCCTATGATGTGCTATCACAATTGTACATACCTAGCGAACACCTCAGCCATGTACTGCAATAGCAATTTACAGTTCATGACATAAATATATATTCAATTAGATGTTCTCTACTTATGAGAGGTCAAGGTCATTGGCATCATGGCATTTCGTTAGTTTTCCAAAATGTGTGTCTAAACAATCAAATGATCTACTCATCCATGTATTGGGGCGGCACAAAGGCCTATGCCCCCTGGATGAAAATTATGTATATATACTACCTAGGGATTTGGAGTGAAAATCTATGTATAAGACTTAATACAAGTTCCATTATAGATAATGCACATGTAGATGTACCCTACATGGGCACCATGTATGCAATACAACTCAGTTAATCAATTACATGGCACCAGAGGCCTCAGACTATTACATTTAAATGCTAGGAGTATTAACTCAAAGTATGCATCTATCTGTGCAGAATTGTATCCTGCAAATTTAGATATATATTTTTTCTCTGAAACTTGGTTCAAAAGTGAGGATGATGAAAGTAGCTGCCAACTGGCCGGTTATGTAAGATATAGATTGGATAGGCAAGTGTTAAATGAAAAAGGGAACATCAAAACTGGAGGTGGGGTTGCTTTGTATATTAAAAACTCGTTAACCCATGATTATCAAATGTATTCTCATCTCAATATATCTGATGAAAATATTGAAATACAAAATATTGTAATTTCAAAACTGCATATGAAACAAATTATCCTGTTTAATATGTATAGACCACCAGATGGCAACCAAGCTGCCTTTATTGACACTCTAACTGATGTAATCTCTCAAATTGAAAACAAAAATAACATTGAGATTATTTGTATGGGTGATATGAACTTCAATGTACGTGAGGATTCTGATATGGTAAATAATCTTTTAAACAGACTAAAAGGGTTTGGTCTAAAACAAGAAATTAATAATGCCACAAGGAAAAATGCAACACTGGATCTCATTTTCACTAATATACGTCCAAATTTCATAACTACTGGAATTGCAAATAACTTTATTTCAGACCATCTCCCTATCTTTCTCATAAGAAAAAAATGGAAAATCAATGAAGAACTTACCTACATTGAAGGTAGATCTTATAAAAAAACTACCTGACGAATTATTATTATTAAGTGAATTTGATGTGTATGACTGGTCAACCTTTAATAATACTGAAAATGTAAATATTGCTTGGAATGAAATGGAAAATGCAATAAGAAATATACTAGACAGATTTTGTCCACTACACAAATTCCTTGTAAAAAAGCATAGAGACCCTTGGATAAATCAACACGTATATGAATCCATAAGAGACAAAAACAAATTACTTTAGTCTGCCAGAAAATCCCCAGAACACAAGTGGACCCAAGCCTCAACCTGTCGAAATAAGACAAACAAAATAATTGATAAAGCTAGGAGAATTTTCTTTAAAGAACAAATTGAAGAATATAAAAATGATCATAGAAAATTCTGGCGAACCATCAATAATCTTATACCTGGACATCCTAAAACGAAACAAGTGATTAACCTTGTAGACCATGAAAATAATAATACCCCAATTTCTTCTGATCAAGTCCCAAATTTTATAAACAATTACTTCACCCAGATTGGTCCCATACTTGCAAAAGACCTTTATATCCCCTGGAAACCTTACGACAATACCTGTCTAAATTCAATTGAGATTTTTACTACTAACATACAAGAAGTCTCCAAGTTGATTCATGATATAAATACCATAAAATCATCAGCAATTGAAAATATATCTACCAAGGTCTTAAAAACTGTGTTTAAACATTCACCTGAAAGGCTCATAAGAATCTTTAACCTTTCTTTCGTTACTAATACTGTACCAGATTCATGGAAATTATCCAGAGTAACCCCCATCCCAAAATCAGGTGATACAAAACTTGTAAATAATTATAGACCCATTTCCCTTCTACCGCTACCATGTAAACTATTGGAAAAAAATAGTGCATAACAGAGTCTATGGATTTTTGGTTAAAGAAAATATTCTGACCCCAAAGCAGGGTGGTTTTCGAGCAGGATACAGCACAGTGGATACCCTATCCAAATTTACTGATGATATTAAAAGGGAATTAAATGTTGGAAATTCTACTATTTCTGCCTTCATTGATCTCAGAAAGGCTTTTGATACAGTAGACCACTTAGTTCTTTTAATCAAACTACACCACTATGGAATTCGTTCTGATAACTATCACTGGTTCAAAAACTATCTATCCAACAGACAACAACTTGTATATGCAAATGGTTTGAGTTCTGATCTGGAAAGTATAACTTGTGGTGTACCTCAAGGATCTATATTGGGTCCTTTATTATTCTTAATATATGTAAATGATGTAATTAAGTGTATCAAGACATGTAATATTAGACTATATGCAGATGACACAGTGATTTACTCATCACACAATAGCTTTAATCAAGCTAAGATGGAATGACAATGTGACCTAGAAAATTACTATACCTGGTGTATTCAAAACAAACTGTTGATTAACATTACGAAAACAAAAATTATGTTATTTACATCATCTAACCAGAAACTAAAAACTTTGGAAGCAAATATCTCCATGAATAACCAATTATTGCAAATTGTCCCCAGCTATAAATATCTCGGTGTGACCCTTGATCCTCTTCTCTCTTACAAATATCATCTAAAAAACCAGATCAAGACTATCGCTTATAAAACATATAAACTGTGTCTACCAAGAAAATATCTAGATGTCAAATTATCAGTGAAAATTTATAGAACTACTATACTTCCTTATATGGATTATGCAGACATCTGTTTTTCAACAACTTATGGTAAATATTTGGATCCATTACAATATGCTCAAAATAGATGTCTGAAAATATGCCTGAGAGTACCTCATATTACAAACATAAACTTAATACATAATATTACTGGTTGTAATAAATTAACGGATAGAAGATTTGCTCATACTATAAATTATATGTATAGCCGTTCGAGATCTATGGAATACAAAATTGTAAATAGGCTTCAAACTAGACAACATGATGCCCCTATATGTAAAACAATTACCCCAAACTGTCTTTCTTATATTAGAAGTGTGGAGTTTCATGGTGCCATAACATGGAATGCTCTAACATGTGGTAGAAGGAACGCTGAAACTTTAGAAAAATTTAAAAAGGATACTAGAATATATCTTAAATCCCTTCTACCCTACATTTAACATATAACAAATCATTGTAATTTTACTCATTTTTCCAAGCCTCTCTCCCCTTACCCTATAAATTTCAAATATATTCTTCTCTCTAGTGTCTAGTTTCCTACTTTAATAAAATGATTAAATAGCTAGGACCAGAAGGATCAACCCATAACACTAATTTAGTGGGGATGAGGTCCATAGCTTTCTTTTTGCCACATGAAAATTACCTTATTAATAAGTATTTTGTCTAATTTCTCACTGTTTTCCTCTTTATTTGATCTTACATGAACTCAAGCGGAAGACTTGATGAAGCTTCTGCTTGATATACTGTTACAATGCTACTGTGTATGTACATATATATTGTAATAACCAGAGTCGACACCGTATATAAAGAATGGAATATAAAGTTACAGCCGTTGTTGTTGTTTTATTTCTTAGGAGCCTTAAGGACTAACAGCCACTGGTCATCAGTTACTCGCTTATACTGATACTTGTACTTGTACTTATTCTTGCTTAGAGACGCCACTCTGTTCGTGAGCTAGGACTAGCCACCGAACTCCCTTAAGATAGCTTACACGTAGGCCACCTGAGTGTCTGATCGCGTCTGCCATAAAACCACCGAACACCGCGTTTTATAGCCCCCGGCCGCCGACGGTGACGTCACAAGGCTGTGACGTCACCGCCGACGCCCCACCTAGCGGCCACAGCGGGAACCCGCCACCGAGCTTCGGTGGCCGCCGCCGAGCCGCCGGCCTATGTTTATTACATCCCTCCCACCTTACTTTATTCTATGGGTATAACATTTATAATAAACATTACTCGAGTGTCCAACAATGGCACCCGGGCCGTACAGCCTAAGGACTCGCATTACTTTGCTTAACCTAGATTCTTTTACCCCTATGATTACCGTAGTATGTACCAGGTGAGTACCCCCCCCTTATTATCATGATTATTTACAATACCTATGGGCTCCAACAGCGGACCGCCCGTCTTTAACTCCCTAACTATATATTGTAATAACCCGACTAGCGTGTGAACGATTTACAATGACTTAATCTGGACTACCAGCACCAACAGTGGGCTGTTCCTAATTTGCTTATGCACAACATGTGACATCAATTATCATACTGTCTAGGAATAAACTGTTATTAATAAGAAACTGACCATGTTTGGTTTTCATGTGATAACCTTATCTCTACATTTATACACGTAACGAAATATATATACATCCGACCACCGGAGATCTGCGGTCTAGAAGGGCGCGGTAAAACGCTGCAGGAATTGGGGCCGTCCCTTCATTGTCCTGGCCACAGGGATCCTCCCGACTCTCTGGGCCGCCAGCCCTTATCTTATGCTGCTTGTCTTATGCCCTGGGGGCTTCCAGGGGTGTTCAGGGCCTGGGTTTCCTGGCAGGTACTCAATCCCCCACCAGTACTCCCCTTACCCCTACTAACCCCCTTCACACCCCACTTCCCGGCTGTCCTTCAGCTTCCCGGCTGCGCCCTCCGACGTCCCTGCCATCCCTGCTCACCGGCCACTGCCCATCCCCTCCTCCCCCACGCGTCTCTCACTCTCCTTCCTGGCAACCGCTCCTCCCTCCTACTGGCTCCCCCTCTGCTGTTCCTCCCTGACCATCCGACGGATCCGCTCCTCTAGGTCGCGGCTCAAGGGCGCCTCGGCTGGTCGCGGTGGTGGCGGCTGCGGGGCGGCCCTGGAGGGCCCTGAGAGCGGTGGGACGAAGGGTGAGAGGGTCTGGTGGCCATATCTCCCTTGTCCCTGGGCTGACGGCGGCGGTAGACCAAAGCCCGAACCCTGGGGCCCGGCCGTCGCAACTGCTCCTGGCGCCTGGGTGGGCGGTCTGCCCGCTGCAGCCGACGGTGGGGGTCGCCCCACTCCCGGAGGGGGAGGTGGAGGTGGTGGTGGGGGTACGCTTCCCTGACCCATCCCTGGGTCGTACCTCTGAACTGTAGTCGCGTAATAGTGTGTACGCCACAGGGATGGGCCCACCAGCTCCACCCACCCGTGCGCCCGCCCTCCTACGGGGGTGTATTCATCGCCCAAGTCCGGGGATGGAGCCAGCCCCACCGCCCACTTCTGTAGCTTGTCGGGGTTGTCCACCCGCCGCCAGGGGATTCGTTGGTAGGTATCCCCAATCCAAAGCGGCCTCCCCGCCAGCGGGTCCATTTCCTCCGCCCGCGGCAGGCCGGGGACCTCCACCCCAGGGATCCTCTCCCCCCACTCTTCCCGCCACTCCTCTCTCCTGGGCCCCGCCCCCCGGCGGCCCCTCTCCTCCTCATACCTTTCCTCGTACTCCCGGCGCCTCCGGTACTCCCCGTAGCTCTCGTTCCTGTGGGGGCCAGCCTCGTACCGCTGACTCCCCCGGCCCTCTCGCCTCGTCTCCTCATCCACTCTTCTCTCCTCCCGTCTCCTCCTCTCCCTTTCCTCAACCTGTCTCTCCTCCCTCTCTCTCCTATCCCGGTCCTCTCTCTCCTTCTTCTCGTGGGCCGCTCTCTCCTCCCTCTCTCTCCGATCTTCCCTCTCCTTCCTCTCCCTCTCATCCTTCTCCTTCCTTTCCTTAGCCACTCGTTCCTCCCTTTCCTTCTTTTCCCTAGTCGCCTTCTCCTCTTTCTCTCTTTTCTCGGCCATCTCCTTCCTTTCCCTCGCAACTCTCTCCTCTCTCTCCTTTCTCTCCTTCTCCTCTCTTTCTTTCTTTTCTTTATCCCTCTTTTCTCTGGCCGCTCTCTCCTCCTCCCTCTCCCTCTTTTCCTTTTCCCTCCTTTCCTTTTCCCTAGCCGCCTTCTCCTCGTCCCTCTCCTTCCTCTCTCTCTCTTTCTTCTCCTTGGCCGCTCTTTCTTCCTCTCTCTCTTTCCTCTCCCTCTCTTTGCTGCCCTTCCTCGCCTTCTCCTCCTCCCTCCCTTTTCTGTCCCGCTCCTTCCTGTCCTTAGTGGCCGTCTCCCCCTCTCTCTCCTTCTTATCTCGGGGTGCCTTTACTCCCTCTCCTCCCTTCTTCTCCCTTTCCTCCGCTCCCTGACTAGCGGCCACGGGTAGCGGCGCGCCCCCCATCGTGACCGTGCGGATCTCGGCCTCGGCCTCAGGCGCTGGGCTGTCCTCGCGGTCCAGCCCAGTAAGGGTGATTACCCGCCTGTCGACCGCCTCCCCCGGAGATGCCTCCTCCTCGTCAGAGTCCGTAGTCAGGGGCACGCTACGGTAGGCCACCGGCCCCGGACTGGGCTCCTCCTCCTCCCAGTCGAGCTCCTCCTCCTCCTGGCTGTCGTCCACCACTCGGGCGGCGATGAGGCCCTCCAGTTGGCTCCCCGGAGCCGGGGTGTTGTTGTCGGAGGTGTGGGGCTGAACGGGGGGCGGCGTGGTTTGTAAGATACGCCGCACCTGCTCCGGCGGTAGGCCCTGGCGGGGGGACCCCCCAGCGACCAATTCGCTCCCCCCCTCTTCTGTGTCCACCGTGGCAGGTGAGGGGCGGTCCAGCGACACCACCTCCCCCTCGGGGGTCCGCCACTGCCGACGTTGCAGGGCTTCCGCCAGCAACTGTCGCTGGTACCGCCTCGCCATCTCCTGGGCCATCCGGCCTGTCTGTCGGAGGAGACCCTCTCCGACCCCGGCTGGGGCTGGGTCGCCCCCCTCGCTCCGGAGCAGCGACCGCAGCAGGAGCGGGTCGCCCTCACCCCCGGCGGAGGGGGCGTCCAGAACCTGGTCTAGGATGGCCTCCGCTTCCGCGCCCAAGGTCGACTGGACGGGTGTGCACCGCCCCATTTCCTCCACCAGGACCCTGGCGGCCTCCCGGTCCTCCGCAGAGTGGTGACGGGACCGGCCTTGCCCTGTCGAGCCCTGAGCCTGGTCGCCCCCGGCTCCCGTCCGGGCCACCTTGCTAGGTGTGGCTGCCTCCTCTTCTCCCTCCCCCAACTCGATCCGGGGTGGATCGGCGTCCCACGCCTCCGCGGCCCCCCTCGACTCCGACTTCCGCTTTCGATCCCTCTGCGGCGAGCGGCTGTGCTCTCTCGGCTGCAGAGCCGGGCAGACCACACTGCGCAGCCGCCGGGGCGATCGACGCGGGCTTGCGGGCACGGGAGTCCTTTCCGTGGTCAGGCGGGCCGCCCTTCGGGTGCTGTTGCGGGAGCGAGGCCTGGGCGAGTCTCGAGCGCTGGCGGGGCTGGCCGCCGGGCTGTCCCCACCACTCTCGGTGGCCCTCTCCCCGGTGGTTGCCTCCTCGGTGGTCTTCCCCCCGTGGTCGGCGGCCTCCTCCACACGGTCGGTGGCCGTCTCCGAGGCGTTGCCCTCCTCCCCTTCGGGGTCCGCGCCAGCGCCCTCCTCGGATGGCGATGGCTCCTCCCCGGTGGCGGTGGCTGCCGCTCCGGTGGCGACCCCCCTATACCGTATGGTATATAGCGGTGGCCGATCAGCCTTGGACAGGCTCAGCCACGGGTGGCCCGGGTGTTGTGTTGACATGTGGGTCATGAGGTCGTCCCACCGACCCTCTTTCGCCTGCGCCTGGCATTTCTTCCCTGGGCAGTTCCACCCCGGCCCCTTCTCCGCATGGACAGCCTTCACATGCCGCGAGAGGCTATCCTTTCGCATAAATTTGCGGCCACAAATGGAGCAGGGGAGAGGCACCGACGACTTCTTCATGATGTCGGATTCGGTGTCGGTGTCTCTCTCGGGCCACGCCGCGCCTCGTTCTCGTCTTTCTAGGTCGGCGGTCCTAACGAGGTCGCGGTGTAGTTCCCGATCGCTACACCAGGCGGCCTCCGCGTCAGCCGTTGGTGTTCGGCGGTCGGTGGGTGTGGCCGTGGCCACCTCCATTTCCCGCCTCTGCCTTTCCTCCCACCGCCGATTCTTGGCCGCAAAAATTGCGACCACCTTGTCACTCATCTCTCCCTCCGGACCGATCGCAGGTAAGTCCCTCTTTTGTTGAGTCAATTTCCCCCGCCCCACCACTCTCTCAGTGCTAATTTCCTTTCTTTCGTTTTCAGGGCGCCACCCCCCACCGTGGCCAGCCGGTGGCCGAAGGATGAAATCCGCTTTCCCGGGCCTGGGGACCCTCACTCCACACCTTCCAGCCTCTCTCCGGATTCCCTCTCTCTCAGGTAAGACACCCCCGCCCTTTTTCTCCCCTTTTACGAGGTTCCAGTGCCAATATGACGCGCACAAGCGCCCTCCTCTTCTAGTCACCGCACCCATGGGAGCCGCCGAGTCGCCGGTGTCCCCGTGGTCGGCGGGAGTCGCCTTGGTTACCGCCGTAACACCCGGATGTGGCCCGCCTTCCGCCGACCACACTAGGTGGCGCCCCGGTGGCTTTACCCCTGCGGCCGCTCCAGAGGGCGCCACCGGTGGCCGCTCCCCACCGGCGGCCGACCCCGCCCACCGTACCACCTCTACAGGTTCCCCCCGCGGGGCCTGGGTCTTTTTCAGTAAGTCATAGTGAACCACTCGGAGCTTCCGGCCCTTTTTGATCTCCCAAACCGGCCCCCCCAAACTCCGGGTGATCGTCCAGGGGCCCGACCATGGCCGCATGAACTTGGGGCACTTGCCTACCTCTTTCTTAGGCAGCAGGTAGTATACCGTGTCCCCGACGGCCAGGTCCTCCCCCCTCACTCGGGTGGAATAGTTCCTCTCCTGCCGGCGGACCGCTTCCCCCATATGCTTTAAAGCATAAGCGTGGCCCTTCGCCATCCGGACCTGCAGTTCCACGGCGAACCCCTCCCCGCCCCCGGCTCCCTCCGGGTGGCCCCCTTCCGGCTGGGGGTAGATGAGGCTCCCAGGTAACAGCGTCTCTCTCCCCATCATCATGAAGTTGGGGGTCTGGTTGGTTGACGCCTGCACCGACGACCGATAAGCGGCCATGACGAACGGTAGCTGTAAATCCCAGTCAGCTTGGTTCTCGTCCACCGTCATGGCGAGCATGGCCTCCACCGTGCGGTTGCACCTCTCCACCAATCCATCCGACTTCGGATTGTAGGGACAGGTACGGGTCTGTGCCACCCCCAAGAGACGGTGCACCTCCCGGAACATCTGAGCTTGAAAATTCCTCCCCTGGTCGGTATGAATCGTTCCCGGTGGCCCCAGTCGGCAGACCACCTCCGTAACAAAGGCCCGGGCGACTGTTTCTGCCTCCTGGTCCGGCAAGGGGATAGCCTCCGCCCACTTCGTGAAATAGTCCATTACCAGAAGGATGTGCCGGTTCTTTCTCCCTGTCCTCGGCAACGGCCCCATCAGGTCCATGGCCATTCTTTCCAGCGTCGCCGCTACCGGCACATGTCTCATCATGGACCGGGGGGGGTGCACGGCCCCCTTCCTGCTGAGGCATTGCGGGCAGGTCTCCAGCCACTGTATTAGGTCCCTTCTGTAGCTGGGCCAGTAATAGGATTGCTGTAACCGTCGTAGGCTGCGGACCCTCCCGAAGTGGCTGCTCAGAGGAGCCCCATGCACTTCCGCCAACACCTCCGGCACCCTTCCCTCCGGGACGACTATCTGGCCGAAGGATCGGCCCCCCGGCTCCCACCAGACCCGGGTCAACACCCCTCCCTCTAGCCTCAGTCGCGGCACCTGTACCGCCAGCGCCCGCACGGCGTAGGGTTCCCCGGCCAATTCGTCCGATGCGGGGCCCGCGTTCTTCGCTACCCACCGCCGGACCCTCCCCAGAATGGCGTCCTGGTTCTGTACTGCCGCCCAGTGCTCCGCAGAGGACAAGACGGGACCCTCCTCCTCCCCGTCCCCCTCCGCCGTCCGGGGCCTCCCGCTGGCCTCCTCAGCCTCCGCCTCTGCGGCCGCCTCCCTCCTCGTTACTGCCCTGCATTCTCCCGGTTGGTCGAACAGGGGAGAGCCCCCCTCCCCCTCCATACCGCACTGAGTGCATGGCCGCCTGGACAATCCATCCGCGTTACCATGATCCCGGCCGGGGCGGTGTTCGATCACGTGATCGAACGTCTCCAGGAGTTGTAGCCACCGGGCCACCTGCCCTTCTGGTTCCCGGAAGCTCGCCAGCCATTTAAGGGCTGCATGGTCTGTGCGTATCCGGACCGGCCGCCCAACCAGGTAGTGCCGAAACTTTTTCACCGCGAACACCACCGCCAGCAATTCCCGCCTCGTCACACAGTAGTTGCGTTCGCAACGGCTCAGCGTCCTACTGGCATAGGCCAACGGTCGTTCCCGACCCTCCTGCATCTGCGAAAGGACGGCGCCTAGCCCCATATCGCTGGCGTCCGTGTCCAGCAGCAGGCGCCCCTCCGCCCTTGGATATGCCAACACCGGAGCCTCACTCAGTTTCTCCTTCAGACAATGGAAGGCCTCTGCACAGGATCTGTCCCAGCGGAATCTTTTGCTCTTTTCGGTCAATTCCGACAGGGGCCGTGCGATGGCCGCGAACCCGGGCACAAAGCTGCGGTAGTAGCCACACAACCCCAGGAAGGACCGGACATCCGTTACCGAGACCGGGGTGGGCCATTCCCGGACAGCTGCCACCTTCTCGGGATCGGTCCCGATCCCCGTCTTATCGATGCGGTGGCCCAGGAAGTTGACCTGTTCCCTCACGAACTGGCATTTACTGGCCTTGACCTTGAGACCGGCCTCCTGTAGCCGCTTTAGTACCGTCTCCAGCCGGGTGGCGTGTTCGGCGAGGGTGGCCGAGAACACGATAATGTCGTCCAGGTATACGAGACAGGTGGACCACTGCAGCCCTCGCATCACCACTTCCATCAAGCGTTCAAATGTCCCGGGCGCGTTGCAGAGCCCGAATGGCATTACTTTGAATTGGAACAAGCCCCGGTGCGTCACAAACGCCGTCTTCGGCTTATCCGCCCCCTCCATAGCCACCTGCCAGTATCCCGACGCCAAGTCCAACGTGCTGAACCAACACGCCCCCGCCATCGAGTCCAGTGAATCGTCTATCCGTGGCAGTGGGTAGGCGTCCTTAACCGTCACCGCGTTTAGGCGGCGGTAGTCCACGCAAAACCGCACCCTCCCATCCTTTTTCTTTACCAAGACCACGGGGCTTGCCCAGGGACCCGTCGCCGGCTCTATGACGCCCCTTCTCAACATCTCCTCCACTTCCTTGTCCACGACCTCCCGTCGATGCGGCGCCAGTCGTCGGGGAGCCATTTTAATAGGGGCCGCCACCCCCGTCTCTATGGTGTGTGAGACCAAGTCAGTATGTCCCAGGTCCTCATCGCCCTCCTGGAATGCTGCCTTATTCCGGGCAATGAGCTGGATCCACTCCTGATCATCCTCGACCTGGGTTCCCCCCAACAGCTGCTGTACAAGCGTCCGGGACCCCTCGCGTGGCCCCTCCTCGGTCACCATCCGGCACTCCTCCCCCCGGAGCTCCTCCTCCCCCACAGCCTCGGCCACCGCCACGTGCATCCCCTCATACAGGACCACTGGATTCGGGCCCGGATTGCAGACCAGGACCGGCACCTCCCCCCTCTCGGGTGTCACCAGGGCCCTGCCTATCCGAATCCCCCTCGCCATCTCCACCTTCTCCACTCCTTCCACCAGCATGTCCGTCAGTCCGGCCGATTCCGGCACCCGCGCCTGTATGATCCTCTCCGTGCGACCCCTCACCCATTCCGTCCGCGAGCTCACCAGTCGGCAGGGCTGGGTCCCGTGCTCCTCTTCCGGCCACACCAGCCTCTCCCCGGCCATGTCGATCGTCGCCCGCGTCTGCCTCAAGAAGTCTGCACCCAGCAGGCCCGGGGTGGATATATCGGCCACGACAAATGATGTAGTTTCCGCGCGGCCTGCGCACTGCAGCTCCGCCGTCACCCGACCCTCCACCGGCAGCGGCTTCCCATCCGCCGTATGGAATGCTGTTAACACCGGTCTCAGATCCCCAGGGGACCCCTCCGCCTTCCACCACGCTGTGGAGAGCAAGTTGCTGGTGGCCCCCGTGTCCACCACTAAGTGGATGTCCTTGCCCCATAACGTCCCTCCGACCTCCAGGCCGTTCCCCTTCTTCTCCTTCCGACCCAGCCATTCTCTCCTCCTTTTCTCTCCATGGGTCTCCTCCCGGCTGGAAGAGGGGACCCCGTCTAGTTTTCCGAAGCCTTCTTCGTCGCCTCTCTCTTCCGAGCGGCCTCGACCCGCTTCCTCCAGATAGGGCAGTCGCGCTTAAAGTGGTCCGGCGCCCCGCACTCGAAGCAGCCCCGTCCCCTACTTGCCCCCTCCCCCTCCGCGGTTGCAGGGGCCGATCGGGCCAGGGACTCCCTCATCTGGGTGACCGCCACCCGCAGCTCTCCCATCTCTTCCGCCATTGACTTCGTGGTGGACCTGACCTTCACCGCCTTCGCCCGTTCCTCCTTAAGGTAAGTTTCCGCCCGTATACCCCTTTCCACCGCCCGTAGAAGAGTTGGAATCTCGCCCTGATATATCCACTGTCGGAGCTCCGTATCCTCCAGACATTCGACAAACCTATCCTTAGCCATGCCATCTACCATCTGGGCGTCTGCATTGGGGTAGGACAGCCGCACCAGTCGCAGGATCTCTTCCGAGAGGGTTTGTAACTCCTCCCCCGGCTTCCGCACCCGGGTGCGGAGCAGAGCCTTATACGATTCCACCTGACTCTTCGGCTGGAATCTATTTACTAGTGCATCCCGCAACTTCTTATATCCCCCAGGAGCCGCCGGCCGTTCCGACGCCAACAGCCGCCGGGCGACCCCCGACAAGCTTATTCCCAGGAACGTCCCCGACTCCCTTTCCGTCCATCCGTTAGCCATGACGCAGAGGTCGAAGTGCGACAGAAACTCCTCCAGATCGCTCGACCCGTCGTACTTGCCCGGCATCACAATTGGCTTCCGGGTGGCCCCCTCGCCCCCGGGCCCCGGCCTACCCGGGTGTATCCCCTGTGTCTGCTCTATCCCCAGGGGCGTGGAGCTCCTGGCCCCCTCCACACTCTCCGTCCTAGAGCTACTTCTGGGCTGCCCTGCCTCAGCCATTCCGCCAACGGGTCTGTCCCCTCCCTTCCAATCGTCCCGCGGCCCTCTCTGACCTCCCCGTGGGCCCTGTCGGGGCCCCACTCTCGCGTCCGCTCCTCTCTCCGGTGACCCTCTGTATCACTCCCCGCTCCACCGAACACCGGGCCACCGAACTGGCCAACCACCGAACCGCCGCCCTTCCCACCGAACCGGCCACCGAACTCAGCCGGGCCCATTTCGCTGTCCACTTTAGCGGCCGCACCAAGAGGTGTCCGGTGAATAGCCACGCCACCCTTTACTCCCACTTCCTCCCCAGGTGATGCTTCCTCTGCCCTCCTGTCCGGTCGCTCCTCCATTACCCACTTCCTGTCGTCTGCTCCGGTGGCGTCGGTGGCGCCGGCCGCCGCAGCAACCGGCCTTTTAACTTTAACAGAAACCTCCTCATCCACAACCTGGATCAGTTCTCCTCGCCTACCCGCCCCTAACTGCTCCTCCAGGGCTGCCCTCTCCTCCTCCATCTTTAATTCGCTATCTGCCATGCCTGTGTTTCTACTCTGGTACACCCCGGTTCGTTAATGTAAACAACCACCGCTGTCACCAATGTAATAACCAGAGTCGACACCGTATATAAAGAATGGAATATAAAGTTACAGCCGTTGTTGTTGTTTTATTTCTTAGGAGCCTTAAGGACTAACAGCCACTGGTCATCAGTTACTCGCTTATACTGATACTTGTACTTGTACTTATTCTTGCTTAGAGACGCCACTCTGTTCGTGAGCTAGGACTAGCCACCGAACTCCCTTAAGATAGCTTACACGTAGGCCACCTGAGTGTCTGATCGCGTCTGCCATAAAACCACCGAACACCGCGTTTTATAGCCCCCGGCCGCCGACGGTGACGTCACAAGGCTGTGACGTCACCGCCGACGCCCCACCTAGCGGCCACAGCGGGAACCCGCCACCGAGCTTCGGTGGCCGCCGCCGAGCCGCCGGCC
The DNA here is from genome assembly GCA_949317995.1 of Acholoe squamosa. Lineage (NCBI taxonomy): Eukaryota > Metazoa > Annelida > Polychaeta > Phyllodocida > Polynoidae > Acholoe > Acholoe squamosa. Next base: position 2,845,348 of record OX439045.1, read on the forward strand.
TATGTTTATTACAATATACTACTAGCAAGGAATAGCTGAAATGATCCTAGAAATTATGACATTCCTATAGAGACATAAGTTCCATTTTGTACCGGTAACCTACTTTATTGGCAATAAAGATCTTTAAAACAAAAAATCTGTCTTATGTACATAGACAAACTGAGAGATAATGTTTCAACTGTCTTGACTATATTGTAGACAAATGAACAACAAAAGCATGCATCATATCATGAAAGTGATTGGTTTTCCAAAGGTCAAGGTCACATATTTGTGTTTGCTGTGCCTAGCAAAGAATGACATAGATGTCATCCATGGCATTGGTGACACATAACTATTGCTCATCTCCAGAGTCAACATTTTCTGGCAGCATGGTGTATACATTAAGGCATGAGTCGCTGTTACATCCACAGGCAGGAACACAGGGTTGTTTGTGAGTAACGCACACACCTGTCTGTACATTCATCAGAGCATTCACAGATAAGAAAATTCAGAAGTTCAGGGGCACTGCACCCATGTGCAATGAACTTTGGTACAAGACAATCACATTGAGGGCCCTGCTGTCAACCATTTTCTGTTGGCTTTGGCAACTCTTGAATGCCTGATGTATATCAGTCTCTTAAGGGCGGTCAATGCATTTGTGCATCATGCCTATTGGTGTATCATGCAGGCACTTCCCTTGAATCCCATATCTTCAGCATATATATGATGTATGATAACAGTTATTGTGACTCAGCAGGGGTGCAGTCATCCATCATGATGAAAATAAACCTTGAAGGGGTTAGGAAGGACATGTGTCACAGGACCAATGACCTTGAACTCTGGGTCGTAGGCCACAATATTCGATTATTTAACATCTTTAATAATGATGTTCAGATCTTTTGCTGACAAAGTGTCCGGGCATAGTGTATGAGTGTATTGAGTTTACAAAAGGAGGAATTCGTTAAAAGGGACACCCTCAGACACAAATATGTGACCATGACCTTTTGACAAATAATTGCCTTTTTCATCTAATGCACATTTCTGTTTTTCATATGCCTGCAATCTAATCAGGCCTATTTAATGAAAGCAAGCAGGACATCTGGGATCTCTGTTTGTCTATATATGAAAAGGATAAATTACATAAGGACAATGACCTTGACCTTGACCTCTCATAATCAAGTGCCACTGCATTAATATGTGCCATGGACAACAAAGAGATGTTGAAAAAGATAGTTTAATTTGTAATTTGGGTTGGTAAATTGAGATATAAATCATTTGAAAATCTGCAATATTTACCTTTGGCCAATATTTTTTCTACTTTTTATTTTCAATGCCTATTTGCCAAGTTCGTCCCCAACGTCGATTTGTACTCTCACCAGGGCTGTAATTTACATGATCAGAGCATTCTAGTGGTACCAATTGTATTCTAGCCTTTTTTGGTGACCGGTGGTTTGAGAAATAAGGCCCTAGCAGCCCAGCACTGCACCATTGTACCTCACACCTTCCTAGTAATAGACCTCTACCCTCAGCTGACCATGACCACATGGTCTATAGCCACCCCATGGGGAGCAGGAGTAGTTTAATTCTATATCATAAACCAGATCACTCTATGAATGAATGATCATCAGATCATTGAATATGCATATATACTTGTGATAATCAAATAATTCATTTGCAGAGACAGATAGATTTAGGTAGATTCCAGGAGTCCTTTACAGACATAGGGGTCTTGTTGGTGCCAAGGTCTATACACAGAGTTCTGTTTTAGCTGAATCTACTGTACCCCTTAGAAGTTAGGCATGACCACATCATGTGACATGGGCCTGTGTGATGCCCAATCAATGCCCAATCACCCGTTAATAGAACTACGCAGAACCCCTATTATGTTCATCTGTCACAGGTACATGGTAGCTGCATGGACTGCCTCACCTCTGCCATTACAGTGCTGACCTCATAGTTCCATTCTAGCTAAAATATTTAGATTGTTTCATATGATGTCTTTAATATGGGCCTCAAAATTAATTTTTGTAAATGCGACGTCACACTATCTTTATGTCAATTATTCTTTTTTGGCCCTCCCCCTTGGAAGTTGGAGGGGTAAAAAAGTGTTCTTGCTCCCTTCATCGTATGTCATTATGTGCACTATTTCACTAAGGGAGTTATCAACCTGTGAAGCACGGGATAGCCACTTAGTGCCGCTAAAGTGCTGTAAAGTGGTGTATACACGGTGCAGATTTGAGCAGACTAGACCACACAAAACATCAGCAGACAAATGTCTGCTTGTGTTGTGGCTTGTATGGAGGAGTCTGCAGGACCTGATACGTGGCACATTTTACAGACTTGTCTGCTGAAGTCTTGAGTAAAATCCTGGTGGAGATTTGCAAAACTACAGTAAATGTGTCATGAGTCACATGATAGCTACTTATCACATGACTCAAAAGGCTGCCAATCAATCAATCACTAAGGGAGTGGTCATATTTTTAACAACAGGGGGGTTGGTGGGTTTGGGGGGGGACAATTTTGCCTCCTTTCTGTGAAAAAGCCTGCGCGCGACTATGGAATAAAAGGGGGGTGGAAAAATTTCAGACACCTTGGAGGTGGGGACGGAAAATTTTTCGCTGCGCACGTGCGGAATTTCACCGACCCCCCCTGTTGTTAAAAACTGACCACTCCCTAAGAAGGGGTGAAATTTATTCCCTTTTCCCCCAAGAGGGGTCTGAAATGTTTTTGTCCCTCCCCCCAAATCCACCACCCCTCCCCTGAAAAATGACCATACCCGGTACCCTAATTTAGTTAAATTAGATTTACTAACGTGATTTTATTATATTTTTTGCATCTTTCATACATGAAATAGAAGGCATCGCAAGTTTGATACCAATATCATTTGGTGGTATCCCCCCGTCTCATCCCATGAGATGCTTTCCTCAAATTTCAACAAGTTGAAAAATACCCAAGTTGTGGCGCGAGTTGTCATGTGCGCTGGACGCCAGCGTCTGAAGTTAGGGCGCGTCTGCTACAACCGAGAACCAGCAAGGGCTGTTCGACTACAAAACTCCAGTAAACATATAAACAAATTAATTTGCTTATTTAGTGAAATAAAATTTTGCAAATATTTACCGAGCATGAGACATTAGGTTTGTTTAATTAATGTAGTTTAAACATATCTTTACTGAATCATTACATCATTTTGAAGAGTTTATCCAGAAAAGTTGCGCGCGGACTGACTGTGAACAGCTTAATCGAACACAACCACCAAAACATTCAGAGGCGATTTGTCACGCCACACGGCATGGCGGTAAACAAATAGGAAGACAAGTTGACCTTTATTATTTCTTCTCACTGGATATTCCTGCTTCAAAACTCCAAATTAACGTCCTTAATGTTACCCGAAAACACCACTTGATGTCGTTCAGAATGATGATGCACGTCCAGCAGTTGTCGGATGAGGTAAGTGGGAAAATGTTGAAGCCAAAACGTGGCCACTTCTGTTCACTCTGGAAAGGGGGCTGGCCCAAACACGTTTTCATTTTTTTTTGGTCAGGCAACTTGTCTTCCGTGCCGTGACCCCACATTCTTTCCTGTCTTACCTGCTAATACACATATTTTAATATATCACGTTTTGGTGTAACTGGTGGGCGTCATTTTGACATAAATCGATGTCTATTTTTAGTTGAAACTTTGCCACAGTGATAGGTTTCGTGAGTCGTGTAGGCACTTGTCACAAGTTATGTTGTGAGTTTCACAGATTCAACTTTCAAGAAAAATACACCAAATACCTCCCTGATTTGATGACAATCTGCATAATTATAATCTGTATTGGAAGCATCAAACCCCATTATTGATGCACAAAATGTTACAATTCAAGCTCAATCATCATAAGGTGTCAAATTCCATTGAACTAAACAGGTTGCTGTTGGAGATCCTTGATTATACCGCAATATTCCCGATTATCGCCCATAGTTAGACTTGCCTCAGACTCAGAGGAACAGAGATGTCTCACCCCCAGAGGTTCGTCTAGTTCAGGTTCAGAGGCTCCTTAAATTTAGACATATGAAGTTATGTGGAGCTTAATATGTTGAGAAGTGGCACACTTATAAAATGTCCAAGACCAAGGGCCCTTAGCCCAAAAAATTCAGTGGTTTGACCAACACCCAACTGACATCTCTGGAGGAAAGAAGCAATCATTTGTAGGTACTTGTTTGCAGTGAGTGACAAGCCAGAACAGAACAATACCAATATTATTCCATGACTCCTTAAATGGTTCAACATGCAGCCAGAACAAGAGATGTTTTCAGTCTTGAATACGAGTCACTGAAATGATTTGTGCAAAAACTTGAACTTCAAGTTGAAGAAGCAAGCAATTTTTACAATTCACAGACACAGTCGACACTGTTTATGACTTAAATTTAAAAAAGTTTCTCATTAGACAGAGATAAAGGAAAGATGATAAGAGACGAGATCAGATTTAGCTGACAAAAAACCTGGACTTCGCTGATTTACAAATAGACCTATAGACTATGAGTTTGCATTTAGTGCATCGGTATCATTAGTTATACATTTGACGTTTCATGTATTTCAAATATATTCACATTTGTTGTATGTAAATTAATTTAAGATATATTCAAGTTTTGTTGTTCATTTTGGAGATAAGGGACGAGTCATTTATTGCTAGATGGGGGGGGGGGGCTTGTTAGATATAGGGGGGGGGTCATTTTGAAAAAGAGGTTGGGTGGGGGGGGGCAATAAACATTCACACTGGGGGGGGTCAAAACTAAATATGGGCAATGCAAATACCCATCATGATGTATCATTCCACGTGCATATCCGATTTATGGGGGGGGAGGTCATTTTGCAAAATCAGCTCTTAGTGGGGGGGTCGGGATCATTTTTTCGCATAGTGATGGAGGGGGGTCGGAAAAAAATTGCCGATCCGCCAAAATCCATCTAGCCCCCCGCCTAGCAATAAATGACTTGTCCCTTATTACCGGAATCTCTCTTGGCATAAATGTTATTCGACATTTAAGTAATGCCGTTAGCACTAGGCATATAAGGCGACTGCATGTGTAAGACAAAGGCCTACCTCAAGTTACAAATGTATAAGTCACTGCCTACCTCAAGTTTCCCTCATACAAATGTATAAGCCACTGCTACTACAAGAACCAGCTCAAGTGGGGGACCCACTGCTGCATTTCTTGCAACTTGCACTCTCGCACCCGGAGGTTCCAGAGTGGTCGCAAATATCAAATTATTTTGATTTCTGCGAATGTTGTTGCATGCCGCTTATACATCACAGGGACGTTGTCGCAGCAGGAGATCCACTGCTGGAATGTTACTGTGCAGAGATGTCAGACCTTCAGAGGTCCGTCTATTTTCAGATGTTCAAACTTTCCTAAAAAATCAGACATCTCAGAGGCTTCTTCCAACTTGTGGTCATAATTTTGATAGAGAGAATTACATTAATCATATATACCCTTACACAACATTCCCTTTCTACTTCTAGGGAGCCTAGGGCTGAGCATAGGCTTCAACAGGTAGAATTTAGGGTTACGTCTTTGGGGGAGAAGCGCTAACGTGGCGCCATTTTCGCTTGTAAAATATGAGCAATAAACTTTCGCCGGTACCAGGGACACACTTCCGATCATACCGTTTCTCCTCGAAAGGGTTCACGAGAATTTAGCATGTCATGTGCTGCCCCCTAGCCTTTTCTAGACAAACCACCTTTCAGAGATCAGAGAATCTCTGAAATCTCATTTCAGAGGAGATGAATCAAACCTGGCTGCTGATTGGCTGAAATTCTCTTGCAATATTCTATGTCCATCGATTCTAATGATGGTTTTATTGGTTTTGAGTGAGGGGAACAGGTTGAAATGAAGACAAGATGGTGCTTTCAGTATAATATGTTGGGGGAATGGGTGCTTTACTAACACCCAACATTTTTCAGAAGTTGAGCCCATATCCAACTGACATCTCTATACTGTGAAAACACACACAAGAAAAAGTCGTAGTAAATTTGTGGTAGAGGATCCTTAACTTTATAGGTGTGGCTTAAAAGGTCCACCTGTACCCAGGGGTGGCTTATACACGGGTTGTGGACATTATATCACAGAACTAAAGTGCCCATTGTTAAGCCTGCAGCTTAGGGAGTGATAATTTTTTAACATCAGGGGGGGGGGGGCTGGTGGGCTTGAGGGGGGTTCAGAATTTTTTTAACTCCTTGACCGGGGGGGTCAGAATCTTTTCAACCCCTCTGATGGGGGGGGGGGTCAAAATAATTTCACCTGTTTTCAGTGGAATACCCCGCGCATTACTACCGTAATCTCCCGCGTATAAGACGCGTCCTCTACGCCATACAAAATGCTGGGGCGTCTTATAGGATTTTTTCAAGTTGGGGGTGCGTCTTATACGAGGGGTAATTTTACTATAGAAATGTACTAATCTTACAAATTCCATCCTTAAAATGTGTGTCTTATACGCGAAAATGACTTTGCTGAGTTTGGGGTGCGTCGTATACGCGCAACGCGTCTTCTACGCGGGAGATTACGGAATATAGGTAAAAGGGCACGTTTGCGCCCGATTTTCGGCCCTTATGGGGGGGTAAAAAAATTTTACCCCATCAAGGGGAGGTCAGAATTTTTTTCGCGTGTCTGCATGCAAACCCACCAGCCCCCCCCCCCCTGTTGTTAAAAAATGATCACTCCCTTATAGCGTTGTCAAACTCTGGGTGCGCCTAATACAAGGGTGCGCCTTATACAAGAGAATTCACGGTACTTAGGCTCCAAGGACACAGGTGTCAGGATCACCTTAACGCTAAAAACAAGACAAGCATGAATTGTTGTGTTGAAGCACCAGGATTTGAATAATAAGTTCCAAATAAGTACCAGGGGTTTTGGGGTGCTTAAACATCTCTTAAGCACTAAAACTGGATCTTTGAATAAGCGCCTGTCTTGTATAAGGGCCGGGGTAATGGCCCCTTAATCCTTAATGGCTCATTTGCGACAATACAGTACTTAGGCCGATAAGAAGTGTGTGTTTTAGGAAACATATTAAAAGAAACTAAGTACCGTAATCTCCTGCGTATAAAGCGCAGCCCGCATATAAGGCGCCCCCCTAACTCACAGGGGGGCTGTTTCACATATAAGGCGCCCCCCTGAGGGTTGATTTTTGTTAATTTAGTACTGTTCTATAGTAAAAATACCCCCCTATAAGGCGCACCCCAAACTCAACGCAATTTACCTCCCACATATAAGACCCAGCAGCATTTTGTTTGGCGTATAGGACGCGCCTTATACGCGGGAGATTACGGTAGGCTAGATCGGATTTTTTTCCCACTTCAGCCCTGATTTCTATAAAGATGAAAGATTTTCAGTTGTGTGTATCCGGTACATGATATTGACATGGTACGGGCTTCCCTAGCCCACTTAAAAGGGTCTATATCTCCTCTTTCCTATCCCCTCAGGATGTGTGTGGTGCACATATGTGCGGGCACTGACACATTCCTCTGTTAAATTATCAACCTGTGAAGCACGGGATAGCAACTTAGTGCCGCTAAAGTGCTGTAAAACACAAATCAATCAATCAATCAATATTGACATGGTAGGAAACAGGTTTCCTATGTAGTCTGAGGAATGTTGAATATTTTCCAGTTGTAACAAAGAGGTTTGTTTGACTTGACCTTGTGGTAAAACTGTGCGTATAAGCCGCACCCTGTGTGTTTGAAACTTCAAGCTTCATCTCACATTTAAAAAGTACCATAATCTCCCTCGATTTAACGATTTAAGGTGCACCTAAGGGCCTGATTTTGTACACTTTGATACTATTTTAATGCAGTCATACCCCATGTATAAGGCGCACCCTCACCTCAAAGAGGAAAAAGAAGTGCTCCATTTACTATAACACCGAGTTGATACAGCCGTGTTTCACTGGGCCCTAGACAGAGCTTCAGTACTTTCACAGTAGGTAGATAAGGGGGGATGCATGTTAAAAAAGGAGAAAACTCAATTTTGCCAAAATGTCAGTCACAACCTTTTTGCACTAAGGTGAAGACAATTAAGTTTCAGCCTGACTTTGGTGACTTGGGCAGTCAGGCCTAATCTAGACACTATAGCACCTAGCCGCGTTAAGGTGTACCGCGCTTAAATGGGCACCCTGAGGTGAAGAAAAGTCTTTAAGGTACAACTGTAGCTTCATTTTGTGCACTTAAGGTGGCAGAGATGCCACTTTTCCTGGTTTACCAGGAATTCCTGGTTTTCATTTAAAGGATTCTGTTTTAAATTATGTTAAATTCCTGGGGAAATGTGTCCAAAGTCCAGTTTTCCTGGTTATTGTCAGCCAGTGAGTGGCATCTCTGGGTGGGTCGCTACTAAGGATATCAGACCATTTACCATGCGAGGTTTCATATCTCTGTATTGAATAGTTATGACAGAAAAAAAATGTCACATCTGATACATATTTTCTCTAATTTCTAGGTGAAGATTAAAATCTGTAGAAAAAAAAGTAGCGTGGGACCCCCTACTTTTCTTTTCATTTTCTTATTCTAGATGATTTTTTTGTACCTCTGGGAGAAAAATGGAGAAAATCTAGGATCTTTGATTCAATGGTAGCGACCCACCTTAAGTACTATTCTGCAGCAAATATACCGTGTCTACTGTAATCTCCAACATATAAAGTGCATCTTATACTTGGGGATTTACCGTAATCTCCCGCGTAGAAGACGCGCTGCGCCTATAAGACGCACCCCAAACTCAGCACATGCATTTTCGTGTATAAGACGCACATTTTAAGGCTGAAATTTGTAAGATTAGTACATTTCTATAGTAAAATTACCCCTCGTATAAGACGCACCCCCAACTTGAGAGAAAGCTATAAGACGCCCCAGCATTTTGTTTGGTGTAGAGGACGCGTCTTATACGTGAGAGTTTACGGTAGTTATGAATTTGTTTTTTGAGCATTTTCTGAAACTGTAGGTGCGTCTTATACGCAGGGTGCACCTTTTATGCAGGAGATTACGATATAAGCCGTGCCCTGTATGAGCCACAGTAGGGCTGTGATTCTCATACATGCGGCTAAATCCTGGAGGAGTGACAAAGGTCAAGCCTACAAAAAAAATGTTGCTTTCGGGTAACATGGTCTTCCCTATTTTCTTTACCCTACCCTGAATTTTTTTGTTATTCGACGAGTCCAGGTTAGGCTAAAATCCCATATTCTGCCAGACTAATAGGAACATTTTCTCCCTACCTACCCTAATTTTTATCAACCTGTTTACCTGAAACAACATTTTTCTAGGCCTTATGAGATACAAAGTCATGCAACAGTTAATGTATGATGTAGATCCTGTCTGTGTTCCACTGTCCCACATTGTGTGCTGCGTAACACATGGAACTCTAACTTACCGCTAACTCTGAGACCAGTGCGGTACTTCCACGTATAAGGTGCATCACACGCACCTAGAGTTTTAGAATATGGTCAAAAAAATGAAAAATTCATAACTTTTGTTCTACTCAATGGATTTTCAAAATTTAAAAAGCTGTGTGTAGCTAGCCCCCCCCCGGACCCCCTGGACCCCCCCCCCCCCCATGTCCTATTATGACTAAGGGGGAGTGTAAAGTGCAGGTAAATGTCATATTCCAAGTCCTTTATACTCCACGTGTATAAACGGCTTGGGAGTTATGTCCACTGGGCACAACTTGAAAAAAAAAAAAAAATCTGTTCCGGGCACTGTTAAAGGGTTATATCTTTTAGATCTGCCTTTGATGTTGTATGTGTTAGAAGAGTCAGAGACTCAGACTCATTCGTGATTCGTGCCACATCTACCGCGGCACAGGGACGTGTTGTGTGTTATTCCTATCGTGTCTACAAAAATGTAGCTCTACAAACCTTTAAGTGCATCATGTCGGTTGGTCGTACACCAGTACACCACTGGGATACCTTTAAAGGCTTCTAGCCTTCCTTAGATTAGGGATGGAAGTTTTCAGAATTTGTCTCATCTCAGATTAATTCAGCCTGCCATACCTTTCATTTTATCTTTCATTTTATCAAAAGATAAATTCTACTATGGATTCAGAATTTCTACGAGTGCCTTCTGAACTGTTCAATAGATCAGTAATAACCGGTAGATCTACAGCCCTGTACTAGTTACAGTATCCATGCACCACGAGGGCACTGTGCCATTCACAAGATAGATGCAGGTTAGATAGACCGGATATCCGGTCTTACACAGTAATAGCACCCACAGTTCCAGTTACCGTAATCCCCCGCGTAGAAGACGCGCTGCGCGTATAAGACGCACCCCAAACTCAGCACATGCATTTTCGCGTAATGTTGTAATCTTAACAACCAGACATATATAGCCCTTGAACCCAGAGGTGCTTGATCACTACATGTCCCAAATCGATTTACCGTAATCTACCGCGTAGAAGACGCGCTGGGCGCATAAGACGCACCCCAAACGTAGCACATGCATTTTCGCGTATAAGACGCACATTTTAAGGGTGATTTTTGTCAATCCAGTACTGTTCTATAGAAAAATTACCCCTCGTATAAGACCCCCCCCCCCCAACTTGAGAGAAAGCTATAAGACTCTCCAGCATTTTGTTTGGCGTAGAGGACGCGTCTTATACGCGGGAGTTTACGGTAGTTTATAAAGCTGTACACACACAAGGCTATTTCTGTTTTATGAGTCTAGAATCATTAAGATGTATTTAGTACCACGTCAAGCTTCCTTCTCTAATCACTCGTCCAAAACCTCAAATACTAGTCCTATAATAGCATGTTATTACATAGGTGGTCAAGTTGGTGTGTTGCCATGGTGATATTACCAATGTTGTTAATGACTATAATCACTATGGTGCTTCCATGAACTCTTTAATTCAGATTCATGTTAAATTGTGCACCATGATGCACCAAAGTAGATCTTGTGAGTTACTCGCTACAGAAGTGAAGTGTATCATCCTTCTGATGTAGATCGACATCCATGCATCATGACGCCCAAGGAACCATGGTGGCTTCATCTGTTAAGGGCCGCTCTTAGATGCACGAGTGTATCAGGCTTAAAAAAAAAAAGAAGTTGTGTTCAGGTATCCCGACCGACCCTAATTTATTGGCCCGACCCAATATTTTTTTTAGGAATTCTTGGTAAATATGGACCTAAAATTCAAGAAAAATGCCAAAAATATCAGTATATAGGCATGTTTGGTATCAAATTGAAGCCCACGGTCTCACGAATGCTACTACCGGTAGCTGAAAAAACTCAACGTTTTCATAGCTTATTAATTTGGTTAATATGTTGAGCCATGTCTCATATCATTTTTGGCAGTTTCCGGCATCTAGGAACTTAAAAAACAAATCCGACCTACCTACCCTAATTTTTTTAAGCTATGTTTAATACCTGAACACAAGATCTTCTTTTTTAGGCCTCATGCCTATTGGTCATCTTGATGCTGGCCTACTAGAGTCTACTTGCCAGCACTTCATTCGAGTATCATGCAGACTCTCCATAAAGTGGGAAATCAGATGACGCATACCAGCAAACTCCTCAGTTTTCTCAGCTTTCTCAGTTTTTTTTCTTGAAGATCCATCTAGGTCAATCTTGTGATTCGTCCAGATCCAATGAGATCTCATATAATTTATAATGGGGGGGGGGGGTGGACTTCAATGAACTCAGTTTTTTTTTCTCAGCCAGAGTTTGCAGGTATGATGATGAGATATATCAGCGGCCTTCAAAGTGTCTAAAAGATAAACCCTTTAAAGGCCGCCAATGCATCATGCCCATTGGTCTGCTCGCCAACACTTGATTGGTGCATCATGACGACCAATGGGCATGATGCACTCCTGCATTCACGGTCCTTAACGGGTTAATAGGATGTAGGTTATAAGGTCATGTTGTGCCTATGTGTCACATGACCTCTCCATGGCACACATCCAATTACTGTCCCCTCTAATACCGTAATCTCCCCCATATAAGCCGCATGTTATACATGAATCTGAGGTCCCCTGCATCTTGAAGAATGGCTCCAAAGTCTGGGTACGTCTTCTAGGCGAGGTTCTATAGAACAGTACTAAACCTTAAAAATTCAGGCCCAAGGTGCACCTTATAGCTTTTTTATTTCAACTCAGGGTGCGCCTTGTATGCAGGAAGCACCTTACACACGGGAGGTTACGGTACTACAAATCATGTCCAAGGGGACAAGTTATGCTAAGTGTTCATTGGGATTTGTGTCTCAGCATATATGTGGGATTTTATGGGAAACATCTTTTCCTTAAACAAGTGAAAGGACATATTCAAGAATATCCATATAAATGGTCATGGCAGACAAACAGGCCTGTCCATCTCTCACTATGCCTATGTTGTGACGGATGTTAAAGAACCATTGCCTCAGTAAAAGTGTAGGGGCGTGCTTTCTATCTTCCCATAGATGCGGTCACCATCATCCCCCCTCCCCATTAGACTAGTGTCCGGGCAAGCAACGTCACAAGGGTAATCTCACTTCGGTGTGGATACAACCCGCGGGACCTCTCACCCTTGAGTGTCGGCCGCAAGGAAGGCACGAGGTGAGATAAAATTCGAGCGAGCGAGCGTAAACCCTTGATTGTTTTAAATCTGTCAGTAGGGGTCTGTGTGTAGAATATAAGTGAACAAAATGATACACATAATGTCATACTTGAACGCAGTGTGTTTTGTCGTTAATGCTGTATCATGACGCTAGGGGTATCATGATTGAACCGTCCCTTGAAAAAGGCTGATAGTGCATCATGCTGACCCTGCAGAGCTAGTACACTCCTATAAGGTCAATATGATGCCGTCCATCATTAGGGAGTGGTCAATTTTTATCAATTCACTCGAAAGAAAAAAAAAAGAAAAAACAAAAACAATCACATTGTACATGTAATCAGTAGCTAAGGCCACACCAAAAAAATAAGTTGGTCTACGGATTTTTGTTTTGAAAAAGTGGTGCGAGCGTTTCTTTTTTTTCTTAAGGAATTTTTTGTCGCCAAATGTATTCCTTGCTGGAAAGCTGAGGCGAGCAAACATTTTTTTTTGCCAAACATCACAATGAGAAAACTTGTAGAAAATGAAGTAGACGAGATTTTTTTCAAAAAAAAAAAAATTGTACCGTAATCTCCCACGTATAAGACGCAGTGCGCTTATAAGACGCACCTAGATTTTTGGAAAATTCTCAAAAAAATGAAAAATTAATAACTTTAGTTCTACTGAATGAGTTTTCAAAATTCAAAAACCTATGTGTAGCTTGAGCCCCCCAGACCCCCCTGGGCCCCCTTATATCTTATTATGACTAAGGGGGCAAAAAGAAAGGTCACCTTGTGGATCCAATGAGAACTAAAACCCCACGTACAAGACGCGGCTTATACGTGGGAGATTACAGCATTTGCGAAAATATGGAGAGTGAAATCCGTAGACCAACTTATTTTTTTGGTGTGGCCTTATATCAGAAAGCCTAGATCAAAGAGGGGCGTGAAAATTTTCTGCACCTCTGCCGTGGTGGGGACGCAAAAGATATTGGCTATTGTTGAAGAGGAGGTGGGGGATTGAAATATTTTTTCACGACCCCATCCCTGTTGATAAATAATGTCCACTTGCTTAGTGGCCCTTACAGTGTTAACCGCTCACATAGTGGGTGCGTACTGCTGGTACTCATTATGTATAAAGCCAGGCTGTTAAGTATTCTTACACTCACTCATAGAAACATTTCTCATACAGCCCTAGACGTCTAATACCGTAATCTCCCGCGTATAAGGCGCAGCCCACGTATAAGGCGCACCTAGAGTTTTGGAAAATTCTCTAAAAAATGAAAAATTCATAACTTTGGTTCTACTGAATGAATTTTCAAAATTCAAAAACCTATGTGTAGCTTGGGCCATCCCGGACCCTCCTGGGCCCCCTTTTGTCCTATTATGACCAAGGGGGCATGTAAGATATCAAAAAAGAAAGGTCTTGGTGTCCCCCTTGTGGATCCAATGAGAACTAAAACCCCCTGTATAAGATGCGCCTTATACGCGGGAGATTACAGTATTCTGTTCTAACTACTGTTATATCTCACGTACAAGCCACACCCTCACATAAGCCAATATATAAGCGAATTACCGTAATCTCTCGTATATAAGGCGCGTCTTATACGCGAGGCTTTAGTTCTCCCTGGATCTGCAAGGGGGACACCAAGACCTTTACGTTGATATGTTACACTCCCCTCTAACTTATAATAGGACATAGGGGACTGGAGTACAGGAGGGTCCGGGGGCTCTAGCTACACCTGGCTTTTTGAAATTTTAATATCCATTCAGTAGAACAATTTTTTTCTTCATTTTTTTGACCATTTTCTGAAACTCTAGGTGCGTCTTATAAGCGAGCTGCACCTTATATGCGGGAGATTATGTTAGTTCATTGGTCAATAATGTATCCCACTAGGGCAGTATAAGGTGCAAGGTGCAGTAGGGGTCCATCTTACTGTGTCGGATTCAGGACTTTGAAAGGGGGGGGGGCGCCCCTCATTTAGCCCCTAATTTTGGCTAAATTCTAGGGTAAAAAAAGTTAGGTAAACTCTTAAGTACTGGGAAAAGGGGGGGGGGCGTGTGCCCCGTGCCCCCACTCGAATTCCGCCACTCACTTGGTGTATAAGGTGCACCTTATAGGCACGCACGCACAGTATTACGGCACATTCAGTCATAGAATAATATCTCACATAGAGGTCTTACCCTTCCCATGCTAAACTAAAAACTGTACAACAGGTACTTGACCCTATAAAGGCCGCTGATGCAGGAGTGCATCATGCCCATTGGTCGTTATGATGCACCAATGAAGTGCAGCACCCCGCGATACTGCAGGGTCGTCATGATGCACTAATGCAGTCCTGGCAAGCACACCCGGCAGCAATGCATTTGTGCATCACAGGCTTCCCTCGCCCACTTAAAAGGGTCTTATTTCCCCTCGGCACCGACACATTCCTCTGTGAAATTGTGTAATGTAGTTCTCGCCATCAATATTCATGAGCTGTCAAAATGGCGTTAAACATCTATTACCGTAATCTCCCGCCTATAAGACGCGTCCTCTACGCCAAACAAATCCCTACTGCGTCTTATAGGATTTCCTCAAGTTTGGGGTGCGTCTTATATGAGGGGTACTTTTACTATAGAAATGTACTTATCTTACAAATATCAGCATTAAAATGTGCGTCTTGTACGCGAAAATGCATGTGCTGAGTTTGGGGTGCATCTTATACGCGCAACGCGCCTTCTACGTGGGAGATTACGGTACTCACTCACTGACTCATTTGTGCATCATGACGACGGACCAACGTGAATTTAAGGGACCATGAGGTCCTGGTCCCTATAAGGGCCGCTAATGTATTCATGAGAATGCATCATGCCCATTGGTCGTCATGATGCATCAATGCAGCCCAGGTGTGTAACTCACCAGGGCTGCATTCATGCATCATGACGACCCTACGGTCACTATACACACCCCAAGGTTCGGCATGATGCAACGATGAAGTGCTAGCTCTTCTTACAGGGTTGTTTAAAAGTAACCCTGGTGCAGGTGGTATGTTTTAGTCCGTCTGTACTCGGGGTAAGTGACCTGGCGCCCTCTTCAGCTTAAACCACTCGCCACTTAAAAAGTATACATATCTTATCTTAAACATACCTGCAAACTCCTCAGTTTTCTCAGTTTTTCTTTAATTGAAAATAATCTGGGTCAATCTTATGATCGTCCAGATCCAAAATGAGAATATATATATATGTATGTATGTATATATATATATATATATATATATATATATGTATATATATATATATATATATATATATATATATATATATATATATATATATAGGCTTCCCTAATATATATATATATATAAATATATATATATATATATATATATATATATATATATATATATAAATGAGAATATATATTATAAAAAATGAAAGATTTAGGGGTTGAACAAGAGAAAAATTTATGACATGTGATGTTCCTTACTTCAAAAGTGAGTGAGTATTTTTTTGCAAGCCCCAGAAAAAAATGAGATCAGTAGTTAGTAGAGCCTCCAGAAGTTGTCCTACTTTGTGAATATTATACATCTGTTCTAGTACTGTAAATCCTCTTGAATAAACCGTGGCTAGTACCAGAAGTCAAATCAAAATGAGGCTTATAGGATCACCCAAAAGAAGGAGTGTAGCTAATTAAAGGGTATTTGGCACTATAGAATAGTATCAAAGCTACAATGTTCAAGCCATAGATCGGCCTATATAGCTCCTCTCAAGATGGGGATGCGACTTATACATGTACCAGAGAATTTACGGTTCCCCCACTTACCCACACGGGTTACAGCTGTGGGGCAGGATTAGGTTATCAGGCCGCCATACTACAATGGACACCTAACTAGAACCATATTTAGTCTCTATACTGGGAAATATGTAAAAGTGGAAAAAAAAGGAGAAAGAAAGGAAGTCCTAATAAAGTAGAAAAGGCGCCGTAGAAAATAATAAAAAATGAATAGATAAAGGCTAGTTGTCTTTTTCCATAGACTTATGGTGTAGGTTGACCGGTTCTGTCTCTACTGAAACCAAAAGGAAATGATATAAGAAAAACACCATTAAGATAAATTATTAGCATTTATATAATTATAATCTGAAAAAAAGGAAGGAAGGGAAAGCCACTTTCTTTTATCCATTGTTGCTGTGGCTCTCGCCCCTTCCTCTTCCTCTCTCCCCATTCCTGCCCTTTTTTCTTCACCTCCCCGCTCCCCTTCCTTCCTCCCCACTTTCTCATCCCTCCCCTTCCTCGGGCTTCCCTAGCCCACTTAAATGGGTCTATATCTCCTCTTTCCTATCCCCTCGGATGTGTGTGGTGCACATATGCGCGGGCACCAACACATTCCTCTGTGAAATTGCGTAATATAGTTCTCGCCATTAATATGACCTTAGCTGTCGAAATGGCGTTAAACATCTATTACTCACTCACTCCTCCCCTTCCTATCCCCTCCCCCTTCCCTCTCTCCTTCTCCCCCCTTACCCCCTTCCTTCTGCCCTCTCCCTCTTTCCCCCACACGGCATTGTATATCGGATACATAAGCAAAAACAACTACAGGCCCAGCTGATGCCACACCCCCTTTCTCCTACCCCCCGACCCCATATATATATATATATACAGACCAGGTAACATAGCTATGTAGCTGCCCCTCCATACCTGCCTGCCTGTCCCTTACAGTTACAGTTACAAACAGTAGAAACACAAACACACAGCTAGTAGTCCCTGGGTCAGACACACATGTTGTATATATGTGGGTGTGCAGTAGGGCCTGTACGTGGCACCTGGAGGTATATTAGTACCAGTATAACACTACCTTACACCCTATAGCACATGGCTTACCACCCCTTGGAGGAGGAAATCCCCAACCCTGGAGTAACCCCCTGGACACTGCCGCTGACAGGTCCATGTAGAGTACACGAGTCACACGGCACCCTGCAGAAAGAAATCCCGTGAGGTAAGTGTGTGTCAGCATGGCCAGGTGAGAACTACTGCTACAGTACCTACATACACCCCATGTGGCACCCTGGACGGAATATCCACTATGGAGTAGTAAATGTAGAGTACATGGAGTCACAGAAACCCCTGCACCCTAGATAAGTCTATGTGTCAGTAGATAAATCAGGGAGCAGGTGAGAGCTGGGGGGGGGGTAGTATAGTAGTAGTATAATACTACCTACACCCCTGAAAGTCCCCCTGAGGAAATCCCCAACCCTGGAGCAACCCAGGAAACATGGAACATGTGGAGTATAAAGAGGGGTTCCACAGGGCACCGTGGAGAACCCCCCTGTACCACTACTACACTACCTGCACCGCATGGGGCCCTGAAAGTCCCCCTGGAGGAAATCCCCACCATAGATGAGCCTCCTACCAGACTACAGTAGTAGTACATGTAAAGTATGGTATATGTCGTAATCTCCCACGTATAAGGCGAATCCCACAAATAAGGCGCACGCTGAGTTGAAGGAAAAGCTATAAGGTGCAGCCGAGGCATGATTGTTGGTACTTTAGAACTCTCCTATAGTAAATATATCCCCTGAACAAAAGTGTGTCTACACCCTGGAGGAATCCCCCTACTTACCATAGAGGAATCCCACTACGTACCATAGAGGAATCCCCCTACGTACCATAGAGGAATCCCCTACGTACCATAGAGGAATCCCACTACGTACCATAGAGGAATCCCACTACGTACCATAGAGGAATCCCCCTACGTACCATAGAGGAATCCCCCTACGTACCATAGAGGAATCCCACTACGTACCATAGAGGAATCCCCTTACGTACCATAGAGGAATCCCCCTATGTACCATAGAGGAATCCCACTATGTACCATAGAGGAATCCCACTACGTACCATAGAGGTATCCCACTACGTACCATAGAGGAATCCCCCTACTTACCATAGAGGAATCCCCCTACGTACCATAGAGGAATCCCACTACGTACCATAGAGGAATCCCCTATTTACCATAGAGGAATCCCACTACGTACCATAGAGGAATCCCCTATGTACCATAGAGGAATCCCACTATGTACCATAGAGGAATCCCCCTACTTACCATAGAGGAATCCCCCTACTTACCATAGAGGAATCCCCCTACTTACCATAGAGGAATCCCCTTCATACCATAGAGGAATCCCCCTACTTACCATAGAGGAATCCCCCTACGTACCATAGAGGAATCCCCCTACGTACCATAGAGGAATCCCCCTATGTACCATAGAGGAATCCCCTTACGTACCATAGAGGAATCCCACTACGTACCATAGAGGAATCCCCTACGTACCATAGAGGAATCCCCTATGTACCATAGAGGAATCCCCCTATGTACCATAGAGGAATCCCCTTACATACCATAGAGGAATCCCACTATGTATCATAGAGGAATCCCTGTGTACCCTAGAGGAATCCCCTACGTACCATAGAGGAATCACCCTACATACCATAGAGGAATCCCCTATGTACCATAGAGGAATCCCCCTATGTACCATAGAGGAATCCCCTTACGTACCATAGAGGAATCCCACTATGTATCATAGAGGAATCCCTGTGTACCCTAGAGGAATCCCCTACGTACCATAGAGGAATCACACTACGTACTATAGAGGAATCCCACTACGTACCATAGAGGAATCCCCCTACTTACCATAGAGGAATCCCCCTACTTACCATAGAGGAATCCCCCTACTTACCATAGAGGAATCCCCCTACTTACCATAGAGGAATCCCACTACGTACTATAGAGGAATCCCACTACGTACCATAGAGGAATCCCACTACTTACCATAGAGGAATCCCCTACTTACCATAGAGGAATCCCACTACTTACCATTGAGGAATCCCACTACTTACCAAAGAGGAATCCCCTACTTACCATAGAGGAATCCCCTACTTACCATAGAGGAATCCCCCTATGTACTATAGAGGAATCCCTTATGTACCATAGAGCAATCCCTTACGTACCCTAGAGGAATCCCCCTACTTACCCTAGAGGAATTCCCTACTTACCATAGAGGAATCCCCCTATGTACTATAGAGGAATCCCCCTATGTACCATAGAGCAATCCCCTACGTACCATAGAGGAATCCCCTACGTACCATAGAGGAATCCCCTACTTGCCATAGAGGAATCCCCCTATGTACTATAGAGGAATCCCCCTATGTACCATAGAGCAATCCCCTACGTACCATAGAGGAATCCCCTACGTACCATAGAGGAATCCCCTACGTACCATAGAGGAATCCCCTACGTACCATAGAGGAATCCCCCTACTTACCATAGAGGAATCCCCTACATACCATAGAGGAATCCCACTACGCACCATAGAAGAATCTCCCTATGTACCATAGAGGAATCCCACTATGTACCATAGAGGAATCCCCTATGTACCATAGAGGAATCCCCTACGTACCATAGAGGAATCCCCTACGTACCATAGAGGAATCCCCTATGTACCATAGAGGAATCCCCTACGTACCATAGAGGAATCCCCCTACTTACCATAGAGGAATCCCCTACATACCATAGAGGAATCCCACTACGCACCATAGAAGAATCTCCCTATGTACCATAGAGGAATCCCACTATGTACCATAGAGGAATCCCTTATGTACCCTAGAGGAATCCCACTATGTACCATAGAGGAATCCCCTACTTACCATAGAGGAATCCCCTATGTACCATAGAGGAATCCCCTATGTACCATAGAGGATGGGCTTCCCTAGCCCAATTAAAAGGGTCTTTATCTCGTCTTTCCTATCCCCTTGGATGTGTGTGGTGCACATATGCGTCAAGAAGGTTAGATACTATAGGAGAGGTCACTGAGAGCATATTTTATGGGTAGAGTGTGACAGGCCACCCCCTCTACCCCGCCATGAAACTAGGTGCCCCTGTGTCTTCATTGTTGATTTCTCTAGAGGATTAGGTGGTTTATGGAGCTGTGGTATTCCTTTATCAGGGTCATACTAAAGGGGAAGAAGAAACCACCTGGACCAGAAAATCCTGAAGAATCTCAATTTTATATCATGGTTCTCAGAAATTGACTAAAAGTACCCGAAAATGAGGTTTGATGAAGAAAATATTTTAAAGATGTACAAAAATATTCAAAATAATGAGAAGTCTTTATAGACACATTTAAACCAGAGTTAGTACCTCAATGCACATATCCAAATGTCTGCCTATCTCTCAATCTGACAAGTATTCTAACTGTGCATTACTCTGCCTATTTCACATACTGCCTATCCCTTATCTTCCTATCATTTATACTGCCTATCTCTTGAATCCAAAGCATCTTGAGTTAAGTAAGGCTATCTCCCAAAAGGCCTAGATACTAAAGCTTACTCCTTACTTTAGCTAATCTTCTCTGGTCCCATAGTTTCCCATAGTTTACCTATCCTCAATCTGCCTACCGTAATCTCCCGCGTATAAGGCGCGTCTTATACGAGGGGTTTTAGTTCTTCCTGGATCCACAAGGGGGACACCAAGAGCTTTATTTTGATATGTTACACTCCCCCTAACTCAAAAAAATAACATAGGGGGATTCAAGGGGGTTTGGGCGGCCCTAGCTACACATAGCTTTTTCAATTTTGAAAATCCATTCAGTAGAACTAAAGTTATGATTTTTTAATTTTTTTGACAATATTCTTCAACTCTAGGTGCGCCTTATACGCGAGGTGCGCCTTATACGCGAGAGATAACAGTATCATTCATTTTACCTATCCCTCATGGTGACTATCCCTCAGACCACCATGTTTAAACTGTGTTGTTCATCTGTTTATTTAGGTTCTAATTGTTAACAGTACATTGCTTATAATGTCTGCCATTTTGATCCTACCTATCCTTAACAATGCCTATCATAAAGCCTACCTATCTTTCATTATACCTATCCCCCAACTCTGCATACCCCCATATTTGACTTGCACATCTGTCACTAGCACCCATGTTTTCTTGTTTTACATTTGCTCATCTTACAAGGTACTCTCTGTGCATATCACTCAAACTGGATATTGCTCATGCTACCTATCCCCCTTGCTACCAATCCTTATGAATGCCTATCCCTCATGCTCTCCATATTGCTTTCTTACCATCTCAGCTCAGTCAGTCTAACCCGCTCTCTCTATACATATCTCAGCTTGTGTTTAATTTCTTCCACCTGTCTCCAGGTCCATGCCTTGTGAAATATACCTATCCCCCATTATGCCTATCCTCCATTTATATCATTAATATTCTATGGTCTTAGACAGACCATAGAATAGTTACAAGAACCATGTTCACCAATGTTGAATCGCCCTTCTAGTGTAGACTTGCTATAACCTAGCACTTTTTTACTCATAGGATTACACATAGGGTTACACAGGGACCAACTTATCCTTTTAATATTGGCTGTTAGTGCTTGGATAAAGAAAGTCTACTCACCCTGGATATAGCCGTGAAAACCCATTTTAACCCTTTAATGCACTGGTGTCTGTTTCTATAGGGGTATACATAGGGCAGTGCATAGGGCTTATGATGCATTGATTCACACTGTGATCCTTACAGGATTAGCAGGCTGTCCAGGGGCCGCACATACTCTATTCCCTCTCTATCCCCTGTCCGTTTCTATCCTGTCCTCTTGTTGATTTCATGAAGCCGTGAAAGCCTTCCATTAACCCACTAAAGGCCACCTACATATATGTATATATATATATATATATATATATATATATATATATATATATATATATATATATATATATATACATGTACACATAAGTATGATACCCCTATTATAATAGGTGTAATTATAGACTAAAATTATCGAAAACTTTGTATAATTGACTATAAACATTGTTATAGTCACTCCAGATAGAGGTACAGCATTGTATTTGGCCATGAAATAAATTATTTGTCCTTAAAAGATCGCTGAATAGGCCTAAAATATCGCTAGGTTGGTATAATAGACTCTACACATTTTTATTAGCTGAGAGACCCTTAGACCATCTGTCATTTTATTCCATAAGGTCAGCGTGATGCACCAATGCATTTATTTGTCCTTAAAAGATCACTAAGTTGCTGATAACTTTGTTCCCATTGTGCATATTTGAAAATAAAGAACGCCATGACGTTCGCCAGCTCGAGCTACCCTTTATCTATAGGTCACACTATGGGAAACTCCTATTATTAAGGGAGATATGATTTATTTTGTAAAACTGCCAGTTCTTGGACCTCTCTGCCAGTGCCTGGACTGGCGTCTGCCCCCGCGTTCCAAAAAAGCCTATTATTTCGATCCATTCCTTCCTCAAACCTGCCCTTTTTCACCGGTGACACTGAAAACAGATAGGTTTTGGCTGGAGGTAGGGCGCAGGTGGACCAGCTCAGGCCGAAAAGGCTGCAAGTCAAAAAAATTATTTTGCTTATTCTTTTCTGAAACAAATTTTTTAGGGGGGCATGTCCTTTAGGGGGACAAAACACCCCAGATTGATACCAAACATTCCATATCCGCGTGTTTTATTTGCATAATTATGCAGTATCTTGGTACTGTTCAATATAATATAGATATGTTCCATTGGTCCCTTATAGAATTCATATGCTTGCAAGTATAAACTACTGACTGCACCTAGTGACTAGTGGAATCTGAACAGTAGAAAAGAAAGACCCCTCCTCTACCTTTGTATAGCATCAAACAAGTTGTTCAATGGAGGCAGCCATTGCTTGATCACATGCTTAAACCTTTTAGATCCAAATGCTAGTTACCAGTGCATTATCACTGTTGATAAGCTTTACACATCAATACCTGCGCAAGCCCTGTTTGCACTGAATGGATATCTTTCCATCACCCATTCTCTGGTGTTTGATTGAAAATGTTGACGTCATTCTGTGTTTTAATTTGTGTTTTAATCTGTGTTTTTTATGGTACATGTATTAAGTTTAGGGCTATAACAGGTTAGTGTTAGTGTTATGGTATGATAGTAATTACTCACTATTTGTCAGTGGTTAATCAATATAATTTTTATGTTAGTAATTACTCACTATTTGTTAGCAATTAGTCGAAATATGTCAGTATTCACTCACAATTTGTCAGCAATTAGTCAGTATACTCCTAGCGACTAAGTATTGATTAATGGCATTTTAATCATTTGTGCATCATGCCCAGATTTACATGATGCACTCACATTTTGTCAGTAATTAGTCAAAATATGTCAGAAATAATGCACGATTCGTCAGCAATTAGTCAATATATGTCAGTAATTACTCACTATTTGTCAGCAATTAGTCAATATATGTCAGTACTTAGTCAATGAATATCAGCAATTATCAATACATGTCATTATTTACTCACAATCTGTCAGCATTTTGGTCAATACATAACAGAGAAATAGCTATTGATTCAATTGTGCATCTTGCCTTGACTGGTATTTGTCAAAATATGTCAGTATCTATGGACTATTTGTCAGCAATTAGTTAATATATATAAGTAATTATTCACTATTTGTCAGCAATTAGTCAATACATGGTAGTAGTTACTTACATTTTATCAGTATTTAGTCAATATATGTTAGTAATTGCTCACTATTTGTCAGCAATTAGTCTATATGTTAGTAATTGCTCACTTTTTGTTAGCAATTATTCAATATATATCGGTAACTACTCACAATTTGTCAGCAATTAGTCAATATACGTCAGTATTTACTCACAATTTGTCAGCAATTATCAATACATGTCACTATTTACTGATAATCTGTCAGCAATTAGTCAATATATAACAGAGAAATAGCCATTGATTCAATTGTGCATCCTGTCTTGACTGGTATTTGTCAAAATATGTCAGTATCTATGGACTATTTGTCAGCAATTAGTTAATATATGTTAGTAATTATTCACTATTTGTCAGCAATTAGTCAATACATGGTAGTAGTTACTTACATTTTATCAGTATTTATTCAAAATATGTTAGTAACTGCTCACTATTTGTCAGCAATTAGTCTATATGTTAGTAATTGCTCACTATTTGTCAGCAATTATTCAATATATATGTAATAACTCACTATTTGTCAGCAAATAGGCAATATATATCAGTATTTACTCACGATTTGTCAGCTATTAGTCAATATATGTCAGTACTTAGTCACTCTATAACAGCAATTATCAATACATGTCAGTATTTACTCACAGTATGTCAGCAATTAGTCAATATATAACAGAGAAATAGCCATTGATTCAATTGCGCATCCTGCCTTGACTGGTATGTGTCAAAGTATGTCAGTATCTATGGACTATTTGTCAGCAATTATTTAATATAATTATGTTAGTAATTATTCACTATTTGTCAGCAATTAGTCAATACATGGTAGTAGTTACTTACATTTTATCAGCATTTAGTCAATATATGTTAGTAACTGCTCACTATTTGTCAGCAATTAGTCTATATGTCAGTAATTGCTCACTATTTGTCAGCAACCATTCAATATATATTAGTAATTACTCACTATTTGTCAGCAATTAGTCGATATATGTCAGTAATTGCTCACAATTTATCAGAAATTAGTCAATATATGTCAGTAATTACTCACTCTTTTTCAGAAATAGTCAATATATGTCAGTAATTACTCTCTATTTGTCAGCAATCATTCAATATATATTAGTAATTACTCACTTTTTGTCAGCAATTAATCGATATATGTCAGTAATTGCTCACAATTTATCAGAAATTAGTCAATATATGTCAGTAATTACTCACTCTTTTTCAGCAATTAGTCAATATATATCAGTAATTATACACTATTTATCAGAAATAGTCAATATATGTCAGTAATTACTCTCTATATTTCCTTGTATGGATGGACACGACAACATATATACACTTTGCCCAAGTCGCTGACAATCGCTGACAATTGGGGCGGTTTATTAAACTTTAAACCTAACAGACAACGTCAGAAACAAAAAGAAAAATTTTATGACCAAATGTCCATGGAGTCCATGACTCAGTTCCTTTGTTCAGTCTCAGTGCAGTGCCATCTGGTGTGGCAGCACAGTACCACCTGACCCAGGTGGTGGGGAGGTCCATCTAGTGGGGAAATATACCCCTATATCTACTCCGTTCCTTTGTACATATAGTAGTGTAGGGGCCGGCATCATTGTATATATATTAGTGCCGTTCATCCGAGAGACGTGTTCGTGTGGTGCTTGTTCCTTCTATGCTAGCTAGGTGTCGCTTTGCGATACCTCGTTGGTACAAGAGGGGGCAGCACCATGCCTCGCGTCCAGCTCCTACTAAGGAGCCGGACGAGCGGCAGAAGGGGACTGGACATGGTCCAGTCCAGACGCTAATACTTTGTCATCAGAGAGATTGAATAAAGTCCTACCCGAGAGGTAGGGGTTTCTGGGGCTTTGCCCAACCCGAACTACTCGTGTTGTGTTGGTACATCTAGTGGTAAGCGAGCCAAAGAGCCACCCAACATATAAGTCAATACGAACCATTACACTGGTGCCGTGACCAGTCGGTTCGGGGGTGGTGCGCGGCCACATTGGCCGAAAGCCTCGGGCAACCCGAAGCGGATCCCCCCAGCCCTGGGCTAGAGGGATTCGAAGAGGATGATTACACATCCCAGCATCTGTTGTTAGACTGGAAACCCGGTCAACAACAAATGTTTAACCAGGAGGGTGTACGAAATATTTTTTCTACACCCGACCTTAGGGACAATGCCACCAGAGATGGCATCGTAAAATTGTATCCGGCTACACCCCAGACAGGAGTACCGGATACCGGATTGTTCAGGGGAGTGTTAAGACCCCCAACTTTAGACTTGAGCGATTGGTCCCAAGTTATAACTAGTAGACGCCAGCTAGGTCCTATGGTACCAACAGGCTCGGCTAGCGGCTTGGGTACACCAATTGCACAAAGCCCTATGCAGCGTACTGCAACCCCCCAGGGTTCAGCACCCGGTGGTGGAACCGAAGTAGCCCCACTAATGACATCGTCGGATCATGACAGCGACGATGGTAAAACCAAAAGGGACGCAATAGTCCCAGACGCGAAATCAAGAGATAAGCCTAGTGGTATCGGACCGAAAAGCTCGGAAAGGCATCACCTAGGCCGATCTCTAGACGAAGGCTTGTCTGACTCCATGTTTTACCCTGGAGGCAATCGCAAGTCTATCTACGGACGTCGGATGGGTCCCGGGTATAAAAATACTCAGGCCTATTTGAAAGCCAAGGAACAGGTAGAGTTACAGGCAAAGAGGCAACATGAACAATTCATGTTAGCCCAATCCAAAATAGAGGAGGAAGCTAAGTCCCGGATCGGAAAATTACGATCCGTGGAGCAGGAGGCGATTCTAAAAGAATCCGACCTCAAATATCGTCTATCCTCCGTATCCCATCGGTTGGAGCGGAAGGAAAGAGACGCACAGGAAAAAGAAAAGAGGCTGGCTGAGTTGGAAATCGAGGAAGCCAATAAACTTAGAGCAATCGACAAGGCTAGAGCCGAGGAGGTTGCTAAGGCTCGGGATGTAAATAAATTACAAACTGAGTTGCACGCAATGGAGGAGAAGCTTAAGAAACTTCAACTCCGGAAAGCTGAGACAGAAGCCAAGATGGTCTCGGAACAAGCCGAGATTAGGAAGGAGACTACTGAATATAACAGGTCTCAGAAAGAGAAGGGTGAAAAGTACCGCCTACTTAAGGATACTTTTAAGCGAGAGGCAATGATCGCCCAAGAAGAAAGAAACCGAGCTGTGACTGAAAATGAAAAGATTCGATCCGAAATCTTGGCAGAAAACGCACAGCTTAGGGAGGAACAGCGAAACCTGACTACAGACGTAGCTACCCTCACAATAAATAAGTCCACTATGGAGAGTTATTTACAGGAGCAAGAGGAAACACATGCCCCTCCGGCGAGTAGGGTGATAAACCCGAACTCGACGTTCGTGAAACAGGGCGACCCGGTCTCCTGTTCTACACCGAAGAATCCGCAGTATAATCCTTTTGTAAATGATAATGCTTCGCGGAACGTAGATCAAGGGGGTGTTTACATCAGAACCCAGGATAAGCATGGCCGAACTAGTAGAGTCCGGATAAGTGAGGTGCCCATAGTCCACAACCTTGACCCGGACTATACCCCTAGAGAGGCTTCCGACAGTAGTGCGGAGACCAGTGGGTTCCACATTCATGTGGATCCTAGTAACGACCCGGGGCTGGGTGCTGGTAATGACAACACCCAACCGAATCCATCAAACGATGGCGGCCAGTCAACGGGAAACCAGCAATCCGATGGCGGGTACCAAGGCGCGCAAGGGGGGGGCGCTGCTTCGGGTGCCACAAGCCATAGTGGTACCTCGGGTACCGGCCCCAACCAAGGTAGTGCGAGTTATACGAACCACGGTGGTACACAGTGGACGTATACTCAACCTCCACCACCGCCTCCACCTGGCAATTCTAGCTTCGGTGGTATAGGGGGCAATCGGACCTTGAATGAAACCAAGGCGATTGAATGGAGCAAACAGCAATGCACTAGATTGATGTATGCTCCCAATTCTGCCCGAAGGGTAGCCGTTATTCCTAAAGAATATGACGGTACTCGACCATGGAAAGAGTGGTTTGAAGATTTCATCGATGTGATGAACTGTAATGGATGGACCCCATACGAGGCCAAGCCACATCTGGTGAGATGTCTGAAAGGCGGGCCGGGTCGCATGGCTGTAGAGCAATGGCGAACCTGGTACGGCCTCGTTGGGAGTTTTGAGCAGTTAGTAGAAACTGCTAGTGGACTGTTATGTAATATGGTCAAGGAAGACCCGATGGTCCGTTTTAAGAAACGCACACAGAAGCCGAATGAAGCTTTCAGAGCATACGGTATGGAACTCCATGCCCTGCTAAGTAAGGCCAGACCCGGTACTGAAAACCAGGACTGGTATATGGACGATTTGATCACTCAATTCGTCAAGGGTCTAAGAGACCGAGATGAACAAATAGCAGCGAGGGACGCCTGGAAGGAGGGCATAACACTACACGGCATTTTTAATGGTATAGATATGGCCGTGAAGAAGCGAGCTATGTTAGCTGGGGACATACCTAATGCCAGCGGCTTGGTACCCCTAGCATCGGTGACCCAGCAGTCGGAGGTCAATACTCCATCAGACGACTTCGAATTGATTGATATCGAACAGGAAGACGGCACCTTCTGTTCGATGCAATTAAGGAAGAATACTTCAGGTAGGAAGTATATTCCCAGGAAATCTTTCAATAAACAAAGGGACTCTAGACCTCCATCCGAGGTCAAGAGTGACCCGAAGGCTGTCGATAAGGCGGTCAAGTCCATTGTAAGCACTGACAAAGTGAAGATTCAGTCCCCGGACATGACCAAACTTCTGGAAGACATGTGTAAGAAAATTACAGATGCCATCCAAGCCAATCGGCAAAGACCCCGGGTGGATCGCCGAACGGTTAAGTGTTTCAGGTGCCAGCGCATGGGACACTACTCATCTGAATGTACCGCTACTAAGCCGGTAATGGCTGCCTTCTATGAAGCCGAAGACGACGGCGTAGAAAGGGAGAATGCTAGGGATTCCACAGATGTGGAAAACTAGTGGGGGTTGTGTCAACGGCATCTGACATGGCCCCGAGTGGGAACGAATGCCAAAATGCTACCGGGGGTATCCCGGTGGAAGATTTCGAGTCAATTACACCTGGAGGCCGGGTGGCTGAGGGTGCGCACCCCTGCACCTCGGCCGGGGCCAGGGACCCTAGTGTTGATATGTGCAGGAGTGATCATATGGAGGCGAGTGGCCGCACTAGGGGAGAGGAAGGATGGATCAAAGAGTTGATTCGAGTGTGTGGGACACACCTTCCCCCAAGTCATCCGTGTCTGGAATTCCTGAGAGGACTCGGATTGAATCTTGGTGATTCGGGAGACTTTCACCAGTTTACCAGTAACCCCTCGCCTTTAGGGGGGAGACGGTGGTATGTACCCATATCTGTGGAAGGCCGGGTAGGGGAATTCTTGGTGGATACTGGAGCTAGTCATTCATGTGTGTCCAAAAGATTCTTCGATTCGGTGGCCGGCAGCCATGAGAACCTCAAAACGGGGGTAAATGCTTGCACGGCCGACGGAAGCAGTATGCGTACATTTGGTAGGACGTTTATGCCTATCCATATAGGAGGCAAAGAGTTTGTTCTTTCGCCAACTATAGCAGAGGTTAGTGATGACGGAATCCTCGGATTGGATTTTGCAAGCTTATACGGGGCCGTCTTGGATCCGAGGGACGGTATGATGAGTATACGGAACCCGTATGGCTTGCATGTCCAATGCGTATTGAGACAGGTGTCTTCGGTCGCAGCAGTGGTACATACGGTGAAGATCCCACCGGGTACCACTTGCGATGTCCTTTGTGGCGGATCCATGGCTCAGAGGAATGAAGCTGGAGTCTACGAACCCGACACGGTGTATTTGTCAAGCATCGGGTTAGACTCAGTGGATACATTAGTGGCTAATGCAGCTTGGTCCGTATTACCCATAACTAACCGAAGTGGTTCAGTGGTTTATTTGAGGCGAGGCGACAGTGTTGGAAGGATGAGTTCGGTAGAACATGTCGCCGAGGCTAAATTTAACAAACCACTAAACCCAGTTAGTCAGCATCCTATGGATGAAGAATTCCAAAAGCTGATTGATCAGTCAGATTTAAAGAATACGGACGATAAGGATTGCCTAGCGAGACTTCTACAAAAGTACGAAGGTGCTTTTGGTAGGGAAGGAGGCCCGGTGGGTAGATCCGATAAGGTGTTGCACACCATAGATGTGGGCAGCGAGAAACCTTTTAAAATCCCGTATCGTAGACTTCCCCTTAAAAAGAAGTTAATCTGTGAAGAGCAAATACAGAAACAGTTGGACCTAGGGGTAATCGTGCCTAGCTCGAGTCCCTGGTCCAGCCCTGTTTGTATGACTACTAAGAAAGACGGTACAATCCGCTTTTGTGTCGACTACCGGAAATTGAACGGTATAACAAAGAAGAACTCGTATCCTTTACCAAGGATAGACGAGACTTTAGATAGCTTGGGCGGAAACCAATGGTTCTGTACCTTGGATTTACAGTCCGGATATTGGCAAATACCAATGCACCCCAAAGACAAGGAGAAGACAGCATTCTCCAGTCATATGGGGCTGTTTGAGTATAATGTCCTACCCTTCGGATTGTGTAACGCCCCCGCTACATTCGAGGCCATGATGGAATCCTTACTGAGTGACCTTTTGTGGAAGAAATGCCTGGTTTACTTGGATGATGTGGTCGTGTTCGGCAAGTCATTCAAGGAATGCCTGGCAAATCTGCAACTAGTCCTCGACCGGATACTATCAAACGGTCTTAAACTTAAACCCAAGAAATGTAATTTGTTTAAGAAAACCATTACATACTTGGGAAGGATCATTACTCCTAACGGGGTAAGAGCGGATCCGGAAAAATTAGAAGCTGTAGAAAATTGGGAAAGACCCACGAGTGCTAAGGAGGTGAGATCATTTTTAGGATTTTGTTCCTATTATCGTGATTTCATACCGAATTACTCTCGTGTCAGCTTCCCCATGCAGTGCTTAGCTCACTGGACCCCGGGTAGGGCACGGGACCCATTCCCATGGACCAGCGAGCAAGAAGAGTCTTTTAATAAAATAAAAGATTTATTTAGGAATACACCCGTGTTGAAATATCCCACTCCCGAGGGACATTTCATCTTAGACACCGATGCGAGCAATGATGCGATTGGGGCAGCTCTCTCTCAGGTCCAAGAGGGAGTCGAAGTGCCAATAGCATTTGCTAGCAACACGTTAAGCAAGACACAGCGAAATTATTGTACCACCAAGCGAGAACTCCTCGCTGTGGTGGTGTATACGAAGAAGTTTAAGCATTTCCTTTGGGGAAGTGACTTTACTTTAAGAACGGACCATTCGTCTCTTAGGTGGCTCCTTAACTTCAAGGACGCCGAGGGGATGATTGGACGTTGGTTAGCTCACCTATCCGAATTCGGATTAGAGCATAAACAAATAGAGCACCGACCCGGTGCTAAACACATCAATGCGGATGCCTTGTCAAGACGGCCTATCCGAAGGTGCCAAAATGCCACATGTGAAGACTGCGGGGCCCACAATGCTGTGGTAGCCGGGCTGGTATTTAATTATACCACCCCCCGTATCCCCTGGGAGGAGGCTGTATGCAGCTATCTCGATTGGTCCCCGGAGACCATCAAGAAGTTTCAACAGTCAGACCCCACCACTGCGCGCATAATGGAATACCTACGGTCAGGCATTAAACCGGCAAGGCCTCTAGTTTCCCTGGAGGATAGGGAAGCGAGGCGGTTGCTGGCTCAATGGGCCGAGCTAGAGATCCGAGACGGCATACTATGTAGGTGGAAGACAACTCCCACCAACGGTAGGCTGTTGCAAATAGTGATACCCGCCCCGATGAGGAGGGATATCATGTATTATTGCCATGGCCACCAAACGAGTGGCCATTTCGGTAAGAGAAGGTCGATAGAGCGTCTACAAAGGCGTTACTACTGGCCCGGTATGAGAGGCGACCTGCTCCGGTGGATCGCCACTTGCCCGGATTCGTCTGGAAGTAAGTCAGCAAGTTGCCGCTCTTCCACGAGCAGAATCCGGTCTCGAATGCCTGCTCTTTCACTTCCTTGATGCTCAGCGCGGACCAATTTGCAAGGAGCTCGCTGAAGCACTTGATGGCTCGTTTCCTGGTCTTCTCCAGGCCGATGCCATGGGCCTTCTGCAAATGCAGAGCCATGTCTCGGCGCCGGTGAGTGCTGAACGAGCCATCACAATGTTTACTCGGGCGGTCCCCGAGCACACACATCATCACAGGCTTGTGATGCATATGAAATTCAACGATGTGTCGAGCGAAGCGGGGCTTCGTCTCGAACATCTTCTCACCCGTGAGAGACAGCTGGCAAGACTCAAACGGGCACCTTCGGCGGTTGCCGGTTGGTCCCCATTGGGTCATTGCCCACTGGACTTTCGTCCGGGCCTCGTAGCTGTAGATCGAGCCTAATTTGGACTTGAGCTGGTCAATCCAAATCAGGTAGAACTTGCCTACTGGCGTATCTGAGGGGCCGGACTTCATCCACTCCTCGTCATCGCTGTCACCGTCCTTATTGACGGCGCTCGGACACATATAATGGACTGTGTCGTAAGCACAGTCCGCGAAGCAGCGGGGAGTCCGTTCCTTGAACCCCTCGGCTGCATTCTTCCACATCCACTTCTGATTGTCGTCCTTGGGAACATCCGTGGTCATTTCTTCCCACGTTGTCACGGACTCCAAATCAGATTTGGCAGACTCGGGCAGCTCTGGATCGCTTTCGCTTTCCTCGCTGTCCGTGTATATGTCAGCTCCCCTACGGCCGGCTCGGCTGGAGGTGGTAGTACCAGTCGGAGCCTTGGTAGGGGACTTCGTCTTTGCACCCGACGTGCTGGCTGCAGAAGATGCAGTAACCGAGGTGGCTACCGTGGTGGTTGTAGTGGTGGGAGCGGGCGTCTTCGGTTTGCCCTTACCCCTCGGCTTGGTGGGGGGCGTGGGCTCTACCGGAGACGCTTTCGCTCCATTCTTCTTCTTCCGGCGCACAACCTTAGTCGGTTGGGCCGGAACTTCGGGACTGGAATCCGACTCGCGTCGGCTCCTGTCCCCTGTCCGAGGGCTCCTCCTTCCGCTGACTGGGGAGTCAGAGTCGGAAGAGATCTCTGTTTTTCGTTGGGCCTGCTGCTTGCGATGGGCCCGGCGAGCTGCGGTGAGCTCCTTCTGCTGCTTGGCAAGCTCGATTCGCTTTGCCTCTACAGCAGCCTGCTGGCGTGAGATGTCCTCTTCAGAGATCTCGCCAGGTGCCTCTGGGATGTCGGCAGCTGGGTCGGTCTCGGTCGTGGACCTCTCGACGGCGATGCGGACATCTTCAGCCTCCAGGTCGCTCTCAGTGAGAGGACCCTTGGGTGCAGGTTTACGGGTCAATCGCTTGACCCGGTCGGTTTCCACCGACGACAAGGTTACCGTGGAGTCTGTATCCATGTCGGATTCGGACTCCCTTAACTCCGTGGCCTTCTGGATGATGCCCGCAGAGATCAAGACGGCTCGAGCTAAATTCTCGTTAGTCGCCATATTCTCCGCCAACTTTAGGTAGTTGCGGAGCCAAGAAACTGGCATGTTGTCAGCCAGCTCGTCACTACACGAGTCCATTACCATAGTTTTGAGTTCATCTGGTATGGGCTCGGGCACGCCCTGCTCCACCGCCATGGGCCCGCATCCGAACATGGAGGCGTGCATAGGGATGTACGTACCCCAGGAGGTATACACGATACCTTCCTGGCGATCGACGTGTGCTAGACGTCTGATCTGCGTCCTGAATCCCGGAGGATACATTGGAATGTCCAGGACATCCACTTTGCTACCCGAAGCGTCTGTTGTTGACGGGCGCTCCGGGCGTGGCGGGGGTGGAGGTGGCATCCTCTCCCGGTCGGTTGCCTCGGCCATAGCCGTGAGCGTCCGGGCGGCCTCCTCTGTCGAAGAATCCATAGATTCCTCGACCCGAGACGGGACCTTCGGGTCCTCGTCTTGTTCCAACGGAATGTTGGCTGTTTGACGCGCAGCGTCAATCGTTCCCTGTGCCATGGCACCGGGTTCGACTTCCAAAATTAATTGGCAAGTTTTGTTGGACTCCTCCCGAAGGATTCGTCCAACAGAAAGGCTTTTGGGGGGTTAGCTAGGCTAACACGACAGCTACAGGCTGTATAACCGCCGACAAATAACTAGAGCAAAAACGGGTGGCGTCTAACCACCACGAGTCCGCTCTAGTTATGACCAGTATGACGTCAGACCTCTCGTCTCGCGAGATCCCGCCATGGCTATCCGGTGACCTAGTTCCGCGCTTTCCCGCCACACCAGCAGCGCCACCTAGGGAACTAGATCCGAACCAACATTCGACTCGACATGTGAGACGCGGCCTACTACCCGAGTGCTATCGTCTGGAGCTTAGCGGTGTATACAACGCTTCAAAGCGAATGTACCGGTTAATCCGACCGCCACTCACGGGATACAGCCACCCGGGGAGGGCGCGTTCGACATCTCAGGCCGTGGAACGTATGTTGCCTGCCTATGGCGGACAACACGCAGCAGCTCGTTGTGTACTGAGTTAGGTTACAGCAGACCTCAACCGGGGGCTGCGTCTAACGCCTTCGGTTAGCATTTTATTTTTCCCGGCTTTACGTACGGCCTTTTCTGGATCTCGCTTAGTCAGAGCGGGACCCTTCCCATACGTAATGCCTTCACTCAGCGAGACTTTCTTCCATTTCTTACGATTAGGTCGTTTCCTGGCCTTCGTCTTCTTTTTTACTATAACCTCGTCTCCCGGCGTCTTTCTCGGCCGGCCTCTAGGGCGTTTCGTCGGTACTACCACGCTCGGTCCGCTAGGGACAGATTCAGGTGGTTTGTAACCGAACTCCCTCTCCGCCTCTTCGCGCCCCTTCCAGGGCCGAAGTTTTCCGACATTTGTCTTCCATTTCCTACCCGTCAGGCAGTCCTCTATCATCACCGTGGACTCGGAGATGACGCGAACGATTTTAAATGGACCTTCCCAAGGCGTTACGAGCTTCAGCTTATCCAGCGGCTCGTAGTACCTTAGTACTTTGTCCCCAACATTAAAACGAATTCGTTTAGCATTGGTGTCATAGCCCACCTTCTGCCACTTCGCACTCTTCAGCAGTTCTTTCCGAACGGCCTCGTATGCCTGTTTGAACCGGTCTCTTAATGACTCTACAAACAGCACCGTGCAGGGCGCCTCCGGGTCTATTCCAACCACTCCATACACTAAGTCGGCGGGCATTATGATGTCCTCGCCGAACACTAGCATGTTTGGGGTGCAGTTAGTTGATGAATGGACAGTGTTGTTGTAGGCATGTACTACAAACTCGCACTGTTCATCCCAGTCATCCTGGTGGGTATTAACCAGGGGCTTTAGTACTTGTATGAGGGTTCTATTGAAGCGTTCTACCTGCCCATCCGACTGTGGTCGGTACGGGTTTGTTCGGGTCTTACAAATGGCTAGGTAATGGCACATTTCCTGCCAAAGTTCTGACTCGAACTCCCTTCCCTGGTCACTGTGCATCATAAGGGGAACACCCAAATGCAGCACCCAGCCTTTCACAAATGCCTCCGCGCATGTGGCGGCTTTGTGGTTGGGAAGGGGGAACACCCGAGTGTACTTAGTATAATAGTCAGTTACGACCATCATACAAGTATTGTCTCGCGGCGTCGTCTTAATCCCACTGATGATGTCTATCGCTATTCGAGCAAATCTGACACCAAACAATTCCTGTGATAAGGGTTGCTTACCCAGGCCGGGTCCCGGTTTGTTTTTACAACAATCCGGGCAAGTGGCGATCCACCGGAGCAGGTCGCCTCTCATACCGGGCCAGTAGTAACGCCTTTGTAGACGCTCTATCGACCTTCTCTTACCGAAATGGCCACTCGTTTGGTGGCCATGGCAATAATACATGATATCCCTCCTCATCGGGGCGGGTATCACTATTTGCAACAGCCTACCGTTGGTTGGGAGGAGTGTAGGGGCCAGCTCTGGCTGTAAGTCCATGGCGGTAGGCCATCTGCCCCGTTCCGGTTGCACCAGCCCTCAGGGGCTGGTCAGCCGGTATAAGCTGCCCCCCTTGTGTATTATACCGATCCAGATGTAGGTGGAAGGTAGAGAACGTCAGGTCTGGGGAAGTAGCTCAGAGGAAGAGCTTCCGCTTCGAAGTTGGAGGGTCCCGGGTTCGAGTCCCGGTTTCTCCAAAGACGTTTTCCGCCGACCTCTACACTGGTGGAGAAACCGAGTTGGTCCTGACCCGTGTGAGGGGGGACTACGAGAACTCGGTACCTGGACTGGTATGACACAGTTAACGCTTCAACCTGCTAGGGGTAAACTAGTCACCTGCTGGAGGTTGGGTTGGAGGAGTAGGGTTGGCTGAAGCTGGTGGGGAGGAGTGTAGGGGCCAGCTCTGGCTGTGAGTCCATGGCGGTATGCTATCTGGCCCCCGTTCCGGGTGTACCAGCCTAGTCACCTGGCACCTGGTGGTAGCTCCCCCTACGTGTGTGTCATACTAGTCCAGGTGTAGGTGCCTGGAACGGTATAATACAGATACGCTTCGACCCTGGCAGTACTGTGTACTGGTAGGTCAACTGGGAAGTCAGGAGTGCCTCACACTGCTTGATAAAGCCCAATCGATCTGGTTGGGAGGAATGCTTGGTGCTGGTTGGCCATGGTTGAAGCTGGTTGGGAGGAGTGTAGGGGCCAGCTCTGGCTGTAAGTCCATGGCGGTAGGCCATCTGCCCCGTTCCGGTTGCACCAGCCCTCAGGGGCTGGTCAGCTGGTATAAGCTGCCCCCCTTGTGTATTATACCGATCCAGATGTAGGTGGAAGGTAGAGAACGTCAGGTCTGGGGAAGTAGCTCAGAGGAAGAGCTTCCGCTTCGAAGTTGGAGGGTCCCGGGTTCGAGTCCCGGTTTCTCCAAAGACGTTTTCCGCCGACCTCTACAGTAGTCATATTTCCTTGTATGGATGGACACGACAACATATATACACTTTGCCCAAGTCGCTGACAATCGCTGACAATTGGGGCGGCACACGGCATACAAAAACACTTTGCCCAGTTAATACCTGCTCAATTCATGAGCCACACGTAAGTCTTTAACACGTCGCGAGCGGTAAGAATCTGATAAATAAATCAGAACCGCCCAGGATCTCCAGTTGCCATAGCTTTTAACGTCGTGAAGGTGCATAAAATCTGCCAAAAACATGGCGGCACCCCGACGCACACTGTGGGTAGTGAAATCCCCTTCCAGCTTGGCGATCCGACAAGAGTCCTTGAGTTTGTATGAATAAACATTATAAGTCCATGAAAATAGTTGGTCATTGGGTTCTAGCCCAGACTCCAGAATATAATCCTTCAGCAGCTGTACAGGGCAGAGATTACTGCCAGGTGATGCAATAACAGGAATAATTTGTTTATATTGACGGAATTGAACCGTCTTCGAGCTGCGAATACATAAGTCAAGTCCACCATCCCAGAATTTCACATCACTCACTAAGAGGGAATGTATCGAATTTGTGATGTGCCCAACGCGCAACAAGCAACGGAAGGACAACAATAGCGCGGCCCAGAATTTCCTGTCTTTAGCCTTAGATAAGTTCAGGACAGCCTTTATACGTAATAAGTCAGAGGCTGTCAGGGGTTCGGCTGGCTTAGATGCTGAGCCAAACAATCGTTTCGCACCATCCAAGGTAGATTTGATAAGGAAACATGCTCTTGTGGGATGAGGGTAGCCCATGAAGTCATGCAGAGCCCATAGGCCCGAGATGTAGTTCTCAATGGTGTTATAAGCCACGCGACTAACAAGATGAGTTATATATAGACAGACGGTTTCTATTGAGGCTGGTAAATAACACAGATCATATTCCTCACAGAAGTCCTGATATTGTTTCCATTGGGATTCCCTTGTCCTATAAGTGGTGGCAGACCAGCAATTCGATCTCAGGACCTCCCAACTGCGTCGCAGTGCCTCCCGCTCTGTAACAACAATCGATGAAGGTGTCAATAGTATAGCCACAAATAATTACATGGTCGGCATTATTCAGACGAGACAAGGCGTCAGCTAATATGTTATCTTCAGAGCTGATTCTGAAGGCTCTTAGATGAATGTTGTATAAGGCGCAGCACCAAAATAATTCCCGCAACCAAGGCATGGCATGGGGGCTTGTACTCCTGCCAGAATTTATCATGCCCTGTACCTGAGTGTTATCTGTATACACAGCTACAAAGCTATCTTTCCACTCGTTGCCCCAGCGATGCACAGATACTACAACAGGCCACATTTCTTCAATGTTAATATGATCACAGTACGACTCATCCTGCGGGGGATTTTCATGATGGCCACAACACTTGTCATCCCTGTACCAACAACCATAGAAGAAGTCGTCTTCGATGTGACCGCCGAAACCATATTTTGAAGAATCTGTATACACAGTATGGGACGGGGTATCAGTTCTTATCATGCGGGCCTTGCCATTGAACCAAGTTACAAATTGGTACCACCACTCCAAGTCTAATAATAAACTTTCAGACAAATTGAAGCAGTGAATGCCGGGTGGAAGGTCTCGAAGCTCATTATACACACGACGGGAGAAGGTGCGGCCGCCTTTAACGACAGTCGAACAATGGCCCAGGAGACCAGCTAATTTCTCCAAGCGTTTCCTAGTACATGATTTACGGCCCCTGAAGTAATTGACCTCCGCTTTCACACGATCAAGTCTTTCATTATCGATTGACAAGGTCAAGTTCACTGAGTCAATAACAATCCCAAGGAACTTAGTAACTTGAGACGGGGGGACCAGCTTGTTCATTTTTACCTTGAAACCCAGGCCATTCAACATTGCACACAATTGGCTCTGAGCTTCCTGGCAAGAAGACTCTGAATTCCCTATAACGAGGTAATCATCTAAATAGTTGGTACAGCGTGGATAACTGCCGCTGGCCCCACACTTCACTATGAAGTCGGAAACTTGGGTGAAGATGAAGGGAGCACAGCGCAACCCGAAGCATAATGACATATCTTGGAAGAATTCACTGCCATTGCCCACATCCCAGGCAAACCCCTGAAAGTCACGATGGGCAGGCAATACATTAATAGAACGATAAGCATAGGCGATGTCAGTCACTGCGCAGAAATCGAATTGATTCAAGTCCGACACAACATCATCTACAGAATGATAATGGAATTTTTCACATGAATCTTCCATATAACAGTTGATATTGATATGCTCAGGCATAGAGCAGTCAGTGATAGGGCGCAAGGTGTTGTCGGATTTCAGAACGCCACCCATAGCATGAATGCATTTAGGTCGAGAATCCACTCTCCTGACTTTTCCCTCAGAAAGCTCACTAATTACACGTTCAGTCATTTCTGAACAAAAGGCACTGTTTGTGAGAGAAGCATAATTATTACAATTATACATAGATGGGCAGTCATGATCAACAATCCTAAATCCTCGGTAAATACCAGTCAGGACATACCAGTCACTTTCAGTTGCCAGGTCACCGAATTCCAGTAACTTACAAGCAAAGGCGCAAGGTTTAACTTGTGTAACGACAGATTCTAGCACATAAACACAATGACAGGTTTTATCGCTACATTCGTTGAACACAGGTACGAGAATGCCAGGGGCTACATCTACACAACAAATAGGAACATCAACATTAAACCTTTTTGAGAATTTAGTTAAAGTTTCCTTATCCGTACTGAGTCTGACAGATTCTGGTAAATTTTCCCATCTGTTGTCACCGCCTAAAGTCACTTCCACCCGAGCACCTCCGTCAGTGCGCGGGTTGACAGTAACAGGGGTGATCCCAAGGCTACCTAGGTTGTCCAAATTACCAAATAATTTACTACATTGACCAGCAGAATTCCATACATAATTGACACAATCGGTATCGACACAATTTGAACCGGAATCTATAACATCATCAATATGAGTGACTGGAATGTCTGGGGCATCGGGAAGGTCAGACACAAAAACACATTCACCTGGTAATTCATGAATTACCGAGCCAATGTTAGGCTCCCGAGAGGGAAAATTCCCACCAGGAGCATCTGCGTTTCAATCATTAGATTTGTTGGGACATTTAGATTTTGTATGTGATCCCTGACACAATTGACAAACATGTGGGTAGTTACATTCTTTAGATTTACAACCATCTCCATTATAGGCATTACAAGAAAGAAATCTCTTTTTCTTTTTCTTTTTCTTACTAGTACCGGGAAAGCTACCTGAATTCTGAGAGGAGGACTGCTGGATACCTAACAACTTCTCCAAATAACCCTTATCCAGGTTTTCTAGGCCCACATGCTGGGCGAACATGTTATGATCAAAATAGCAAAAGGTGAATTCACCGAAAGCATCGCCACGTTCTCGCATGGCAAAATCATAGGTAATGAGAGCATCTTCCTTGTAAATATCCCTCTTGTCCGTGAGGAATTTTACATGCATCCCATAATTTTTACATGGGTGGCCGCGTTCCATCATACTGTTGAGAAGGCCCATACTAGCCGAGATCACATCTCCTAGTGATGGATTCTTGTGTTTACTCTGAGGCATGTGCTGCTCAATATCAAAAGTAGTAAACTTACTCTTGGTGTCCTTTGAAGCATAAACAACCACAGGTGGGACTTGCTGCTGAGGCTGTTGCTGTTGCCTAGACTGTTGCTGTTGCTTCAAGGATGGGACCGGTGCACTGTACATTGAAGAAACAGATGGCTGAGCATTAACCAAGGGGGCAGGTGGATACAGGGGCCTACCATCAGCTGACTGCATAGGCCTACCAGCTCCTACCCATGCTGGTTGTTGTTGTTGTACAAAGACACCATGTTGTTGAGGATGTCGAACAGGAGAGTTAGATTGCTGTGGAATGTAGGGACTACCATCCTGATAGAACAACTGTGGGTGTTGGGCCAGGCCATCCCCCCAGGGTGCAGCTCCCTCAACACTGCCAGTCGGTTGTCTACCTGGGGGCTCAACTTTAACACCAACAGACTGACCCACAGCTGAATTAGATGACAATCTGCCCTGCTTCCACTCTTTCCATAACAGAAATTCATGGTATTCACTGTCTAAATCAACTCGGGACTGGGGAATAGTAGCTTGGCTGTGCGGTTGATTTCCCTGGGTGTGCGGTTGATTATACCGGGAAGTTGACTTGTCCGGAATATTGACGTCGGCCTCTGATTGGCCAATAAATGTGGGTTTATCAAGCGCCGAAATGGCGCCTCGCCAAGCCCGCTCACCATGTTCCAATTCACGCAATGTCCTATTATTTTCTGAACGGATACTAGCTAACTCTAATTCTAATTCTCTGCGCTTAGATAAACGAACAATCTCCTTTTTACGTGAGCGTTCTGCAGCAATTTGCCTCAGCAAGTCCCCATTCTCTCCCAAATAATCGTCAGAATTATCGTCCTGCACGTCCTGCCCGTCCTGCGGGCTGGGCGGAGAGCTCTCACCCCCGGTGGCTTGGTCCTCCTGCCCGGTAGGGTCACGGTTGGATGAATCCGATATATTATGGGACGTATCTCCCGCTTTCCCTGGGTTCGCCACACCACAATGTGGACATTTAGAGGAATTCCCATGATACGGGGTACTACAAGCGACACAATTAGTCATATCGATGGTGGTGGAATTAGCTGAAGAAGAGTTCGCGGGTCCTGACAATAAATAGTTAGTGACTGAGGTTGCAGGGGCCCGAACGCACCATAGAGCGTTCGACTACCCAAACCCCAGTAACATACCTCAAAAAATTTTTTGGGTATCTGGCAATCTGGTGCCAGGGTTGAGGGAACAAGCACACACTGAGGGCAAATTGAGCAGGAGATGCCCAATTACAAGCTTACAAGCTATGGAGAAGGGCAGAAGAGGCCGTGGGTTCTGACAATAAAACAGTTAGTGACTGAGGTAGTAGGCAGGGGCCCGAACGCACCAAATGTTGACAATAGCCGGTTCACGGCTCTACGGCCTCTAGAACGATGAATACAGGCCAAACTGGCCTCCAACAGGCCCCTACAGGCCCTCAACAACTTGTCACAGGTATGAATAATCTTCATTTACAAAAAGCCCATCAAAATAGTCTTTTGGTGCCCACGCGGTACCCGGTAGCTCCCGGTCGGTTCTTTCGACCACCGCGGGTGCTGGGTCTAGCTTGAGTGCAATGAAAGTCCCTCCCAGCAGTGTTCCAGGAGGTATAGAAGTGAACTCTAGTGCACAACAGGCATCCTCAACTTATTCCCAAGCCACTTTGGATGAGCAAATGTCCATGGAGTCCATGACTAAGTTCCTTTGACCAAAATTTTATGACCAAATGTCCATGGAGTCCATGACTCAGTTCCTTTGTTCAGTCTCAGTGCAGTGCCATCTGGTGTGGCAGCACAGTACCACCTGACCCAGGTGGTGGGGAGGTCCATCTAGTGGGGAAATATACCCCTATATCTACTCCGTTCCTTTGTACATATAGTAGTCATTTGTCAGCAATCATTCAATATATATTAGTAATTACTCACTTTTTGTCAGCAATTAATCGATATATGTCAGTAATTGCTCAATTTATCAGAAATTAGTCAATATATGTCAGTAATTACTCACTCTTTTTCAGCAATTAGTCAATATATATCAGTAATTATACACTATTTATCAGAAATAGTCAATATATGTCAGTAATTACTCTCTATTTGTCAGCAATCATTCAATATATATTAGTAATTACTCACTTTTTGTCAGCAATAAATCGATATATGTCAGTAATTGCTCACAATTTATCAGAAAATAGTCAATATATGTCAGTAATTACTCACTCTTTTTCAGCAATTAGTCAATATATATATGTCAGTAATTATTCACTATTTATCAGAAATAGTCAATATATGTCAGTAATTACACACTCTTTGTCAGCAATTATTCAGGATATGTCAGTTCTTAGTCACTAGATATCAGAAATTAGTCAACACATGTCAGTATTTACATACAATTTGTCAGCAATTAGTCAATATATGCCAGTATTTACTCACTTTTTGTCAGCATTCAGTCAATATATGCCAATACCTCCTCCTATGTCGGTAATTATGCAGTGTTTGTGAGCAACTATTCAATATATGTCAGTAATTACTCACTATTTGTCAGCAATTAGTTAAAGCATAGTTTAGCATAGCACATAGAACACAGTTGCCCATAGATCATTTTAGGGCAATGCCCTATCCTTAGACATTTTATAGGTAAACTGAAAGATATGCAGCGTTACTGATAGGTAGATGTATGAATAAGGTGGACTGTAACCAGTATGTTAGGTGATAGGTTGATTAAGAAATGGTCATCATAATGAAGGTTGGTTGTGACAGGTATGTCAAAAGAGTTGAGATGGGTAAGAGAGCTATATAGAGTGCATGGGGGATAGGTAAGGATGGGTAGCAAAGGGGATAGGTAGTATGATTAATTAGCAATTTGAAGAATAGGCACAGAGTATCTTGTAAGATGATCAAACATAAAAAAAAAATCATAGTCCTAGGGTCAGATGTGCAAGTCAAATATGAGGGATTTGCAGAGTTGGGGGATAGGCACAATGAGGGATAGGTAGGCTTCATGATAGGCATTATCAGGGATAGGTAAAATTGAAGTAGTAGACATGGTAAGGAATGTACCGTAAAACAATAAAGGCTTATATAGCAGACAAACAGAGCAGCTTAAACATGAGGGTCTGAGGGATAGTCACATGAGGGAAAGGTAAAATGAATGATAGGGAGATTGAGGATAGGTAGACTAAAGGAAAGAAGGGACAAA
The DNA here is from genome assembly GCA_949317995.1 of Acholoe squamosa. Classification (NCBI taxonomy): domain Eukaryota; kingdom Metazoa; phylum Annelida; class Polychaeta; order Phyllodocida; family Polynoidae; genus Acholoe; species Acholoe squamosa. The sequence goes on from OX439045.1 coordinate 2,889,248, forward strand.
GATAAGGTAAGGTGAGGGGTAAGCATTATAAATGAAGCCTTTTAACCAGATTTAACAGTAGATGTTTTGGACTGAAGAGATAGGCAGGATGAGTGATAGGTACACAATTGATATGCTGTATGTGGGATAGGCAGAACGATGCACAGGCCCAGAATTTACCTGACTGAGAGGAAGGCAGACATTTGGATATGTGGGTTGAGGTATTAACTCTGATTTACATGTTCTATATTTAAAGATTTCCAATCATTTTCAATATCATTTTTGTACATTTCCAAAATATTTCCCACATCAAACATCATTTTTGGGTACTTTCAGTCAAATTCTGAGAATAAAGACCATCATTTTTGGATTTAGCAGGATTTTTTAGCTTAGATGGTCTCTTCATTTCATTTGGTATTCCTTTCATGAAGATACATGAAAGCTCCAGAACCCCCCTTATCCTACATAGGGCCCAATACTGAACACACAGGGTCACCTAGTTTTATGGGGGGGTAGAGGGGGTTGGCCTTCACTATAGGACTGTATGGACTGACCTATCCTATACTGTAATATCCTTGTATGCATGGGCACCGACACATTCCTCTGTGAAATTGTGTAATGTCGTCCTCGCCATGAATATGACCTTAGCTGTCGAAATGGCGTTAAACACCTATTACTCACTCTACGTACCATAGAGGAATCCCCATACGTACCATAGAGGAATCCCTTACGTACCATAGAGGAATCCCCTACGTACCATAGAGGAATCCCCCTACTTACCATAGAGGAATCCCCCTACTTACCATAGAGGAATCCCCCTACTTACCACAGAGGAATCGCCCTACTTACCATAGAGGAATCCCACTACTTACCATAGAGGAATCCCCCTACTTACCATAGAGGAATCCCCCTACGTACCATAGAGGAATCCCCCTACTTACCAAAGAGGAATCCCCCTACGTACCATAGAGGAATCTCCCTATGTACCATAGAGGAATCCCCTATGTACCATAGAGGAATCCCCTACTTACCATAGAGGAATCCCCCTATGTATCATAGAGGAATCCCCCTACGTACCATAGAGGAATCCCCCTACATTCCAGGGAGAAATCCCCTACGTACTTTAGAGGAATCCCCTTACCCTCCCATTACTGTAAAGCACCGTGTATAAGCTGCACCTGTGCATAAGCCACAGCCTGACTATAAGTGGCACCTGGGGCCTCATTCCTTATAGCCATATATGTAAAAAACCCAGCTTACCCTGACTTCATGGTAACTCTACAAGCCGCACCAAGGGTCTGAAACGGTTATAAGCCCTAGCTTGTACATGGGGTTCTACGGTAAGTGGAGGAGAGACCAGGTCAGAAGTGGGATTTGTACATGTATAATACTACCCACAGCCACAACAAAGCGTACCCTAGTTCAGGTTTGCTGTGTTAAGACATGAATCCATGATTTATTTTAGTTAACATACGTTAGTCGCCAGTGGCTGAATATGGCGACATGGGCCCAGAGACACAATAGAACCAACACCCTGTCTCGTCCCAGAATGGCACCCCTGTACAATGCTAGGTTGGATACATACAGACTATAAGTTCTACCTGCTTGCCGCTCGCCCACACACCAACACCCCCTTCAACAGTGGATAGAATAGACTGACTTCACTCATAAAAAAACGTCATGAATATAGACCTTCTTTACAGAAAAGGGGTCTTTTTATTTGAAATAGCAGAGCAGAGATTTGGTGTGAGGTGAGTGGAGGATGGAGTGTCAGTGTTGGAACATTCAGGTGCTGGTGGAACTGGAACAAGCACCACCTGGAGGTAAAGTGGACGGCTCTAAGCAGATTTACTGTTTCTAGAGAATACTTCAGGTTACTACTGTAAAATCTTAGGTATAAGCCACCCCCTGACTTTGTGGATAAGCTATCAGCCACAATGTGACTTTGTGGATAAGCTAAAAGCCACCCCTGACTTTGTGGATAAGCTATCAGCCACAACATGACTTTGTGGATAAGCTAAAAGCTGGACCCTGACTTTTCGGACAAGCTATCAGCCGCACCCTGACTTTGTGGATAAGCTATCAGCCACACCCTGACTTTGTGGATAAGCTATAAGCCATACCCTGACCTTGTGGATAAACTATAAGCCACACTCTGACTTTGTGGATAAACTATAAGCCACACCCTGACTTTGTGGATAAGGTATAAACCGAACCCTGACTTTGTGGATAAGTTAAAGCCACACGCTGACTTTGTGGATAAGGTATAAGTTGCACCCTGACTTTGTGGATAAGCTATAAGCCACACCCTGACCTTGTGGATAAGGTATAAGTTGCACCCTGACTTTGTGGATAAGCTATCAGCCACAACGTGACTGTGGATAAACTATAAGCTGCACCCTGACTTTGTGGATAAGTTATAAGCCACACCCTGACTTTATGGATAAGTTATAAGCCACACGCTGACTTTGTGGATAAGTTATAAGCCACACCCTGACTTTGTGGATAAACTATAAGCCATACCCTGACTTTGTGGATAAGGTATAAGCCACACCCTGTCTTTGTGGATAAGTTATAAGCCACACGCTGACTTTGTGGATAAACTATAAGCCACACCCTGACTTTGTGGATAAACTATAAGCCACACCCTGACTTTGTGGATAAACTATAAGCCACACCCTGACTTTGTGGATAAACTATAAGCCACACTCTGACTTTGTGGATAAGGTATAAGCCGCACCCTGACTTGGTGGATAAGGTATAAGCCGCACCCTGACTTTGTGGATAAGGTATAAGCCACACCCTGACTGGGGATAAACTATAAGCCACACCCTGACTTTGTGGATAAGGTATAAGCCACACCCTGACTGTGGATAAACTATAAGCTGCACCCTGACTTTGTGGATAAGGTATAAGCCGCACCCTGACTTTGTGGATAAGGTATAAGCCCCACCCTGAGTTTGTGGATAAGCTAAAAGCCGCATCATGATTCTAAGCACCACTCTATGTTTGGGGAATACCATGGGTGACTCGTGAAGTGTTGTGAATAATGTGTGGAATAAATGCCTGTCTCCTAGAAGTGCTGTGAAGACATGAGTCCTGGACTCTATCGCTGCTCAAATAGAACACACCCATGATATACTACAACTGTGGCACAGGAGGAAATGCTGAATTCTAATCTGTTTTACGCCACACCATGCCTTGGTTTTGAATACCTGATCCAATCAGACAGTTTGTTTTACCCAAGGGTTCTAACCAATGAAATGCCTTGACTGATTGCTAGTTTTAAACTGATACTGACACCAGGTGTGTTAATTCTTGGTATAGTAAGTGTACATCAGACTACAGATATGACATCTAGGTGACAGATTATACAGCGTTCAGAGCGTTGGATGGCGGGCAGGATCCGCATGGGTCTGTCTTGTCGTGGGGCGCTGACGCCCGACTCAAGGTTCTATAGACAGGTGAGTATCTAATATTGGCATGACAAGAGTTCTGTAAATCAAATCCAGATGGAATCTACAAATGGCCAGAGTGTTTAAACATAGCAAATAAGGACATGCATTTATCTGCAGTGTGTTTTGCATATAATTGCATCTTATATGATACACAATACGAGGACGGTTGTCTTTAAAAAAAAAATCAGCAAGGCACTACCGTAGTCCCCCGCATATAAGATATGTCTCATACAAGAGTCTGAGGCTCCCTGAGGCTTTAATCTATAGAACTAAAATACCAGAAAATTTGTCCCAGCTGCACTTTATAGTTTTTCCTTCAACACAGAATGATGAAGGTACTGAGGTATGTCTGCTATGAGTTGATATTTATATTGTCCAAAGTAAATCAGTGTATATATGTGCACTGATATAATTAGATATATAGATGTACCGTAAAACCCCGCTCATAAGCCGACCCCAGTTATAAGCCGGGGGTAGAGTTTGAGGAAATGTTATAAGCCGATTTTGGTGCATAATTTTCCCTAATTTCTCTTTATTCTATTGTAATAAAACCGCACTCATAAGCCGGGGGTAGAGTTAAGGAGAAATTAAGCAGCCGGTTTTGGCCAAAAATAGATAATCCGGCTTATGACTGGGGTTTTACGGTATAATGCTATGTACTATACCTTGTAAAGAACCACCGTGTTGTATTTCCAAATTGATGGGCAGCATTGTAAGATTCACACATAAAAAAGGTTTTATTATAACAACTACTGTAAACTCCCGCGTATAAGACGCGTCCTCTACGCCAAACAAATCCCTACTGCGTCTTATAGGATTTCCTTAAGTTTGGGGTGCGTCTTATACGAGGGGTAATTTTACTATGGAAATGTACTAATCTTACAAATTTCAGCCTTAAAATGTGCGTCTTATACGCGAAAATGCATGTGCTAAGTTTGGGGTGCGTTTTATATGCGCAGCGCGTCTTCTACGCGGGAGTTTACGGTATCATTACTGGTACCGGTAGGATTTGCTACAGGGGAGTGATGGGGGTGTGTGTGTGGAGGGGGTCAGATAAATACAGTAATTACAAGAAACAAGACCGTGTGACGATTTCTACTACTGGTATTGTGAATCGTAATATCACTTGACCCCTTATTAGAGAAAATAACAAAACTACTGATATTAAGATGATTTCAAGAAAGTGCTGGATGGATGCCAGGTCAGCTCTCCAGCTATTACCTACCATTTTAAAATTTGGTTAAATTCCTCACACCATAAAATTTAAAAGGTGCAGTATATACAGAGGGTACCCTAGTGGCACTCATTGATTTCAATAATGCTGTATCCCTGCCCTTATTTGAGACCGGCGCTTATTTAAATACTGTTTTTAATACTTAAGATAGATTTCAATACCCCCTTACCCTGGGGCTTATTCAAGATTGACGCTTATATTTGAGACCCGGGCGCTCAAACGGGAGGCTATGGTAGACCACTACTGCGCCTGATATGGTCAGCAAAAGTTGGGGGTGCGCCTTATAGGCAAGGTGTTAAACTATAAAAACGGTAATACAGTAAATTCTCTTGCATATGCCGCAGCTAGTACCAGAAATCAAATAAAAATGGGGCTTATAGGAATAGGCCAAATTCGGATGTGGCTTTTATAAGGGCATTTTACACTTAAAAAAGTACTGAACTGCCAATTTTCAAGCCTTGGCTACAACTTATAGCACTTAATTGGTCTAGACATACCTTAATTGGGTGATTGATTGTTCGGAATGAAATGTACAACATTTTATAAAGACAATAGACAACTCCTTCTTCACATCTTGACGGTCTGTTGTCCTATAATGCACTCAGATGCATTCGTGCATTATAGAGCAACAGACAGTCTCGATGTGAAGAAAGTCGTTGTCTTTTCTCTAATTAAGGGCCGGCATGATACACCATAGGTTGAAATAGCTGCCTGCGTACAGGCAGGATTTAACATGTATACAAGTCTATAGTGGCGCAAACACATGGCTAGTCTGAACTAAGTACTAAATGTCACTTCCTTGAAATTGTCCCTCCTATTCACAAACATGTACTCTTCCTGTACAGCAACTTAAAGTGGTTGAAGGATGAAATATTTCCAATAAATCAGGCATGTTTATGTTCAGAGTGCAGTCTCCATCATGGAAGGCCATGCTGTTTATGGAGGAAAGCAGTTTAGAAACGACCTGGATTATAAATTGCTGTGTGTATTTCAAGTGCTTTGTGTTTTGAGAACATTTGGATATGCATTGAGGGAAGTGCTGGTGGAAGCATTTGACCTGACAGTAAGTACTTCTGTGAGAACTGGGCACTCAACCAATCTGGCAGAGTAGATAGACTACCAACAGACACCTTTGGTCCCTCAGGTTCCCTCAGAGTGTCTACGGAAGTGCTGGTGAGTATACACAAACCAATGCATATAGCCCGTGCAACCATCCATGTGGCATCCTTTCTGATTGCTCACACAGTATAGTTTAAAGTCCCAGTGGTTGATTGTTTCTATATATATATAGGCCTCTGGAGACAAACAAACCAATGCACATATTTGCCCACAGACAAACAGAAAGGATAACCTGTAGACCCTGTAATGGATGGCCTGTGCCCCCGCCTTTCTGCTTGTGTGCACACATTACACATATATAGCAGTAGTCACAGCGTGCGTATGTCGTGATCACTGGATCCTAACCACCCCTCACCCCCACTCACCGTGCTAACTCATAAGGACACATATTAGGACCTTTTATACCACGATTTCTTGGTTACTCAGTGCTTTTTGGTGGCTATTCCCATACACATATCTGTTGATATTGCACACCCTATAGGCTGTAACATCGATTTTGTAAGGCGTGCGGTTATCCATGGATAACCCGCACCCCGCACGCCTCTCATGTCCTTCCATGTCATATGTTACATGTTAAAACCAACAGACTATTTCCTTGCCATGGTAGGGGTCGAACCTGCAATCTCAGGTCCTTAGTCCAACTCCCTATGCAGTGCGCCACAGGGACTGACGAGAAATGCTCGGTTCGAACCATGTCTGGATATGATATGACACAAACATAACAGCGAGACGCATCTTTTTTCGCTGTGTGCGCTGTCGCTGTCCGCTGCCGGGCGACGAGGTGTATTATACACAAACATAACAGCGAGACGCAGTGATTGGAAAAGGCGCGGTGGTCTAGCGGTTAGCACGTTGCGCTCAGCCGTGAGAGGTCCGCGGATCGAATCCCGGCTGGGACGCGACTTTTTTCGCCGTGTGCGCTGTCGCTGTCCGCTGCCGGGCGAGGAGGTGTATTTGGTACACAAACATAACCGCGAGACGCATTCAAAGCTTTAGCTGTCTGCTGCCGGGCGACGAGCTGTATGTACCAATCGTGTACAAACACTATTTTTCGCCGTGTGCCGCTGCCAAGCCTAGCCGAGACGGGCGCTGTCGCTGTCCACTGCCGGGGCGACGCGGTGTATGTACCTGTGTACACACACTATGGCTGGCTTCAAGTCCTGGGGAGGGGGAATAATTTTTGTTTTAAAATTGAATTTATTGGTATTCTATTGATTATTTATTGGTTTCGTGGTATAAAATAAGTAGACAATGGATAACTCATGACTCGTGTGTGTTAGCGAAGGGTAATAACACTCGGCCTACGGCCTCGTGTCATTATCCTTCACTAACACACACTCGTCATGAGTTATCCATTGATTACTTGTTCAATATAAGGAGACCGGCAGGCCAGACAGAGCCCCCCCCGGCACACACGGGCCTTACCCCCGGGTAGGCAGCTTGGTGCTACGCCCCTCCTCCTCCTGTGGTGTCACTATAACCATGTATGTATATGTCAGCCTACACGAGCTCCAGGTGGGTAGTGTATAAGATAGATAAGACTTGGGGGCTTGTCTAGGTGGTTAGTTTGTAATGTAGAAAGGTTATTGTGGATATCATAGGGTACTGAGGTATATATACTACCGTAATCTCCCGCATGGTTATCAGGGTAAGTGGTCGGTGTAAATGTATATATTAGTGGTACTTGGGGCACTAAGCTATTGGGTTGTAGTGCCATTGTATACATTGCTAACCCTGTAAGGGCAGCATCTTGTCCCAAAATATCATCTTTTGTCGTCATGATTTACCATCAATCTACTCAATGTGTTTGCCTCGCTGCATCATGCTGACTCTACACTAGTAGTAGTGACACGAGTGTCTTTACACTGAAAGGGTGCACATGGTGCATGAATGCAGCGCTCACAAGTTATTCATTCATCATGGCGTCCCAAGGTCTAAAGGGTAGATCTTTATACCCTGCCTGTAAACCATGTGTATAAGCCGCCCCCATGTTTTTACGAATTTGTGGGTGAGCAATGAGCCGTACCTGAGCCTGAGGCCTACAAAGGTACCCATTTCTTAATCTGTATAACTCCGTATACACCACACACCCTGAGTTAGGCCTACAAAGGTACCCATTTCTTAATCTGTATAACTCCGTATACACACCGAACCCTGAGTTAGGCCTACAAAGGTACCCATTTCTTAATCTGTATAACTCTGTATACAAGCCGCACCCTGAGTTAGGCCTACAAAGGTACCCATTTCTTAATCTGTATAACTCTGTATACAAGCCGCACCCTGAGTTAGGCTTACAAAGGTACCCATTTCTTAATCTGTATAACTCTGTATACAAGCCGCACCCTGAGTTAGGCCTACAAAGGTACCCATTTCTTAATCTGTATAACTCTGTATACAAGCCGCACCCTGAGTTAGGCTTACAAAGGTACCCATTTCTTAATCTGTATAACTCTGTATACAAGCCGCACCCTGAGTTAGGCCTACAAAGGTACCCATTTCTTAATCTGTATAACTCCGTATACAAGCCACACCCTGAGTTAGGCCTACAAAGGTACCCATTTCTTAATCTGTATAACTCCGTATACACACCACACCCTGAGTTAGGCCTACAAAGGTACCCATTTCTTAATATGTATAACTCCGTATACAAGCCACACCCTGAGTTAGGCCTACAAAGGTACCCATTTCTTAATCTGTATAACTCAGATGGGTACCAGTTGGCCCCCGAAGGACCACAGTGAATAGATTGGGGTTCTCTCATTGGCTAATGATTAAACCTGCTAAGTCCGTATAAGTCGACCCCCCAACTTGGAGCTATAAATTCGACTTATAATGAATCATAATGGCAAAAAGTAAAACCTCACCTATAAGTTGACCAATTTTCTGAACCCTGAATTGCATTATTGGATTGTACTTTTGTAGTAAAATGTATAGAAACCCTGTGAGTTTATTTTAAATAAAAGATAATTTCTTGAATTAACTCTGAAAGTAATAAATATGAGCAAAATGTTAAACGTTTTTCTTTTATCTGCCCCTTGGAACATTTAAACATAAAGCAGCCATCATTGGCTTTCATTCATATAATTTTCTTTTCCTAATTCTCACCTAAAAGTCGACCCCCCCCCAACTTGAAGCTAAAAATTCGACTTGTACAAAAAGAAAATGCCAAAACAAAATCGACTTAAAGGTGAGGTTTTACGGTAGTTATTTATTCAAGTATACATTCAATCACAGCAAGGTTTACCAACTGTATAACTGAAATATGTTGATGTGATTTAACCCTTGTAGGTTTGTAAGTCTGTTCATTGATTTATTTTCATGTATGAAAATGGCATGATGCATGATGGCATGATGCATTGATGCACACTTAACCCTGTAAAGATGGCATGATGCATTGATGCACACTTAACCCTTTAGAGATAGCATGATGCATTGATGCACACTTATCCCTTTATGGATGGCATGATACATTGATGCACATTTAAACCTTTATGGATGGCATGATACATTGATGCACATTTAAACCTTTATGGATGACATGATGCATTGGTGCACACTTAAACCTTTATGGATGACATGATGCATTGGTGCACACTTAACCCTGTAAAGATGGCATGATGCATTAATGCACACTTAACCCTTTATGGATGGCATGATGCATTGATGCACACTGAAACCTTTATGGATGGCATGATGCATTGATGCACACTTAACCCTTTATGGATAGCCTGATGCATTGATGCACACTTAACCCTTTATGGATGACATGATGCATTGATGCACACTTAACCCTTTGTGGATGGCATGATGCATTGATGCACACTGAAACCTTTATGGATGGCATGATGCATTGATGCACACTTAAACCTTTATGGATGACATGATACATTGATGCACACTTAACCCTGTAAAGATGGCATGATGCATTAATGCACACTTAACCCTTTATGGATAGCATGATGCATTGATGCACACTTAACCCTTTAGGGATGCATTGATGCACACTTAACCCTTTATAGATTGCATGATGCATTGATGCACACTGAAACCTTTATGGATGACATGATACATTGGTGCACACTTAGACCTTTATGGATAGCCTGATGCATTGATGCACACTTAACCTTTTATATAGATGGCATGATGCATTGATGCACACTTAACCCTTTATGGATGGCATGATACATTGATGCACATTTAAACCTTTATGGATGACATGATGCATTGATGCATACTTAACCCTTTATGGATAGCCTGATACATTGATGCACATTTAACCCTTTATGGATGGCATGATACATTGATTCATGCTTAACCCTTTAGGGATGGCATGATGTATTAATGCACACTTAACCCTTTATGGATGGCTTGATGCATCGATGCACAGTTAACCCTTTATGGGTGACCTGCTACATTGATGCACACTTTAAGCATTATCATTAACCATGAAAAAATAAATCACCACGGCTATGCTGTGCTTAACTGATTTCCTTAATCCATCAAATACACTCCTCCTAGTTGTCTGTATAATAGTCGTACCGTGACAACAGTCATTTGTCAAATGAGTACACGTATCGCACCAAATAAAAGGAAATATGTTGAGTATGTCGCATAAACTTGTCGAGTCATAGCAGTAAATGTAAGTCTGTCTATTGTAAGTAGGGACAAAAGTTAAACAGAGTGGTGCAGGGGTGGGAGGGGTGGACGTATTTGAAAAAAAAAGTTTCGATCAGCGTCATTGGATGGTAAGTAGCTCCACAGCTGAGCCGTCTACTTTTTATATAGTAAATGAATAGTAAAAAGTTGTTGGATTAACGAGATTTCCCCCCGGCTGACAGTAGGGAATCTACCCTTTTACGTTGTGTGTATTACCGTTATTTCTGACTGTGGATCAACACGGTAAAAGGTAAGCCCGCGCACCCCCTCGCGGGCGTACCTTTTACCGTGTTGATCCACAATTATATAAGCCATGACATCATATGCCATGGCTTATATATGACCAATAAGCTCCCTGCAACTTATACGATCAGCCCAGACGACCAGCCAAAGGGCGCAGCTTCTAAGCACTATAAAGCAATATTATATAGCTCCCTCTAAAGTCAGGGGTGCACCTTATATGCGGCAATTTACGGTATTTATGGAGACATCCGTGCAGACCATTGTGCTGCCTCAGAGCCTACCGTTTACGCCCCGATTGTTCAGAGTGTGTGACCAACTGACGGCCACATCAAACAAATTACGCCTAGTGTGTCCTTATGGGGGAAAAACTAAAAACGACATGCAATAATTGCATAATGTTATATGAGCAGTGATTTCATTGATGCCACTTTTCCTGGTTTACCAGGAATTCCTGGTTTTCATTCCAAGATACCTGCATTAGATTAGGTTAAATTCCTGGAAAAATGTGTCCAAAAGTCCAGTTTTCCTGTTTTTTATCGGCCAGTGTGTGGCATCTCTGGTGATTTTGGATTACAAGATAACAAGCAGAAAATCAGGCTACATGCAAGTGGAGATATGGATGACCCATTTTACTCATTTTGATCCTTTATTTGGGGGTCATGTCTTTGTTGTTGAATAAACTATGGTTTTAGATTTTGAATATTGAGTCAGTCGCATATTAGGCACCACATGAATGGCACCACGACACTGCACTCATGCTTCATCATACCAACCCTTCCCTCTGGGATTATAAACCCCCAGGGTCAGCAAGATGCAGCCCTGGCAGGTTACAGGTCCTGGGATTATAAACCCCCAGGGTCAGCAAGATGCAGCCCTGGCAGGTTACAGGTCCTGGGATTATAAACCCCCAGGGTCAGCATGATGCAGCCCTGGCAGGTTAAAGCCCCTGGGATTATAAACCCCCAGGGTCAGCAAGATGCAGCCCTGGCAGGTTACAGGTCCTGGGATTATAAACCCCCAGGGTCAGCAAGATGCAGCCCTGGCAGGTTACAGCCCCTGGGATTATGAACCCCAGGGTCAGCAAGATGCAGCCCTGGCAGGTTACAGGTCCTGCGGAGATACTTGCAAATAAGATGGTATTATGTGATAGATATGGTGCAAAATATGATGTGTTTCCCTCGCCTTCAATTGCACCACAGATATAATCTAACATTACATTATATATTTGACAATTGTAACACAAAGTATGTCGTTTGTTGTTCTTGCAGTCACTCCTGGTCCAGGCGTGCTTCCATGGTGACGCGGACGAGGTACGCAGTTTGCTACATAAGAAGGAAGACGTTAATTATCAGGTACGGACTTTAACGCTCTAAATGTTAACCTTAGTTTTAGAACCCACTGACATGCTGACCTCAGTCAAAAGCTGGTGTAGACTTTGAATAGGTACCATAAGGCAATATTGAGGTAAAATGTGAAGAGATTTTTCCATAATTTATATTAATAATACCCAAAAACCAAAGATAGAATTTGGCATAATGTTACCTTATGACTGGCGTTTGACGGTAATCATTTATGGGCCACTATTGCTGGAGTGCATCATGCCCATTAGCTGTCATGATGCAATTGTGATGCAATCAAGTGTTGGTGAGATGACTCACCAATCAAGTGTTGGTGAGATGACTCACCAATCAAGTGTTGGTGAGATGACTCCCCATCAATTGCTGGTGAGATGACTCACCAATCAAGTGTTGGTGAGATGACTCACCAATCAAGTGCTGGTGAGATGACTCACCAATCAAGTGTTGTTGAGATTACTCACCATCAAGTGTTGGTGAGATGACTCACCAATCAAGTGTTGTTGAGATGACTCACCAATCAAGTGCTGGTGAGATGACTCACCAATCAAGTGTTGTTGAGATTACTCACCATCAAGTGTGGTGAGATGACTCACCATCAAGTGTTAGGGAGATGACTTACCAATCAAGTGTTGTTGAGATGACTCACCATCAATTGCTGGTGAGATGACTCACCAATCAAGTGTTGTTGAGATGACTCACCAATCAAGTGTTGTTGAGATTACTCACCATCAAGTGTTGGTGAGATGACTCACCAATCAAGTGTTGTTGAGATGACTCACCAATCAAGTGTTGGTGAGATGACTCACCAATCAAGTGTTGGTGAGATGACTCACCAATCAATTGCTGTTGAGATGACTCACCATCAATTGCTGGTGAGATGACTCACCAATCAAGTGCTGGTGAGATGACTCACCAATCAAGTGTTGTTGAGATGACTCACCATCAATTGCTGGTGAGATGACTCACCAATCAAGTGTTGTTGAGATGACTCACCAATCAAGTGTTGTTGAGATGACTCACCAATCAAGTGTTGTTGAGATTACTCACCATCAAGTGTTGGTGAGATGACTCACCAATCAAGTGTTGTTGAGATGACTCACCAATCAAGTGTTGGTGAGATGACTCACCAATCAAGTGTTGGTGAGATGACTCACCAATCAATTGCTGTTGAGATGACTCACCCTCAATTGCTGGTGAGATGACTCACCAATCAAGTGCTTGTGAGATGACTCACAAATCAAGTGTTGTTGAGATTACTCACCATCAAGTGTTGGTGAGATGACTCACCATCAAGTGTTAGGGAGATGACTTACCAATCAAGTGTTGGTGAGATGACTCACCAATCAAGTGTTGGTGAGATGACTCACCAATCAATTGCTGTTGAGATGACTCACCAATCAAGTGTTGTTGAGATGACTCACCAATCAAGTGTTGGTGAGATGACTCACCAATCAAGTGTTGGTGAGATGACTCACCAATCAATTGCTGTTGAGATGACTCACCATCAATTGCTGGTGAGATGACTCACCAATCAAGTGCTGGTGAGATGACTCACAAATCAAGTGTTGTTGAGATTACTCACCATCAAGTGTTGGTGAGATGACTCACCATCAAGTGTTAGGGAGATGACTTACCAATCAAGTGTTGGTGAGATGACTCACCAGCACTTGATTGGTGCACTTCATCATGTTCAAGATCAACAGCACTATTCTGCTGCATCATGCTACCCCTTAAGGCCGCTATTTTGCATTAATGTATCATGAACATTGATAGTCATGATGCATAAATGCAGTCCTGGCGAGTTACTTGCTACATTCATTCATCATGCCTACAGGGCTGATACAGTCCCGGAGGGTCGGCGTGATGCACAAATGAAGTGCTGGTGAGCAGTCACCTGCATTCATTGGTGTATCATGACGACCAGTGAGCACGACGCACTCCTGCATCAGCGGCCCTTAAAGGGTTGAGGAAGCTACCATCCCTGTAGTGTCAGTGGGATGTAACATTGACGGAGACCAAAGACCGTTACCATGACTGCATCCATGCATCATGCTGACCCTACAGGGTTGATACACTCAACATGTTGCACCAGTATGTGCTGCAACATGACGCACCAGTATGTGCTGCAACATGACGCACCAGTATGTGCTGCAACATGACGCACCTGTATGTGCTGCAACATGACGCACCAGTATGTGCTGCAACATGATGCACCAGTATGTGCTGCAACATGACGCACCAGTATGTGCTGCAACATGACGCACCTGTATGTGCTGCAACATGACGCACCAGTATGTGCTGCAACATGACGCACCTGTATGTGCTGCAACATGACGCACCAGTATGTGCTGCAACATGACGCACCAGTATGTGCTGCAACATGTTGCACCAGTATGTGCTGCAACATGATGCACCAGTATGTGCTGCAACATGACGCACCTGTATGTGCTGCAACATGACGCACCAGTATGTGCTGCAACATGACGCACCAGTATGTGCTGCAACATGACGCACCAGTATGTGCTGCAACATGACGCAGCAGTATGTGCTGCAACATGACGCACCTGTATGTGCTGCAACATGACGCACCAGTATGTGCTGCAACATGACGCACCAGTATGTGCTGCAACATGATGCACCAGTATGTGCTGCAACATGATGCACCTGTATGTGCTGCAACATGATGCACCTGTATGTGCTGCAACATGACGCACCTGTATGTGCTGCAACATGACGCACCTGTATGTGCTGCAACATGTTGCACCAGTATGTGCTGCAACATGACGCAGCAGTATGTGCTGCAACATGACGCACCTGTATGTGCTGCAACATGACGCACCAGTATGTGCTGCAACATGTTGCACCAGTATGTGCTGCAACATGATGCACCAGTATGTGCTGCAACATGACGCAGTAGTATGTGCTGCAACATGACGCAGTAGTATGTGCTGCAACATGACGCAGTAGTATGTGCTGCAACATGACGCAGTAGTATGTGCTGCAACATGACGCACCTGTATGTGCTGCAACATGACGCACCAGTATGTGCTGCAACATGACGCACCTGTATGTGCTGCAACATGATGCACCAGTATGTGCTGCAACATGATGCACCTGTATGTGCTGCAACATGACGCACCTGTATGTGCTGCAACATGACGCACCTGTATGTGCTGCAACATGTTGCACCAGTATGTGCTGCAACATGACGCAGCAGTATGTGCTGCAACATGACGCACCTGTATGTGCTGCAACATGACGCACCAGTATGTGCTGCAACATGTTGCACCAGTATGTGCTGCAACATGATGCACCAGTATGTGCTGCAACATGACGCAGTAGTATGTGCTGCAACATGACGCAGTAGTATGTGCTGCAACATGACGCAGTAGTATGTGCTGCAACATGACGCAGTAGTATGTGCTGCAACATGACGCACCTGTATGTGCTGCAACATGACGCACCAGTATGTGCTGCAACATGACGCACCTGTATGTGCTGCAACATGATGCACCAGTATGTGCTGCAACATGATGCACCAGTATGTGCTGCAACATGATGCACCTGTATGTGCTGCAACATGATGCACCTGTATGTGCTGCAACATGACGCACCTGTATGTGCTGCAACATGACGCACCTGTATGTGCTGCAACATGACGCACCTGTATGTGCTGCAACATGACGCACCTGTATGTGCTGCAACATGACGCACCAGTATGTGCTGCAACATGACGCACCTGTATGTGCTGCAACATGACGCACCAGTATGTGCTGCAACATGACGCACCAGTATGTGCTGCAACATGATGCACCAGTATGTGCTGCAACATGATGCACCAGTATGTGCTGCAACATGATGCACCAGTATGTGCTGCAACATGATGCACCAGTATGTGCTGCAACATGATGCACCAGTATGTGCTGCAACATGACGCACCTGTATGTGCTGCAACATGACGCACCTGTATGTGCTGCAACATGACGCACCAGTATGTGCTGCAACATGATGCACCAGTATGTGTTGTGTCATGTACATGTAGGTCCATCTACTACAGTGATGGAAGTGTTGAGGAATTTCCCTGATCTCAGGGATTTTCAACTTCCAATGTCTTATACTTTCCTATACAAAGCCTATTATATATTTCAGGGGTTCTAATTGAGTATTTCAGGGATTTATTGCTCAGTCATTTTCATCTCTGTGTAGAGTCTACATTTGTTAAAAAATAGTCAGTGTTGTGATGTGCTACTTGTTATTACAGGATGCAGAGAAGAGAAGTGCGTTACATGCGGCGGCATACTGCGGGGAGGCAGAGATCGCAGATCTTCTGTTACTTAGTGGAGCTCGTGTTAATACAAAGGACAACAAATGGCTCACCCCCCTACACCGCGCCTGCTGCTCTAAAAGCGAGGTGAGCAATACTTCATGGGGGAATTCTCTAAAAAAAGATTTCCCCCTAAAAGGTTCAACTTCAATCTAGGAATAAAATTGGGTTCCAGGGAATATTTCTATTCCCCTTAAAGTAAAACTAATTCGTCTCATCTCTCCCTGCTCAGAGCCCACAGCCTGTGTCCTCCCTAGATGTTGCAGATGTATGGGCAATTAGAGGTGTAGGCAAGAGGAGTCAGCCCCTTTCCCCCTACAATCAATACTGTAAATTAGAATAAGAGGCCTACTGGAATCCAAAAGCAAGGGGTACAGCTTATAGGACTCAGTATGGAGGCCTAGTGGAGCCGCCATATTGAATTTCGCTGGTTGAGGTAAAACCTACTGATAAGACAAACCATGATGGGTACCTTGTCCCTGGTTAACACCCACTTCCAGGGATATGCTGGTCCCATCTCATCAATGTGTGTTGCCGGAACCAGCACCAGACCAGCTTGTGGCCAATAGCGACTTAGCTGGTTTAATTATCAGCCAGTGAAATAACACCAGCTATTCACTGCGGTCCTCTCGGGGGGGGGCAGTAGTACCCATCAGATAACTGTTATCAGTGACAAGAGCTGTGAACCAGCTTCAGCAATGGCGGCGCCCATAGCACAATCCGCTAAGTCGGTATTGTAGGGGGAAGAGAAGGTGAGCACTAAAAGCATTTTTGAAGGCTTCAATGAAAAGCAACTTACTATATTTCACGTAATAAGCGCCTACCCCTTTTTGGGGGCTTATTTCAAACTAAAAAAAAAAAAAGAAAATCACAATTTAGAGCCAGTTAAACTCTGAAATACTGGAGTGCCATAAATATAAATTTTGAAGCGCCCTGTGCTTTTACTACGTCAAATATTGTATATTACTTCCTTGGGTATTGGCTTTTAAGTGAGTGTGGCTTACTGAGTAAGTTTATGCTGTTATTTTTTACAAAAAAGGACCCCAATTTTAGCTTTATTGGCTCAGGGACCACCCTGAGTCTATACTGCCGGGTAGGTGGTGGAGTTTAAAAATAAACAAAAGTCCATTTTTCAGTTTACATTTTCTATAGGAAATAAAAGTTAAACATGCACTCATCTATTTACCATGATTATTTAAAAAAAAATAATAGATCACTTTTGAAGGATTCTCCAATCCACTTCCCCATAGGCTTAAGAGAGAAAAGTCACTAACTCCTGGTGAATTTACATTTGACTTGCTCAAGTGAATAGATTTATGAGGGAGGGATTTGGGAGCGAGGGGGCTAGGTGTCCAGGGGGGGGGCCAGGTTTCCAGGGGGCCAGGTGTCCGGGGGCTAGGTGTCCAGGGGGCCAGGTGTCCAGGGGCCAGGTGTCCAGGGGCCAGGTGTCTTGGGGGCCAGCACACCAGGGGGCCAGTGGTCCAAGGGGTTTAGTAAGGGAAGATTATGCCAGACTGGTGTCAGTACATGTATAGATAATAGTCTCTATTTGTAAGTAATTAGTCAATATTTCGCAAGTGCTGATTCCTGTGACCCTACAGGGTTGATAGAGGTTTTATGGTACCTACCCTGAGCCTTCTGTGCTTCAATGCAATTTTTCCTGCCTTTATTTTATCCCTTTATTTTCCCCTTCCAGGAGACGGTTGAGATCATGTTGCGGCACCAGGCGGACGTCAATGCACGAGACAAGAACTGGCAGACCCCGCTACATGTAGCGGCGGCTAATAACGCAGTACGCTGTGCTGACTTCCTCATACCTCTACTCACCAATGTGAATGTGTCAGACCGTGCAGGCCGCACCTCGCTACATCATGCCGCATTTAATGGACATGTAGAGGTAGAGATGCCAGTTTTCCTAATATTTTCTGAAGTTTGAATTATGGTGTATCACGCCTTGCAAAAACTTCCAAAAGAGGCGGTTCGCCTTATATAAGGTGTAGCAGGAGCTTATTCTCCAATATAAGCCATGCCTTATAGTGGAAGCATTATGGTAGTTTTTAGACATGATCCAGCATGGGTGATTTAACTTCCTTATACCGCTGCATTAAGTCATCATGACAGCCAAATGCGCTTGACCAAAAGTTCAAGATGTTTGATGCTTGGCTATATCCTAAAGAATACAGCATTGTCAAAAGTTCCGCATGCACCAATGCAATGCTGGTGAGTTATTAACCAGCTCTGCATCAGCGCATCATAACCCGTGAGTCGATTATCACTGAAAAAATAAAAGAGGGTCCTGCATTGCCTGGGTGAAGAAATTGTGTGCATGTAGGTCACCATGAAAAAGGTCTAGTGCCAAAAATGATACAAATTTGTCTATTTTAACACAAATTTATTTTTTTTCGTTTTCAGATGGTGGAGGTGCTGCTAGAGAAAGGTGCGACAATTAACGCCTTTGACAAGCAAGACCGGAGAGCGATCCACTGGGCGGCCTATATGGGGCATGTGGACGTCGTCCGTCTCCTAGTCAACAGCGGGGCTGAACTCAACTGCCGAGACAAACAGGTGGGTGCATGGATGTCATTTTCAAAAATTCTACTTGGTTTTTATTTTTACCTTAAATCTTTGTGTATAAGGCGCAACTAGCTGGCTGAAGTCAGGGTGCATCTTAAAGATGAGGATATATCCTACAGAACAGTACTGCAATGAGCATTCAGCAAAATGTGATCCCAGAATCATATTACCGTAAATTCTCATACAAGCAGCACCCTCATATAAACCGCACCTGAGATTGTGAATGAGCTATAAACCAGACTAAAGGCTTGAAATATGGCGGTTTTGTACTGTTCTATAGTGTGAAATACCCATGTATAAGCTACACCATGACTTCGGGCCATTCCTATGAGGCACATTTTTATTTGGGTTCTGTACTAGCTGAGGCTTATATGAGAAAATTTATGGTAAAGCTGCCGCTGTTTAATAACCTAACATATTTGTTGTAAATGTATATACCGCGACACTGGTGTGTGACTCGTCAGGGCTACATTCCTGAATCAAGCCAACCCTACAGGTTTGAGACACCCTGGCATGATGCTGTAATGAAGTGCTGGCAAACATTTCATTGGTGTCTGATTATGACCTATGTGCATGCCCTTAAAAGCATTGATAACACATGTCGCTATTGGTTGTAGATGTATAAAGCGTTGATAACACATGGCGCTATTTGTTGTAGATGTATAAAGCGTTGATAACACATGGCGCTATTTGTTGTAGATGTATAAAGCGTTGATAACACATGGCGCTATTTGTTGTAGATGTATAAAGCATTGATAACACATGGCGCTATTTGTTGTAGATGTATAAAGCGTTGATAACACATGGCGCTATTTGTTGTAGATGTACAAAGTGTTGATAACACATGGCGCTATTTGTTGTAGATTTATAAAGTGTTGATAACATGTCGCTTTTTGTTGTAGATGTATAAAGTGTTGATAACACATGTTGCTATTTGTTGTAGATGTATAAAGCGTTGATAACACATGGCGCTATTTGTTGTAGATGTATAAAGCGTTGATAACACATGGCGCTATTTGTTGTAGATGTATAAAGCGTTGATAACACATGGCGCTATTTGTTGTAGATGTATAAAGCGTTGATAACACATGGCGCTATTTGTTGTAGATGTACAAAGTGTTGATAACACATGGCGCTATTTGTTGTAGATTTATAAAGTGTTGATAACATGTCGCTTTTTGTTGTAGATGTATAAAGTGTTGATAACACATGTTGCTATTTGTTGTAGATGTATAAAGCGTTGATAACACATGGCGCTATTTGTTGTAGATGTATAAAGCGTTGATAACACATGGCGCTATTTGTTGTAGATTTATAAAGTGTTGATAACATGTCGCTATTTGTTGTAGATGTATAAAGTGTTGATAACACATGGCGCTATTTGTTGTAGATGTATAAAGCGTTGATAACACATGGCGCTATTTGTTGTAGATGTATAAAGCGTTGATAACACATGTTGCTATTTGTTGTAGATGTACAAAGTGTTGATAACACATGGCGCTATTTGTTGTAGATGTATAAAGCGTTGATAACACATGGCGCTATTTGTTGTAGATTTATAAAGCGTTGATAACACATGGCGCTATTTGTTGTAGATGTATAAAGCGTTGATAACACATGTCGCTATTTGTTGTAGATGTATAAAGCGTTGATAACACATGGCGCTATTTGTTGTAGATGTATAAAGTGTTGATAACACATGGCGCTATTTGTTGTAGATGTATAAAGCGTTGATAACATGTTGCTATTTGTTGTAGATGTATAAAGTGTTGATAACACATGGCGCTATTTGTTGTAGATGTATAAAGCATTGATAACACATGGCGCTATTTGTTGTAGATTTATAAAGCGTTGATAACACATGGCGCTATTTGTTGTAGATGTATAAAGCGTTGATAACACATGGCGCTATTTGTTGTAGATGTATAAAGCGTTGATAACACATGGCGCTATTTGTTGTAGATGTATAAAGCGTTGATAACACATGGCGCTATTTGTTGTAGATGTATAAAGCGTTGATAACACATGGCGCTATTTGTTGTAGATGTATAAAGTGTTGATAACACATGGCGCTATTTGTTGTAGATGTATAAAGTGTTGATAACACATGGCGCTATTTGTTGTAGATGTATAAAGTGTTGATAACACATGGCGCTATTTGTTGTAGATGTATAAAGTGTTGATAACATGTCGCTATTTGTTGTAGATGTATAAAGTGTTGATAACATGTCGCTTTTTGTTGTAGATGTATAAAGTGTTGATAACACATGTTGCTATTTGTTGTAGATGTATAAAGCGTTGATAACACATGGCGCTATTTGTTGTAGATGTATAAAGTGTTGATAACACATGGCGCTATTTGTTGTAGATGTATAAAGCGTTGATAACACATGGCGCTATTTGTTGTAGATGTATAAAGTGTTGATAACACATGGCGCTATTTGTTGTAGATGTATAGTGTTGATAACACATGGCGCTATTTGTTGTAGATGTATAAAGTGTTGATAACATGTCGCTATTTGTTGTAGATGTATACACCGCTGCATGCGGCGGCGGCCAGTGGGCAGGTGAACGTGGTCAAACTGTTACTGGAGCTGGGTGTCGACTACAATGCCGTCAATGTATACGGTAACACCAGTCTACATGTAGCTTGCCTAAATGGGGAGGACATCGTGGTCGGGGAACTGATAGCATACGGCGCTACACTGACTGCTACCAACCATAAAGGACAGGTAAGGGTTTGATTGAAAGAAGTTGATGATTGACAGGTACATGTTGATTGACAGAGGTGGATGATTGAGAGATAGAGGTTGGCAGTTAGAGGTTGATTGACAGGTAAGGGTTGATGATTGACAGATATAGGTTGATTATTGACAGGTAAGGGTTGATAATTGACAGGTAAGGGTTGATGATTGACAGGTAAGGGTAGATGATTGACAGATATAGGTTGATGATTGACATGTAAGGGTTGATGATTGACAGATAGAGCTTGATGGTTGACAGGTTGATGATTGACAGAGCTTGATGATTGACAAGTAAGGGTTGATAATTGATCGACAGGCAAGGGTTGATGATTGACAAGTAAAGCTTGATTGACAGATAAAGGTTGTTGATTGACTGACAGGTAAGGGTTGATTATTGATTGACAGGTAAGGGTAGATGAACGACACATGGAAGTTTGATTGATAGGTAAGGGTTGATGATTGACAGATGGAGTTTTGATGATTGACAGGTAAGGGTTGATGATTGACAAATGGAGGTTTGCTGATTGACAGGTAAGGGTTGATTTTTGACAGATGGAGGTTTGATGATTGACAGGTAGGGTTGATGATTGTCAAATGGAGGTTTGATGATTGACAGGTAGGGTTGATGATTGACAGATAGAGGTTTGATGATTGACAGATGGAGGTTTGATGGTTGACAGGTAGGGTTGATGATTGACAGATAGAGGTTTGATGATTGACAGGTAAGGGTTGATGATTGACAGGTAAGGGTTGCTGATTGATAGAGATTGATTGACAGAGGTTGATGCTTGATAGAGGTTGATGATTGACAAGGTTTGGGGTTGACAGTTTATGGGTTGATCATTGGTCAGGGTTGATGATTGACAGATGGAGGTTTGATGATTGACAGGTAAGGGTTGATGATTGACAGGTAAGGGTTGATGATTGACAGGTAAGGGTTGATGATTGATAGAGCTTGATGATTGACAGGTAGAGGTTGATGATTAACAGGTAGAGGTTGATGATGGACAGGTAAGGGTTGATGATTGACAGGTAAGGGTTGATGATTGACAGATAGATGTTTATGATTGATTGTTAGAGTTTGGTGAATGAGAGATAGTGTTTCGTGATTGAGAGATAGAGGTTGATGATTGAGAGATAGAGGTTGATGATTGACAGATTGAGGTTGATGATTGACAGACAAGGGTTGAGGATGTTGGTTGAGAGATAGAGGTTGATGATTGAGAGATAGAGGTTGATAATTGATTGATAGTGGTTGGTGATAGATAGAGTTTGATGATTGATTGATTTAGGTTGGTGATTGACAGGCAAGAGTTGACAATCGACATAAAGTTTGATGATTGACAGATGAAGGTTGACCAGGTAAAGGTGTAATAATTAAAAGGTATAGAAGTCCTCTATTACACTAAGGGACCATCCTTGAATGTGGGTCTCCTGACGACCCCAAGAACTGATTTTTGGAGCACAAAATTTATTCCCCTGTACCTGAAAGTGAATGTGGTTGTAATTGATGCCCATTGCATACATTATGGGGCATGACCTGGGACAGGAATTGTGTAGGGCTTGGGAAAACAACGTACCGTAATCATTCTAGTACGCGCACATGTTTGCTCTAATAAGTGCACACCCCACCTTTTGGGACCTCAAATCATGCAAATGCAGTGCAATAACAGAGATTTTGAGGGCAAAAACATCGATTTTTAGGCTTTGGGGGTATGCTTTTTAGAATTAATTTTGTATGGCTGTTTTGAGCATCTAACAATTAAATTTCCGCACATGCGCGCTTATTAGAAAGAATACGGTAAACATGTTGGCACCTCAGCAGTGTTAACCCTTTAGGGCGGCATGCCCTGATGTATCATGACCATTGGTTGTCGTGATGTATGGATGCAGCCCCTGTAACTCACCCGGGCTGCATCCAAGCATTATGACGACTGTACAGGGTCGATGCAGTCCGGGAGGGTCAGCACGATGCTCAAATCATTAGTGGCCCTTAAAGAATGAAACTTAAGAGGTTCTGGGAAAAAGTGAACCGCTTCAGCTGCTAGAAGGCACATACAACTGGCACCGCACAATGCTCTCATTGAACATAATAGATGTTATAATGGTTTGTCGGCATGCAGAGATGCCACTTTTCCTTGTTTCTCCAGGAATTCCCAGATTTCTGTAATAAATCATGTTGATTCCTGGGAAAGGGTGTCAAAAATCCAGTTTTCCTGGTTTTTGTCGGCCATAGTGTGGCATCTCTGGGCATGGGCATCTGCCGGTCTTTGAACATTGCTATGTTGGTTATGCTCTTAAGTTTCAATCTCTTTAATACCAGTCTTATTGAGTCATCTCTTTACAAATAATCCCTTGCACGACTTATAATACTTAAGCTGCTTTTTGGAAGAGGGATTCTTATGCTGATAAAGCGTAATGACCTATTTAAGCGCCCGAGTGCTCATTGATTTCAATACCTCGGTATCCCTTGCCCTTACTTAAGACAGGCGCTTATTTGAATACGATAATTGACTCAAAGTGCAGTGCAAAGTACCGTAATCTCCCGCGTATAAGGCGCGGTTTTAGTTCTCATTGCATCCACAAGGGGGACTCCAGACTTCTTTTGATATGTTACATGCCCTCTTAGCCATGATAGGATATATGAGGGCCCAGGGGGGTCCATGGGGCCCAAGTGACACAAAGGTCTTTGAATTTTGAAAATTCATTCAGTAGAACCAAAGTTATGAATTTTTCATTTTTTTTTTGAGAATTTTCCAAAACTCTAGGTGCGCCTTATACGCGGGCTGCACCTTATACGCGGGAGATTACTGTACCAGTGTTCAATTGGATTTCAAAGCATTCCCTGTTCCCTTGCAGACATCCTTACATTACGCTGCGGCGGCCACACATGGAGCCATGTGCCTAGAACTACTGGTCAATGAAGGGGCCAACATTAATGTTAAGGTATGTACAGACCTACCGTAAAACCTCGGTCATAAGCCGCCCCCGACATAAGCCGAGAGTGGACTTTGGGAAAATGTTATAAGCCTATTTTAGGGTAAAATTTCAACATTTTCTCTATAATCTATAGTAATAAAACTCAGTTATAAGCTGGGGGTAGACTTTAGGAAGAATTTAGAAGCCGATTTTGACTCAAAAATAGCAAAAAAAGATTGGCTTCTGACTGGAGTTTTACAGTATATGTTGAGCAGTATTTTATAAATCCATGTGAATGAATTTCACAATGAAGCGCTTTAATCTCATTGGATGCCTCGAGATTAACTGTCATTTCTGGTCATCCCGAAATGTTTTTGAATTGTGGTATTGTTTATTTCTCAGAGTCGGGATGGTCGCACACCACTGCACATGACCGCACTACACGGAAGGTTTCCACGCGCTCAGATGTTAATTCAAAATGGTGAGTGTTGTTGTAAACAGAGTCTTATATACAAGGTACTGTAGTGGTTCGCCGCTCACTCACTACTCACTGATACAAGTGTTTATCTACAAACGTGTAATGTTTATAATATACCCCATAGAGAATACTATGAAATAGACTGTGGAGACACACCAGCACTAAGGAAGTATGAGACTGAATGGGATGACACATATGATTACTATGCGGGGCACTGACTCAGCCGGGATGTGTCATAAACTGCATATATTAAGACCAGGATGTGACTCATACATGATCCATCCGTGACTCATCTGTGATTCATCCGTGACTCATCCTTGTGGCATCAACCCATCAGGGATGGGCCAGATCTGCATATATTGTTATCAGGATGTGACTCAACCATGGCTCATGCATGGTTTGTCCTGTGACTCACCCATGATTCACCCTATGACTAATCTATTCCGGATGTGAGTCACTCGCAGGACATGAGTCACCTGCCGGGGGTGAGTCACCTATACCACATGGGGATTGCCCATGGGCGGGGTGACTCACATGGATGTGTTGTGAGTGATGCTACTGGAAAATGGAGACATGACTCAGCATCACCACCGCGTGAACTAATGACTGTGTGGGGCTATAAAAGCTCAGACACACTGCCACTCAGAAAGGGGGAATTATCTTCGTGGACTCTATGCTGGTGACACTGCAGAACATTGGTGGAGCTGAACAACTAAGAAGATTGGATAGATAAATACAACCCATAGGATTAAGTAGCAGATGGGTTATGGACCTCATGGCCTGTTGCTGGTCTCCGGCGATTGGTGTTATTTCCTGATATAGTGCTATGGTGTGCTAAGTGCTCACAGTAGGAACTCCAGCAGGTAGGTAGCAAGTTGCAGGCATTTACCTGCCTGTCATTCCTATGTGTGATGGCTAATAATGTCCATCACAATAAATCCTTCATTTCCAAAAGGTAAATGTGTTCTTGCTCCCATTTATTGATGTAGCAAAACTGCAAATTATGCTTGGAAGAAATGGCGGTTGCAGGGTTCTCCACAGGATGAAAAAAGCACACAGGTCAGTTTTTGTCTGGCTAGTCACATGCAGCGTGATGTCTCTAAAAGTGGGAATTCTCCAGGGTTGAAAAAATTACAGCATGGTGAGGTTTTTACAGTTTCAGTCAAAACTCCTTGGTCAAAGATCCTTCCTCTTCAATTTTAGTTTAGATTTACTGACTTTTTACTCCTAAATGATGAATGCCCAGCTTATTAATGCCTCAAGGCACTCAGTGAGAATATTGATGAATTGTATACCCTTGTTCCATTATCACTGACTTTAGACACATCATTACCTGACTCTGATACTTTTGCAAATATCACCACACAATATAAGTATTAAGATAGTGCCCCTTATTTATGACCCCACTTGCGTTGCTACTAATTCTATACATGAGATGGTTTTGTTACACACATCACAGTACCATGGATTTTATCATTAGTCTACCCATTGTAGTTTAGAGCACGATCAATGTTTATATGAAGGAAGTGTCAATACTTTGCACTTTTTCTCTTCCTATAAATTGTAGAAATCTTACCTACCACTAACAGTCACTGCATGGTGTGTCGTTATTTATGAGTCATACCTATTGTACTGCCATTACTCTCCCTTACCAACTTGGTACAGTTCACCGTCAAATTGTTTTGAAAGGTTCTGTTTATGTAGTGTTCTATATAATATTATGTGTGTTCCAGTAATTATATCTACAATTGTGGAGGAGAATTGTTCAAAACCGGTACTCATAGATTGAGACGCTCATAAAAAAAGTGATTTAGACACCCTATAGTGTTTCAATCTATGAGTAGCAGTATTGAACAAGTATACTGCTAAGCTCCCTACTGGAAAGTAAGCTCCCTCTAAATTTAATCCACATGAAACACTACAACTAGACCTCAATAATCTATGAGAATGCACTACATAATACCCACAAGGGGACCATAATACCAAGTGTACCCATAGGTTACTACTACAAGAGGAGAGTGCATGTACACTGACACATCGCTGTACCCATACCCATCAAAAAAACTGGAAAAAAGTATTTACTCTATTTATAGAATAGAGAAATTCCTGATTTGCTTTGATACAAGCAACATCTTTTCCACAGGGCAGAGATGTCAGTTGGGTATGGGCTTAACCTCTGAAAAGTTTTGGGTGTTAGCAAACCAACCATTCCCAATTTACTATGCTAAAAGTACCCATCTCGTCTTCATTTCAACCTGTTCCCCTCACTCAAAACTATCAAGACCGTGTTTAGATAGAAAGTTTTAAAAAAAGATTCATCAGAATTTCAGCCAATCAATAGCTAGCTTAGATTCATGTCCTTTGAAATGATATTCTCTAACCTCTGAAAGGTAGTTTGTTAGAAAAAACTAAAGGGCAGCACGACGTATGCTTAATTCCACCTACTGAGGTCTAAACTAGGCTCAACGTCATAATAAGGGTATCTAGATATAATTTAATTCTTTCTATCCAAAGTATGATCACAAGATGGAATAATCCTCTGAAATGTCTAATTTTTAGTGAAGTTTAACCCTCTGAAAATAGACGAACCTCTGAAGCTCTAACATCTCTAACAGGGTATACACTGGTACAGTTGCTACCAACTTACATAACCAAGTGCAGTTCCTACTCACATTACATTGAGATGAGTCACACGAACATGGATATGCGTGAAGGTGGTATTTTTAGTCTACCCCTTCCTATGTTATTTCCCTGACATTTTTTTGAAAAAAAAAGGAAATCACTGTGGATCATGGATTCTCCTACTTTACCTCTACTTGACACACACGTGTTGTGTTAGTCACTTTACAAAAGTCAGCATTTTTCTGATTTGTGGGGCTTTAACACGCCTATCACCTTTTTGATACTGTTTTTGAGATTTGAGATTTTCCTACAGGTAATCTTAAAACGTTTCAAAGTGAGCCTGAGGCCAACTAGAGGGAAGATTTAAAACTTCCAAAATGACGAAGATTCACCGTAAAAGAAATAATGGTACTTTCCCGTAGTGTTTTACAAAGATTCGCTGTAACATCACTTAATCTAAGGTTGTTTCATTGTAGTATGAATAACTGTGAAAAACTGTAAAATTTTACAATGATTCTCTGTAAAATCTACCACTGTGGTGTCATTTTGGAAACCTACTGGTTAATGTTTCTGGTGTAACCATAGCATCCACCCCACTTTCACTGTTTAAACCCTACACATAATCAAAAAATATTAGCCCTGATTAAGGATGTACTCACCCTAAAGAATACTGCATCAGTTATCCATGATAGATATTCAATATTGTCCTCAGACTCAATAACACACTTTTGGATATCGCCTTGAATTTTCGCCATGCTTACACTTGTTGTCACCGATCATAGGTGTTCTTTGCTGTGTGCTCATGTGGTGTGTGTGTGTGTGTGTGTGTGTGTGTGTGTGTGAGTTGGTGTAACCAGCAAATTGGGGACATTCATGGGAACACACACCTACAAACTGGGGACATCTTGCAATCCCGGGACGTCTCACTTCGCATAACTTCTTTATGAGGTACACACACACACACAGTTACCGAATGAGTCCTTATGAGGTACTCTGATATTAGCCTTGTGAGGTACACAGACACAGTTACACAGTGGGCCCTTATGGGGTACTGTTGTGGTTCGCCGCTCACTCACTACATACTGATACAAGTGTTTATCTACAAATGTGTTATGTTTGTAATATAGAAGGGGAGACCCCAAAGAGAATGCTATGAAGTAGACTGTGGAGACACACCAGCACTAAGGAAGTATGAGACTGAATGGGGTGACTATATAAGGGATGACACATATGATGACTATGCGGGTCATTGACTCAGCTGGGATGTGTCATAAACTGCATATATTAAGACCAGGATGTGACTCATACATGATCCATCCATGACTCATCTGTGATTCATCCATGACTCATCTTTGTGGCATCAACCCATCTGGGATAGGCCAGAACTGCATATATTATTACCAGGATGTGACTCAACCATGGCTCATGCGTGATTTGTCCTGTGACTCACCCATGATTCACCCTATGACTAATCTATTCTGGATGTGAAGCACTAGCAGGACCTGAGTCACCTGCGGGAGGTGAGTCACCTATACCACATGGGGATTGCCCATGGGCTTAGCATCACCACCGCTTGAACTAATGACTTTGTTTGGCTATAAAAGCTCAGACACACTGCCACTCAGGAGGGGGAATTATCTTCGTGGACTCTATGCTGGTGAGACTGCAGAACATTGGTGGAGCTGTGAACAACTAAGAAGATTGGACTTATAAATACAACCCATAGGATTAAGTGGTAGATGGGTTATGGACCTTATGGCCTGATGCTGGTCTCCAGCGATTGTTGTTACTTCCTGATATAGTGCTATGTGCTATAAGTACTGTGGACATACAGACACCTATAGGTGCATTCTCCGGACTATTGACTACAACCTGACTACTTAATATTATTGGTGTTTGTGCAGTGTGTGTGTGATTATCCTCTATCAGAATAAAGCTAAGATCCTTAAAGACCTCTTATGAGTGCTTATTGGACTAATGCAGGGCGCGGGTATTGGTCCAGAGATATAACTATTGGATGATTTATCTGGGAGAATAACTTGTATATGACTGCTTTGGTATGGAGAATACAAGGTGAGCTTTAAGACCCTCTTATCACCCTAATGACCCCAGTATCCCATCCAGCGCAGTACTGTAAAGTATGCCCTATGAAATAGCCATCCCATTGTAAGCACATGACACTCCTTTTAGTCTAGGTTTATTTATAAATTAGGAGATGCAGAAGGATATGGTCAAAAACTTACTCTTTAACGGTAGACATTTACATTTAGAATATCTGGTAATTTTGAAAAAAGTGTAAATCAGCTGATAGATTTTCCTCCAACTCTACCCCCGGCTCATGACCGAGGCCAGCATATTACCAAGGTTTTATGACAGATAGCATGCAAGTGCTTAAAATGTATATTTTATGTTAATTCTATGTTACTTTTTTTTCTAACAGGTGCAAACGTGGACGAGGTAGACAAGGAGGGGAACACACCGTTACACATCGCAGCACGATATGGTCATGAACTACTCATATCTACGTTACTGTCTCATGGTGCCACGCCTACCAAGTATGTACCTTAAAGTCTCTGTTAGAAGGAGGGGGAGGGTAGGGTTAGATCTGACATATACCATTACATAATACGGTCATGAACTACTCATATCTAGGTCACTCTCTCATGGTGCCACACCTTCTGTAATCTCCCGTGTATAAGGCGCGTCTTATATGGGGGGTTTTAGTGCCAATTGCATCCACAAGGGGGACTCCAAGACCTTTCTTTTGACTTGTTACATGCCCTCTTAGCCATAATAGGATATATGGGGGCCCAGGGGGTCCATGGGGCCCAAGTTAGACATATGTCTTTAAATTTTGAAAACTCATTTATTAGAACCAAAGTTATGAATTTTTCATTTTTTTTTTGAGAATTTTCCAAAACTCTAGGTGCGCCTTATACGTGGGCTGCGGCTTATACACGGGAGATTATGGTACCAAGTATGTACATCTGATACCAGCCTATCAAACATAATGAGTGCTCACTCCCAAATAAGCACTCTCACAATATGTGGTATGAACCTATCCAGCCTAAGCAGCACTCACCTCTAAATAAGCAAGTTCATTTTTATATGGAGCTTTTTACTGAAAAAAATCAAGAAAAAGTAATATATCAATCCTTTAAATTCCAGGAGAGGTCAGTGTGGAATGTTACCCATGCACCTAGCAGCACTAAATGGTTACTTGGACTGTTTGCGGAAACTACTAAATAGTGACACTGCCATTAACGTGGATACACCGGACGATGAGGGGCGGACGTGTCTACACGCAGCTGCCTGCGGAGGGTAGGTTACACACATTACTTGCTAACTGGTAATAAGGCTGGGATACGGGAAATGTTAGCCGTCAATTTTAATCTCAAATCCCAAATTGAAAGTGCTGTTTGACTGGAGCCTTGTAAAGTGTATATGTAAAAAAGAAAAAGCAGCTTTGATGCACATATTGTGATATCGCTTTTTTTTTGGTGGAATCAACAAAGCCTTTACATGTGCACTTTAAACCTCTCTATGGACCAGAGGGGGATCAACTTAGCTATAGCTAGGGCAGATCCCACAGGTCTTGCCTGCTGCGCATTCCGAACCTGCCAACACTGCTGATCTATTAAATAGGATAATACCCACTTTCCCAGCCAGACTTGAGGATCAGCGGATGTACTCGTTTTCACCTATGATCCATACCTTTGTAGGGGACTGAGTTTCTTGTTGCCCGTAGGTTGACCCCAAGGGTCAGGGGGCGGGTAATCACTGCTCCCTAGTTTGTAGGTGTAGTTGGAAGGTGGTAATATCAGCACGGGATCATGGTGTAATGGTTTAATTGCATGATAGATTGGAAAGCCATAGATCCAAGTTTGATTTCAGGTGATTCTAGATATTTTCACCATCGTCTACTCTACACATTTATAAATCTTAAGTAATGTTTCATGTGTTTCAGTAATGTGGAGGTGACCTTCTTCTGTCCTTGGGTGCATACATAATGCTATCTTCATGTGTTTCAGTAATGTGGAGGTGACCTTCTTCTGTCCTTATGTGCATACATAATGCTATCTTCATGTGTTTCATTAATGTGGAGGTGGTCGGCCTTCTGCTGTCCTTGGGTACATACATAATGCTATCTTCATGTGTTTCAGTAATGTGGAGGTGGTCGGCCTTCTGCTGTCCTTGGGTGCATACATAATGCTATCTTCATGTGTTTCAGTAATGTGGAGGTGGTCGACCTTCTGCTGTCCTTGGGTACATACATAATGCTATCTTCATGTGTTTCAGTAATGTGGAGGTGACCTTCTGCTGTCCTTGGGTGCATACATAATGCTATCTTCATGTGTTTCAGTAATGTGGAGGTGACCTTCTGCTGTCCTTGGGTGCATACATAATGCTATCTTCATGTGTTTCAGTAATGTGGAGGTGACCTTCTGCTGTCCTTGGGTGCAAACATAATGCTATCTTCATGTGTTTCAGTAATGTGGAGGTGGTCAACCTTCTGCTGTCCCTGGATGCAAACAAAATGCTATCTTCATGTGTTTCAGTAATGTGGAGGTGACCTTCTTCTGTCCTTGGGTGCTTACATAATGCTATTTTCATGTGTTTCAGTAATGTGGAGGTGGTCGACCTTCTGCTGTCCTTGGGTGCCGACTTCAGCATTTTGGACAGAGACGGACGGTAAGAGTTCACTTTGATAGCTAACAAACTTTCATACCTTTTTTTTTGCAAGTGCCACCAGAGAGTGGATAACAACTTTTTCTGCACCCTTTTCTGAACTCTGTGATATTTGGACATTTTAAAAGTCAGGTTTTAACTCAGTTAAAGGATTCGCTAATGCGGGAGTGCATCATGCCTATTGGTCTGCATGATGCACCATTGAAGCAATGGTAGGTCTAGGCATCCCCAACTGCATCATACTGACCCTCCAGGATTGCATCAACCCTCTAGGGTTAGCACAATACACAAATGTAGCCCTGGCAAGTTACTCACCAGGACTGCATTCATACATTAATATGATTTTGTCGAGCAATGAACTCAATGTATTAGCAGTTCTAAATGGTTAGTTACTATGACTGGTAGTTGGAAAATTGAACTCTAATTAATGAAAAATAGTGATTCTTTGAATACATCATTAATCTCCATTCATATTAGTATTAAAAATGCAAACTTAAGTTGTTTGAATTTCTCCGTCTCCCACAGAACACCACTTCATTACGCTGCACTCAACTCCCAGTACCAATGTGTGATGTCCGTGGTGGCCGCAGGTACCAACGTCAATGTGACCGATGTACGAGGATGTACGGCGCTACATTACGCCGCAGCCTCCGACACAGATGCCAAGTAAGAACTATACACTACTTATATAGCTGTTTGTGTTTGTGGCATAATATCAACTTTTGGTTAAATGAACTATTTAAACATGTAAAGCTAAGAAGCAAAAGTAATGTACTTAATTTGGAAAGAGTTTGAAAGTCTCTCACATCTAGTGTAGCATCATTCCACCTCTTAAATAGATAAAAAAAAAACAACAAAAAAAACAGGATAAGATGGTTGAAGATAAAGGTCAAGTAAAGTACAAGCCAATAGGTAATATAAATTTTTTTTTACAAATTTCTAAGGCTAAGGTGGTACCTAAAGGCCAATACATGAACTAATAAACAATTATGAATTTAATAGTAGCAGTTTCAACAGTTTAACAATCTACAACCTATACTGAAAATAAGTCCTTGTCTGGTTTAACATTTCCAGTAGTAGACTTTACATTCTGATTGATATTCCTTTGTTGTATGTGGCTGATATGATTGTAAATATGTGTGTGTTAGTTAAATATAGAGCACCTTGATTTCACCAGAAACAACAGGCTTTAGTTGGTGTGCTACATGTATCATATTACCGTAATCTCCCGCGTAGAAGACGCGCTGCGCATATAGGACACACCCCAAACTCAGCACATGCATCTTCACGTATAAGACGCACCTCTTAGGGGTGATTTTTGTAAATCCAGTACTGTTCTATAGTAAAATTACCCCTCATATAAGATGCCCCCCCAACTTGAAAAAATCCTATAAGACGCACCAGCATTTTGTTTGGCATAGAGGACGCGTCTTATACGCGGGAGTTTACGGTAATCTATCTACTGCTATGTTTAACTCCAAAAGTTATTGACGAGACCCTGGGTCCCAGCAGGTTTAAGACGCCTAAAAATGACCAAAATCTTTCATTTCTCAAAGTTTGCACCGAAAGTCAAGTATGAAGCAGGCATTCCCTGGTTTAGGTAGCTGTGATTCTCAGGAACCTGGAAGACATAAATATTTGTTATAAAATATTATAATTTAATAAATATTTGAGAATTTCTGACAGGTAAAATTTCAAAAATTGATTAAGACGCTAAATGGTAACAGTACTTTTCCTATGGATGTCATATTTCCTGCCTTTTTTTGTGTCTCCCCCTGGTGGCAGCAGTGGAAAGCTCAATTCTCAATCTCTACGGCAGTAGGTTACTGATAGAGGTGGGGCCAGCTTGGACTTTTTGAGTTACCAGCAATAGATATTGCTCTTTCCTCGTTTGTATGGCTTTAACCTTTTCAAGACCTCATGAGCTTTTTAGTTTTTGTTCATTTTACCAGGGTCCCCACTGGTTAGTTAAAATTTTTCCCCAGTTCCATTTGAAATTTGAAAATTTGTGAAAGGTGCTGGTAAGTATATTGGTGAGATAATGCGCTTTATTTCATGTGAAGAACAACTCACCATAGACATAATGTTGAAGGGCCGTATGCCACACCCCCAGTGGTGTGACAGGTCTCGATCCACACTGTTGGTCACATAATTTATTTACATGCTAATTTCATGGAATCTAAGCATTTTTCATATCCATATAACATGAAATAAATACAGAACTAAACTCCCAGGCTTACATTGTGGGCCATCCACCCCTCAAGAGGCTGTCTCCCCCGAGGGCGAACAGCCTCCCTCGGGGTGGATCGGCCACAATATAAGCCATGGTCCTTTATTTCTGTGTATATGTCTGTACCCTTAGAGAGCACGGTGCATGAATGCCCCTTAAACTGATCAAACTGTACTCACACATTTTGTCAACTGTGCAAGAAACCAGGTCAGCTTCCCTAGTATAATTATATTTCTAATAGCATGACGTTTTTTTCCAGCCACATTGTACCAACCTGTTTAGTTTTACCAGTGTAAGAAATGACTTCATTTTATCTAAAAGTTCTTTTTTCCTCTTTAAATAGTTCTATGTTGTAGATGTTCAACACATTTTCTCTGAGTCAACTCTTGGGTGGGAATTTGTTTGCACAGTTACATATTATTCGTTACACATTCCTTTTGATGACTGATTATAAAAGTTTAATTATGAGCGACTTTGATGTTCACCTCTGTGAGTGCCCATGATTTGATTTTGGGCTTCCCTCTATTTATAAGTGACCTTGATTTGACCTTGGGCTTCCCTCTATTTAAAAGTGACCTTGATTTGACCTTGGGCTTCCCTCTATTTAAAAGTGACCTTGATTTGACCTTGGGCTTCCCTCTATTTAAAAGTGACCTTG
Source organism: Acholoe squamosa (assembly GCA_949317995.1). NCBI lineage: Eukaryota > Metazoa > Annelida > Polychaeta > Phyllodocida > Polynoidae > Acholoe > Acholoe squamosa. Next base: position 2,924,533 of record OX439045.1, read on the forward strand.
ATTTGAGCTTGGGCATAGCTGTATCAATGACCTTGATTTGACCTTGGGCTTACCTCTGAATGACCTAGATTTGAACTTGGGCTCAGCTCTGAGTGACATTGATTTGACCTTGGGCTTACCGTATCGTCGTGATAAACCACCCTGGCCCTAATAGATTTGGAGGAGTGTTTACCCCCGGCCCTTATACAAGACAGGCGCTTTTTTAGGTCTGTTTTCAATGCTTAAGAGTGAATTCAGCACCCTCTTACCCCCAGCGCTTATTTGAGAGTGGCGGTTATTCAATACCCGTTGGTTTATCACAACTATACGGTACCTCTATGAGTGACCTAGATTTGACCTTGGGCTTACCTCAATGAATGACCTAGATTTGCCCTTGGTCTTACCTCTGAGTGACCTTGTTTTGACCTTGGGTTTACCTCTGTGTGACCTTAATTTGACCTTGGGTTAACTTCTCTGAGTGACCTAACCTGTGTACATACTGTGAGTGACCATGATTTGACCTTGGGTTAACTTCTCTGAGTGACCTTGACCTCTGTGTACATACACGGCGCACCACTCTGGTACTAACCCGTGCAGCTGCCGGTCTTGGCGGCAGAATTCACGACCCTCACTGTTAGTAGGCTGTTGTTGTCTTGTAGGGTGGTGGAACATCTCCTGCACCATGACGCCAACCCCAGTCTACGTGACGCCCAGGGCTACAACGCCGTCCACTATGCTGCACTCAGCGGCCATAAATTAGCACTAGAAATGGTGAGTCAATAAAAATTAGATTTTAAAGAAATAGAAAAATTACCTAATGAGATCAGAATAAGATGAACATATTTACTTAGCAGTTCATCTTTCACTATAGTATCATTCTTTAAGCCCTGGTTTCTTTTCCATCCGATTAGTTACTAGATGTAGCGGCAGCAGACTTGTTAAGTCGAGGAGGTCTAGCGCCACCAATGACGCCGTTACATTTAGCGGTAAGTACCTATAACTTGTATATAATGTGGTTGTCATTAGACATCCATAATAATTCACTTGTATTGCATTTCCTTGTGGCTAGGTCAGTGGTTTTGATAGTGTTTTCACCATTTCTTAAAAGTTCAGCTTTATGTACAGAAAATATATAACAATGCATAGTGTATCATTCTATCATCCATGTTCTTTTCAGGCGTACCATGGTCATGTGGAGGCATTGTCTGTTTTAATGAATTACATCATGAACCTCGACATACAAGACGACCAAGGCAAGATTTAATCATTTACTCATATATCAAAGTTATAAATAAGAGTGTAGTGTATTTGTTATAATGAGCGCACCCACCCTAATAAGCATGCAGCAGCCCCTCTCCTTTTGGCCACATTTTAAACTAGAAATTAACTAGTTAAACTCACTATGCCTATGTGGTAATGGATAACCCAGTTCTGAAGGCCCCTACTAAAAAACAATTGTCTGTTGCAGGTCAGACCCCACTCCACCTGTGTAGTATGCGGGGACACACGGCGTGTTGTGAGAGTCTGATCATACAGGGTGCAGTCATAATGGTACACGATAACATCACTAAGGGTACCCCGTACCACTGTGCTGCCGCCGCAGGGCACACTGAGTGTCTAAAGGTGCTACTACAACACGCTGAGGAACGAGACGCTGTCGACTGTATAGATGAACACGAGAGGTTAGTAGCTGATGCAGGAGTGCATCATGCCCATTGGTCACTCTGATACTTGAATAGTGGTGGTGAGCTAGCTTTCTAGCATTAAATCTTTAAAGGAGTAAGATGACTGCTAAGAAAAGATCATATTTGGTAACTCAACCATTACAGGTACAATATAACTTAAGGTCTTTTTTCATTACAGGACCCCATTAATGGCAGCTGTGGCTCATGGACACACGGACGCTGCTATGGCACTGATCGGGATGGGAGCTACGATTGATGCTAGTGACGTGTATCACCGCACTGCGCTACATCGAGGGGTGAGTAAGCACAAAGAAATGAATAATTAAAGATAAGACGGAATACTGAATTTGACGTAATTTGCGCACACTGCACTTGAAAATATATTAGATATATTGACCCATGAGTCCAGAGGTAACCTGAGTGCCAATTCTGTGCAATGAATCTAGTAGTGCGTTTTGGATTGCCACATATCTGAAGATAGCAATTCAGTTTGCTAGACATCTCAGTTGCAGCACTTTGCCTTTAGAATCCTACCATGTATAAAGCAACATCAGAAATTTGATAGGAAAAATTAATGGCATTAGTTTTGATATCTAACACAAAGTAGTCTACAACATGTCCTCCCAGTTATGTTAAGCTCGGCAACCCAGATGTTTAGTAAATCGATTTGGGACATGTAGTGATGAAGCGCCTCTGGGTTCAAGGGCTATGTATATCTGGTAGTTAAGATTAGCTCTAACCAGGTCTTCATTCATGTATCATGACATTAAATTTTGCATGAAGCATCATCAGTCTTTCAAGGATTTTGATTTAGACCGTTTATATTCCAGGCGTCTAATGGACATGAGGAGTGTGTAGACGCGTTGTTACTGAATGGTGCTGACCCAACGTTCCGCGACGTGCGAGGCAGAACACCGCTTCACATGGCGGCTATGTGTGGACAAGTGGGTGTCGTCGGCTCTCTGCTACAGGTAATGGTGCGCTGTATTCATGAATTTAGAATTAGAAAGTTAAGTTTCATCAAGAGATGTAAGCCTTCAGGGACTTTGCTGGAAAATTGGGATTTTTGAGTCTTCCCGGAATTTTGAGATTTTCCCAATACGATATTTACATCTTTGGTCACATTTTATGTTATGAGAAAAAAGGACAGAAACTGCAATTTTTTAAATATTCTGGACTATTTAAGGGCAGTTTTTGAGTGCAGGATTATTTGCGGGTCATTGTCAGAGTTTGCGAGTTGATTTCTGGGTAAGATATGATGCAATACAATGAATCAGAAGAAAAAATATTTAAGAAATCCATCCATTTAGACTACCGTACATTTACCTAAAACACACCTTTTTTTTCTTTCTGTGCCAATAAAAATGTTAGAGGAAACTATGGAAAGGTTCTAGAGCTAGGTACCCTCCACCCTCCCTCCTCGATCCTTTGTGTCTGAAATAATATATAAGTCGCAGCATTTTTTACAGTACCGTAATCTCCCGCTTATAGGCCAAACAAAATGCTGCTGGGTCTTATATGTGGGAGGTAAATAATTGCCTTGAGTTTGGGGTGCGCCTTATAGGGGGGGTATTTTTACTATAGAACAGTACTAAGCTAACAAAAATCTGCCCTCAGGGGGGCGCCTTCTATGCAAAACAGCTCCCCTGTGAGTTGGGGGGGGGGCGCCTTATACGTGAGCTGCGCCTTATACGCGGGAGATTACGGTAGTGTGTATTCATGTTTGATTACCTGTTCCAGGTGCTGCAGGGTGACCTACCGCTGGACGTTAACAGCTACTCTCCCCTACACTGGGCTTGTTATAATGGTAAGCAGCATATATACACATAAATCCAGATATGTTCAAGAAGGGGCTAGGAAATGATTTATGCACATTTTGTAGCCTTATTTATAACTTTTCTGATGCAATCTGTTGCATCAAAATGTTATAAGGCAGGTGATAGACTTGAAGCTAAAAGCTGGTTTCATAGCAGCTAAATTGACTTATAGTGCTAATATTAATAAAGAATAATAATTTTTTTTATGAAAAAAATGATTGAAAGGTGCATTATATGTTTTGTATTGTGGGATTACTTCAATAAGGTTCTAACTGCTTTATGGTAGCAAGGTAAAGCGTATAGCTGTGGTGGGCCTCATGGAGGTACCTTTTACCTTGTTAACCCCTATTTCAGATACATGACGACATGTGAAATATTGTATATCTAATGAAATTACTTTGCCCGTAACAGGTCACGAGAGCTGCGCTGAGTTGCTCATGGAACAGGACCCTAAGACCGGTTTCCGGGGAAACCCTTTCTCCCCACTCCACTGTTCTGTGTATGTACTTCTCAAGAAACAAATATTATTAATATTCATAAATCATTTATAGAAGTAGATTATGAATGTCATTTCTGCTACCACAAGTCCAAGAGACTGTTACAGTATGTACAGTAGGTTTGTCAATTTACGTCTCGTTTGGTTTTACAGGATAAACGGGAACGATACGTGTACTGAACTTTTACTTGAAAATATGAATTGCAAAATAAGTAACCTCAGGGATAAAAAAGGAAGGTGAGTGAAAATGTTTTTCTCCACTCTTGATATTCATCAATTTTACCAGTGATTTAGTCTAGAGTGGAAAAGAGGAGGTTGCTGTTTCATAAAAAGAGTTGTTCGCAATCCAATGCTCTGTCCAAAAGAGTTTGGAGTATCAAAACAATTTTTTTAATGTACATATTACCGTAGATGGTCTGGGCAAACTGTGTAGTTATATTTTCTTAAATATGTAAAGTGTTGCCATGGTTAGCTCCCAAAGATTGGCAGTTAGGAAGTTGACCAAAGTAGTTAGAAAGGTGACATAAATCAATAGGTGTGCATCCTTTACATCCATTGATTGATGTGGAAGTTTTCTCAACATGAATATGATCGCAGCCGGCAAAATGGTGCCACACCGCCATCATCGTAAAGCCCACTCGCAAATCAACTCAGTCAAAAGCCAGGGGTAAACTCTGGGCAACTGCGATATTTACATATAGATATGCTGGTTTTAGTGTAAAATCCCAAAAAAGAACGATTTATGACCAGGGGTTTTTATGGTCCTCACTCATTATCCGTTTTTACGCAGGACCCCAGTACATTGTGGGGCATACAACGACCAGACGGAGATCCTACAGATGTTGTTAACACATGGTGGGGAGGTAACGGTGGTGGATGACGCAGGACGGACCGCTCTCATGTACGCTGCCATGAATGGACAGACGGGGGCCATAGACCTGCTGTTAGATGCAGGCAGTGAACTCCTCGCACGGGACAAGAGGCTAAACACCGCTCTGCACTTTAGCTGTCTACACGTAGGTGTCCTGGCACTGATATTGTGATGTAAAAAATTTGGTGATGCAGAAAATTTTTCTGAAAGTCAAATTGGTTTGATAGCTTTCATTGCTAAAATATTTAGTGCATGAAGCCTGGACAAGTAATCCGCATTCATTAATCATGCCAACCTTATAGATTTGATACACTCCCAGAAGGTCAGCATGATACACTAATGAAGTGCCATGATGCACTCCTAAATTTGCGGCACTTATCTGGCTATAAAGTTTGGTTGTACAGCAGATTGTTCTCCACATTTTACAGCAACACGAGTTGGCTGCGCTGTTACTATTGGACAAGCTAGAAGACAACAGCCTTGTCAACTGTTCTAACACCGAGATGCAAACGTAAGGAAAGACAGTACTACTACCATAAAACCTCCCTCAGAAGCTGACCAAAATTTAAGATTTGGGCCTAAAGTCGGCCTATGTCATTTACTTAAGTAGGGGGGTCGGCATATGAGGAGGGTTTTAAATCAAGCGAATTCCAGTTTAACGTTTAACCAAATCTATATGGGGCAAAATTTGGCTTTTAAATTGTTCTCAAGTTAGGGGTCAGCTTGTAAGGGAAGTCAGCTTCTGAAGGAGGTTTTATGGTACTTTTAGATAACCTCATATATCATTCAAAACACTCATCAAATTGTCTTTTCCCCCTCCTTTAAAAGAAAATAATAGGCGCCGAATAATACAATGTACTAATACACTTCAGACCCCTGCACATTGCCGCTCGGCACGGTTTGGTTCCCGTGGTACAGATGCTGATAGACAAGGGTTCTAACGTGATGGCCGTGGACGACAACGGACACACGCCCGCGCTGTCGTGTGCACCAAACCACCAGGTGGCACACTGCCTCGCCATGATCCTCGCCCAGATGTACCCGTTCACACCGAATAGTTCAGCTCTACAGACTCCTGTTAAGACACCCACCACACCTATAGGTAAGTCAGACGCCCACCACACCTATAGGTAAGTCATAAAGACACCCACCACGCCTATAGGTAAGTCATAAAGACACCCACCACACCTATAGGTAAGTCATAAAGACACCCACCACACCTATAGGTAAGTCATAAAGACGCCCACCACACCTATAGGTAAGTCATAAAGACACCCACCACACCTATAGGTAAGTCATAAAGACACCCACCACACCTATAGGTAAGTCAGACTCCCACCACACCTATAGGTAAGTCATAAAGACACCCACCACACCTATAGGTAAGTCATAAAGACACCCACCACACCTATAGGTAAGTCAGACGCCCACCACACCTATAGGTAAGTCATAAAGACACCCACCACACCTATAGGTAAGTCATATAGACACCCACCACACCTATAGGTAAGTCATAAAGACACCCACCACACCTATAGGTAAGTCATAAAGACACCCACCACACCTATAGGTAAGTCATAAAGACACCCACCACACCTATAGGTAAGTCATAAAGACACCCACCACACCTATAGGTAAGTCATAGACACCCACCACACCTATAGGTAAGTCATAAAGACACCCACCACACCCATAGGTAAGTCATAAAGACACCCACCACACCTATAGGTAAGTCATAAAGACACCCACCACACCTATAGGTAAGTCATAAAGACACCCACCACACCTATAGGTAAGTCATAGACACCCACCACACCTATAGGTAAGTCAGACACCCACCACACCTATAGGTAAGTCATAAAGACACCCACCACACCTATAGGTAAGTCATAAAGACACCCACCACACCCATAGGTAAGTCATAGACACCCACCACACCTATAGGTAAGTCATAAAGACACCCACCACACCTATAGGTAAGTCATAAAGACACCCACCACACCTATAGGTAAGTCATAAAGACACCCACCACACCTATAGGTAAGTCATAAAGACACCCACCACACCCATAGGTAAGTCATAAAGACACCCACCACACCTATAGGTAAGTCATAAACACACCCACCACACCTATAGGTAAGTCATAGACACCCACCACACCTATAGGTAAGTCATAAAGACACCCACCACACCCATAGGTAAGTCATAAAGACACCCACCACACCCATAGGTAAGTCATAAAGACACCCACCACACCCATAGGTAAGTCATAAAGACACCCACCACGCCTATAGGTAAGTCATAGACACCCACCACACCTATAGGTAAGTCATAAAGACACCCACCACACCTATAGGTAAGTCATAAAGACACCCACCACACCTATAGGTAAGTCATAAAGACACCCACCACACATATAGGTAAGTCATAAAGACACCCACCACACCTATAGGTAAGTCAGACACCCACCACACCTATAGGTAAGTCAGACGCCCACCACACCTATAGGTAAGTCAGACACCCACCACACCTATAGGTAAGTCAGACGCCCACCACACCTATAGGTAAGTCATAAAGACACCCACCACACATATAGGTAAGTCATAAAGACACCCACCACACCTATAGGTAAGTCAGACACCCACCACACCTATAGGTAAGTCATAAAGACACCCACCACACCTATAGGTAAGTCATAAAGACACCCACCACACCTATAGGTAAGTCATAAAGACACCCACCACACCTATAGGTAAGTCATAAAGACACCCACCACACCTATAGGTAAGTCATAAAGACACCCACCACACCTATAGGTAAGTCATAAAGACACCCACCACACCTATAGGTAAGTCAGACACCCACCACACCTATAGGTAAGTCATAAAGACACCCACCACACCTATAGGTAAGTCATAAAGACACCCACCACACCTATAGGTAAGTCAGACGCCCACCACACCTATAGGTAAGTCAGACACCCACCACACCTATAGGTAAGTCATAAAGACACCCACCACACCTATAGGTAAGTCATAAAGACACCCACCACACCTATAGGTAAGTCATAAAGACACCCACCACACCTATAGGTAAGTCATAAAGACACCCACCACACCTATAGGTAAGTCAGACGCCCACCACACCTATAGGTAAGTCAGACGCCCACCACACCTATAGGTAAGTCATAAAGACACCCACCACACCTATAGGTAAGTCATAAAGACACCCACCACACCTATAGGTAAGTCATAAAGACACCCACCACACCTATAGGTAAGTCATAAAGACACCCACCACACCTATAGGTAAGTCAGACGCCCACCACACCTATAGGTAAGTCATAAAGACACCCACCACACCTATAGGTAAGTCATAAAGACACCCACCACACCTATAGGTAAGTAGAGATGTACCCATTCACACCGAATAGTTCAGCTGTACAGACTCCTGTTAAGACACCCACCACACCTATAGGTAAGTCAGACACCCACCACACCTATAGGTAAGTCATAAAGACACCCACCACACCTATAGGTAAGTCAGACACCCACCACACCTATAGGTAAGTCATAAAGACACCCACCACACCTATAGGTAAGTCATAAAGACACCCACCACACCTATAGGTAAGTCAGACGCCCACCACACCTATAGGTAAGTCAGACACCCACCACACCTATAGGTAAGTCATAAAGACGCCCACCACACCTATAGGTAAGTCAGACACCCACCACACCTATAGGTAAGTCAGACACCCACCACACCTATAGGTAAGTCATAAAGACACCCACCACACCTATAGGTAAGTCATAAAGACACCCACCACACCTATAGGTAAGTAGAGATGTACCCATTCACACAGAATAGTTCAGCTGTACAGACTCCTGTTAAGACACCCACCACACCTATAGGTAAGTCAGACACCCACCACACCTATAGGTAAGTCATAAAGACACCCACCACACCTATAGGTAAGTCATAAAGACACCCACCACACCTATAGGTAAGTCATAAAGACACCCACCACACCTATAGGTAAGTCATAAAGACACCCACCACACCTATAGGTAAGTCATAAAGACACCCACCACACCCTAGGTAAGTCATAAAGACACCCACCACACCTATAGGTAAGTCATAAAGACACCCACCACACCTATAGGTAAGTAGAGATGTACCCATTCACACCGAATAGTTCAGCTGTACAGACTCCTGTTAAGACACCCACCACACCTATAGGTAAGTCAGACGCCCACCACACCTATAGGTAAGTCATAAAGACGCCCACCACACCTATAGGTAAGTCATAAAGACACCCACCACACCTATAGGTAAGTCATAAAGACACCCACCACACCTATAGGTAAGTCATAAAGACACCCACCACACCTATAGGTAAGTAGAGATGTACCCATTCACACAGAATAGTTCAGCTGTACAAACAATTAAAGGTAACTACTGGAAGTGATGTACATTTTCAGGCCTAATAATTGTGTCATAAAATCCTTTATAGGCAAGTAGTAATGTAAATGTTTACACCCACTAATGAGACAAGGAGTGGGCCCGTCTTCACCTCAGCACTACCTTGATTCAAATGGCATGGTTGCCAACTGACCTCCTCCAGTAACTATGGGGGGTCTCCAAGACAACAATTGTGTAATACACAAATTTGTTGATCACCTGACCACAGAGCCTCACTCTGGGGTCCATCACCCCCTGGAGGTTGACAATCTCCAGGTATGATGTAGTTTTTGTACCAAGCAGATACTTGGTACCTATCACTTATTTGGATGATAGATTGGTGATTGAAAAAGGTTTCGATCCTAGTAGATCTCATCAGGTGCTTAATTGAGGTACACAAGGTATATGGCATTGCCACATTTTCTATCTAAGATTTCATTGGAAAAATTAGGAAAATCACTGAAAAGTGATAACATTAAAGAGGAGACTCAGCAAATCTGAGTGGAGCTCAAAGACTTCACCCACTTTGTTGCTGTTGATTGGGACAAACAACCCAGTGTGTCCAGTAAATTAAAATTAATTAATGTTATGGACATAGTATTTCCAGTTCTAGGAAAAGATGATTTTCATCAGTTTAACTGTTTAGAGCTGTACTCAAACTTACTCCAGAGATTTTCTCTTCAAGGAGTGTATATACCGGGTATCTATCAAAAAAAAAAAAAAAAAAAAAAAAATGTTTACACCCATGCAGCGGTTTGCCGGGTATATGGTATGATGAGAGGTGCCTTCACAATCAGTCACAAGCAGCCATCCACCCGTAATTCATAGATGAACATGATCGGAAAAGATATGGCAATCATCTACTGGCATTATTTTTACCCAAGAATACATAGTGTTGCTGTAATTCTCCATTGAAAAAGAATTCCTATGATTCAGCCAGATCTTAAAATTCTCGCTGTCTCTCGCAGTAGGCTCGAGAAAGGACAAGAGGTGGACGAGAACACTCTCCACCCATATCTTTTTCCCATAGTTAATAGTTTACACTAACCAAACATCTGCTTGGCGATGGTGTAGAAGACACTAGTGCAAATAGAAAATGAGACATGGCGGCCCGGAGCAGCTTATGCCAAAGGATGTAAGTGGGTTAATAGTAACAAAAGATGTACCACTAAAATGGGTTAATAAGAGGTTAGTGGAGGTGGTTTGGCATTTCTTAGTCTGTATAGAGATAGCATAGGTCCTTATTCAAGACCTGCAGACATTGATTCTATGAGAAATAGCGAGATGAATCCAATATGGCGATCGTTCCGAGCGAAAGCCAGATGGGGATGTAAGACTGGCCTCAAGCCCTAACGCTCCCGGGATCCGGACCACCTCCACCCGCCAATAGTGCCCCTTTAGCTGTGCGGTTAGTCGCGGCCATGTCGCGGCAGTCTATATTATAACTCAGTCATAAAATGCCCCAGGACCCCTCACCACCACCACCCTGCACACATATATATACCTAAAGCTAAGTGACCATGTATACATGAGCAGACCTACCGCTAATATTGCAGTCATAAAGACCCCGATCTGCCTATCTCTAAGTGGTGACGTATGTCATAAAGACCCCGGTCTGCCTATCTCTAAGTGGTGACGTATGTCATAAAGACCCCGATCTGCCTATCTCTAAGTGGTGACGTATGTCTTCACACCTAAACGGAAGGCAGACTGCTCTTTTGGAACCTACTGTTTTTCATTTGTATGTCTGTCTCAAAAATCATCATTTTTTTAAACCTTTCATTTCAGTGAACCATCTCGATAGCACAAATGGCACCCAGGGGTATGAGAACTACCAAGAAGGCAAAGACGGCTCTGTACAAAGCTCTGACTCTGAATTCTACTAGTACCTAATCTTATCTTACCCTTTAAGGGCTGCTAATGCAGGAGTGCATCATGCCCAATGCTAGTCATGATGCACCAATGAAGTGCTGGCAAGTCTGTTCACCAGCACTTCATTGGTGCATCATGCCGATCCTGCAGGAGTGTATCAACCCAGTCGGGTCTTTATGATTGATGGCGAGTTAGTCGCCAGGGCTAGATTTTTTATGCATCATTGTGCATGACGGGCATGATGCATCAATGCACTTAGTGACCTTCAAAGGTCCAATCAACCTTCACGTCCACACCGCGGCCTCACTCACAAAATAATGAGCCGACCCTCATCCATGACCACCATCGCCGCCTGTCATATGCCGCATTTCCACAAGTTTGCTACGTACAGCTAGTGCATGCATGATATGTCTGATAATAAGGTTTCATGTGAAAAAGAAAAAAATGTTGTTATCCTGCATTTTGGTATCCTGGAAGATGGTAAAAATCATGGGCCAGCCTATAGGTGCATTTCACAAAAAATTATGTTGTACCTAAAATGATCATAGATACAGAGATGAAAACTTCTTATCTGACACTAGTAAAGGAAACAAAAGTAAAGAGCTACAGGCTCCTTTTTCTTGTCCACTGAGAATGTAACTGTTATGCCTTGGCTTGGAAACATGATGGAGTATATATTGTATCATTTCATAGTGAAGCACGGTCGGATCATGAAGCACGGTCGGATCATGTACTGCACAATTGTACAGTCGTCTAAAGCTGGTGCCACGACATGGCCCTTATTTGCGCCAAGTGCCTTTATAACTTTACTGACTGTATAACCCTATATTCACATTGTCGGCATGATGCACCAACACTGTATTGGTGCATCATGCCATCCCCTGCAGGAATGTAACGTTTCAAAAAATCAGCGTTGATACTTTATACAGTCATAAAAGGGTTGTTTTACTGTTAGTGTTTTGTTTGTGAGTGTAGATGTGTGACGTATGTGTCGGACTGATCGTGTAATTGTGTGAACCAACTCCTGGGCATCCAACTCCTGCAGCATCCAAATATATACACACCGGTACATAATATACATGTGTAAATACACCATAGTCTCACTCAACATTCAGGGGTTGAAATATTGTTCAAGTCAGCGACCTAATATGTATATTGCTATTTTCATGTTGCTGGATAAAGAGGAACAAAAACATTCTCCAAGTGAGTGGTGACGTTATAGAGAGCTGAATTTTGGAGAGAATTAAGGCAATCTATTTGTGTCAGGTGAATACAACTTTGCACCATATTGTGATTTAGGTTGCTGTGGTTTTCATTTTCATGTTTGTTTATTTAACCCTTTGATGACCACTATTTCAGGAGTGCATCATGCCTAATGGTAGGCATGATGCACCAATGAAGTTCTAGAGAGTCTGCTCAACAGCACTTCATTGATGCATCATTCCGGACCGTCCGAGAGTGTAGCAACTCTCAAGGGTCATCATGTAGCATGAAGGTAGCCCTGGTGAGTTACTCGCCAGGGCTGCATTCATGTATCATGACGACCAATGGGCATGACGCATTAATGCACTATCAGCGCTTATAACACTGCTGGGCAAAGTCAGACTGCGTTATCCTAAATGGTGCATTCTGATTGGCTGATTGACCGTGCATTATCTAGATGGATACTGCACTCCTGGCAAAGGAGGTTAACTTCATTTCATCTTTAGACTTCACAATTGATATTCATGTCTTGTCAGGTGGCTGATGGGTGACTTTTCCATGTTATAACGGGAATAATGCACTTGGTCATGGCTGTGGTCATGCCCCGTGCATTATTCCCTAATAAATGGTTTAATGAACAGAAACTCTAGGTGGGTAGTGTCAGGTATATATGTTTTGTAAAGTCTTTGTAGTTTATTCTAGCATGTATGCATCATGTATTTATAGCTGATTAACCTCACATGGACTAAAAACCAATGATTTATAAAACTAAAGGCGACAACGTTATCTGATTCATGTAAAAACTTTGCTATACGATTGGGCTACATATCGAACGCTGTACAACACTATGTTATAACTGTAATCAAAACTACTGGGTATTATTGAAATATAACACTAGCAACGAGTCTAGCAGCATCTCATGAAGTCACTCGGTAGACATCGAGAAAGAAATCTTTAGGGCAATTGTAAACATTTGCGATACTGTCTCACACAGAAATGATTCCAGATAATGAATGATGTAAGAGATAACAATGATAATGTGATAGTTATTTAACTAAATTGACAAATTAACTCATTGCCTATATTAAATTGTTAGGGTATGAGGCTTGAATTCTGCCAATGCAGATGAATTGTACATTGGAAACAAAATTACTGTTTTACCCCAACCCGACCCATTTCTTATCACTTAACAGCTTATAAATAACTTCCGTCCACAATAATGCAATTACATAAAGATAATACTCAATTTATTTAGATGAAAACGAATGGGGGTTTTCAAAGTTTTATGATAATTATCTTAATTACCTGTAATTGTCTGCGTCGCTTAGTTCTGCATCCTGTCCACCACATTACCCTGACATCTACCCCGCGTTATGTTATATATGAATGTAAATAAAGACTAGAGCATTCTCTGCCCAATATATGCTTCTTAGCTACAAGAATGTACGCCTCGCCCACATGAGGTGCTACAGGTCATCCTCATGTCCCCCAATGTTGACACTAATACCAAAGAGTGTACAAAAACTAAAATAAAATGAGCTAAAAATAAGCAAGTAGAGGCATGTTAAATGGCATACACCCCTTAGTTTGAACCGTGTGGTTATTGGTACGGTCAGTCAGTATTTTATGTCTTAGTGTATCGGTTTGTGAGGTTATAATGTGTATATGGTATTAACCGGTATGTACAGATACACAATTATAAGTGATGGGCGCAGCTGCCTCAAAGTGTCAGCTTATTTATATTGAAGGCAAACATTCCCAACAACTTGCCATAAGGGAAACTCATGAAATCAATTATATTTCCATTGCTATTTGAATATTCATCTCTCACTGAATCCGTTAAGCGTGGCATGCATCAATGCCGTACCGGTGATTAAGTCGCCAGGGCACAGCGCATTTCGATACCATGCTGTCTTTAACTCTTTCAGGGCTACCAATGCAGGAGTGCATAATGCCCACTGATCCTGATGTCCAATCTGGTGCTTAACTCGCCAGCACTCCATTGGTGCATCCTATTAACCAATAACCATGAGGCACCCCAGCACTAGTAGCCTTTAACGGGTTAAAGTGATAATCCTTTTTCACTCCACAACTGTGACTCTATCTCAAGCAATACCGTATTCGTTCTAATAAGCACACATGTGCGGAAAATCAGTTGAAAGATGCTGAAAATCTCATTCGAAGAATTAATTCTGATAACTGCACCCCCTAAATCCCAAAATGGTTGTTTTTGCTCTAAATATCTTGATATTTACACTTCATTTGACTGATTTTACACCAGGGTGGGGTCCAAACAGGAGTGGATGTGCTTATTAGAGCATGTGCGCTTATTAGAAGGAATACAGTATTCATCATATAACATACTAAACTCCTTAATAATAGCCTCAGGGGCAGATGGAAAACTAATGAACATACTTTGATTATGTATCCACCCATATCAGTTGTTATCAAACAATCTGATTGAGGTCTGTAAGTTTTAGGATTTAATTTTTCTTCATTTACATTGAACGCAATTCCCTGGATCACCGTTACGTCATTCACGCATTGTGTTTGTTTAGAGCCTTAAAGCTGATTGCGCATGACGAGTAACTGTTTATGCGTCATATTACCAGAAACATTCCCTGGGGGAGATCCAATAGCTACACCATGGTTATTCACCGCTTGTTCCTTGTTATCACTTAATCCCCGGGTTCTTATACCTCCTGTGTACAAATCGTTTATAATGGAGACGAGAACTCTTTGTTTTTGTTATGGCACATTTTGAGCTGTTCTCACCCTGAGTAACTGAATGGTTGTTGTTATCATTGATATTATAACTTTAACCCTTTAATTATAACTTTAACCCTATATGGCTTACTAATACAGGACAGCCTCATGCCCATTTTTCAGCATTATGAAGTGCTGGCAACATAGAGGAGGCATGTAGAGCTTGTATGCTAATTGCCAGGGCTACATTGATGCATCATGACAACCAAAGGGCAATGATGACGCATTAATCCTCTAACAGCCTTTAAATGGTTAAAGATATAATTTAAGGCGTAGAATGTGCAGAAGGTGTCATGGAGATAACGCACATTGTTAAGTATTGTCGATATCCTACCAAGTATACGTTAGGTTCACAGGCCGTTCGTGTACAGTCTTATCGGCCATATTAGAGGACAATTATGTTAATATATATATGGTACATGCTGTGTCCTATTTATAACTTCAGGTGTTTTTTATACGTCTAACATGAGACATGAGGCATTGACTAACGGGGATTTTGTTGTCATCCCCTGGTTGTACGCAAAAGGTAAAGAGTAAGTTTATATGCCGTGTACATATTGACCAATGGATTGTTTTAGCCGAACTTGTTGATAGAATTCAGATGAGAATAAAACATGATCATGCAAGTTGAAGCTATGTGTTGTTATTCCATAGAAAAAAAAATATGGTTAATTAAACCTGATCAAACGTTTTAGATATTCCTTCTAAGATACAGCTGTCCCATTGTCACTATTATATTGAAAATAACCCTCAAAATTCCCCAGCAGATATGAAAATATTATGTGCAGCACTAAATAAATAACTGAAGCCAATGCTCATTATTGTAGGATAGAATTTCAAAACTGGTACTCCATATGTGCATTAGGCCACACCAAAAAAAATAAGTTGGTCTATGGATTTCCCTCTCCATATTTTTCGGAAATACAAATTTTTTTTTCTTTGAAAAAAATTTCGTCTACGGATTTCGCTCGCTTCACTTTCTTCAAGTTTTCTCTTTGTGAATTTGGCAAACTTTTTTTTAAATAAAATTTTTTCGCTCGCCTCACTTTTCCAGCAAGGAATCCATTGGACGCCAAAAAATTCTAAAAAAAAAAAATCACACCATATTTTCAAAACAAAAAACCGTAGACCAACTTATTTTTTTGGTGTGGCCATTATATTCGCATGTTGTCAAGATAGCTCTCAAATAGTTGGCATAGAGGGATACTTCTGTTCCTGAAAATATAGGTCATTACAACTCATGTGGTGATACTCTCATAGGAAACATAAAGCAGTCTTAAATAACACCCATTCTAATACCTGGCATATAAGGTGCACCTTGTGTATCGATGACCAGACTGGTGGATTTAGTACCGTAATCTCTCGCGTAGAAGGCGCACCTCGCGTATAAGGCGCACCTAGAGTTGAAGAATATTGTCAAAAAAATAAAAAAATCATAACTTTGGTTCTACTGAATGAATTTTCAAAATTCAAAAAGCTATGTGTAGCTAGGGCCCCCCACACCCCCCTGAACCCCCCTATGTTACTTTTTGAGTTAGGGGGGAGTGTAGCATATCAAAATAAAGCTCTTGGTGTCCCCCTTGTGAATCCAGGAAGAACTAAAACCCCTCGTATAAGACGCGCCTTATACGCGGGAGATTACGGTACTGTCCTATAGCGTTCACTCGGGAAGCCTCAGAACTTTGAACGTAATTCTACCACACGTCCAACCTGGATAACATGCCAGGAACAAGCCTAGTGTGAGATTAAAGCTGCAAGTAGTTGGTTTCAGCATAAACATGGCACTCAAAGGAACCAGGGAAGCGTTTCAATCAGAATCCTGTCACAATTGAGTCAGAGTCATAACAGAATCATAATGAGAAAATATGACATCCAAACTATGAAATGACAACTAACCGTTTCAATAAACTGTCACATCCCTGTCATTTCTTTTACTTTTGGATAAAAAAGGATCTGAGTGAGGAGAAAGTTGTTTCCAACCCATTGCAACAGACAACTAGCATATAGATCTAGGCCTATCATGTGCTAGATACCCAAGCTAGATACCACTTATCACTGTACTGTAGGAATTTGTGATTTTCTCTGCCATATTTTGTTCAAACGACTGCAAACTTCACCCTATGTCAGTCTTATCATATAATGACGACTCATTACAAATTAGATAAAGATATTTTATGTAGAAATCTCAGAAACAATGTTGAATATTTCAAAATTGGTCGTTGGTCTGACATTTGTTTTCTTAAAACCTACATTGCAGGCCTTGCTTTCGTTGACAGACACCTCACTCACTCAGATTTTTATGTATTTTGGTTTAGTATCTCGGGATAAAATGAACATTATTTACACCCTCATACAAACTCCATACAGTTCTTAAGAAATGACTATGATATGACACCCTTGTGACAGAAAAGGATAGCTCTCACCTATCATTTTTATTTGGAGAAATTAATGATATGACAATGACAAGATTATGACGAGGATATTTTTTGAAATGTTCATGTCAGGATATGACATAAGGGTGAATGTCAGAAAAAGTGTACAAAACAGGGAAAATCATGGTTTTTGACTGTTATGCAGGCACAAATTAAAAAATACATATTCATTCTTGTCTTCAATGGTCTCATCTTATAGGAAACATCCTAGACTTTCAGAAAAATATCAATTTGGGTTTGTCGGGTAAGAATTTCTGGAGTTATCAGGTCATAAAGTTGAAGAAACATCAAAAAACCTGTTTTTTTTTCAGTTTTGGTAATCTTGTACATGTCCTCATGTTCATTCAAAGATGACAAAACCCATCCAAAATTGGTTGTGGTATTAGGCATACGTTGGACCTACAAGATTTATAGCCGTTTAGGTGGGTGTTGATTGAAAATGTCCTGCTATGGTCACTTGGATGTTGAATTTTAATCGTTGAGGCGTCTGCGACAATAACTCTTACATCAGAATAAATCTATCAGTAACAGTCACACAACATCTGTAATACATTCCATGTAAAGGTCTTATAAAGGGTTGAAGTTCGTATAAAAAATTTAGCTGTCGGCCCAGTGGTCCCTGACTTGTGGGTCAAAATGTGAGCGCGGATTGTGTTTTCGTCGCAGACGCCTCAATTACATTATACACTGTCAATAATTTATTTAAATATTCATTTGCTTTTCTCATATGTCATATGATCCAACATGGCCTGCTGGTTGATTCTGATATGCATTGGCTTGGCTCTTGGCCTGCGGTGCAGCACTTTGAGTACCATTCGTCATGTCAGAGGTTTTCGTCGCAGACGCCTCAATATTTTGTGGCGCCAAAGTTGTCGCCGTCTGGTGTTAACCGGCAGAAGTAAACTGCATCTGGAAGCCTCGTTTTCGATAGAGAAGTGTCGTTTCTGTTTTTGTACAGAATCTCACCGAAGAATCTCTTCAAATTTTGCCAAAAATCTCCATCAAAGGTAAGGAATCGGATGAAATATAATTTTGAATCAAAATATTATCCCCTCTAGTTGTTGCTGATGTGGTTAGATTATGTTAAATTGTCCTTATTTTGATGAAAACAATATCATTTGTTTAGATTAGAATGCGTCCCGGACAGGGAAGGCCTTCACTATGTTACATTTGGGCGATATTTGATGCGAACTCAAATCCGTGAGGCGTCTGCGATGAAAACTCCGGTCAAAGAAAATCCTCTTTCGCGAGCATCATATGCTTCCCTAGGGTCATCACTTCATTGAAATGGGTAAAAAAGATGTCTCCCAATTATTTTAAGGTATTTAATACCTGTTATGTCAAACTCTAGTCAAGGCTTGGTGGTACTAAACTTTAGTTTGGCCCAAAACTACCTCAGATTGCCACAGAAAATCCCACCTCTGATTGGAATTTAGGGTTCCTATGCAGTTTTTTGTGATTAAAATGATACTGTGTACTGCTATACATCAATTTTGTGCGTTAGAATTAAAATGGCATCACTTATTTGGCCACAACAAGCCATAAAGTGTAAAAATGAGTTTTCGTCGCAGACGCCTCAGATGGAAATGAAATTCCGCTCCTGTAATCTTGCAATGCATCATCCATGCAATATCTATTCTTGGTAGGCTAGGACACATTGATGTTCAATGTCCCGACCCAAAAAAATAACATTTCCAGCATATTTTTGGTAATTTATTCCACTTTTAGTTTTCATCGCAGACGCCTCATTTCATCATTTTCTCTTCAAAAGAATATTTGCAGTCAACATAACTGACAAATATTTTACCAGAAGATGCCCCTACCCTAAGCCTATTTATGCACAAAATAGCTTTGCAATTGTTAAAAAAAAATTTGGGGGGGTCCCTACCCCTGGTGTGAAATTCAAGTTTTCCTCATTTTTTTCCATCTCTACATACATTCATCATTCATCTTCCAGCATGCCACATCCAAAGTTACCGCCTGACCAGGTCAAGAGTTAAGCGCAGAGGAGCCGAGAGTGTCGGGAACGAAAAAAGGCACGTGACGAGGCCGCCCAGCTAAGACATGAAGCCGACCTTCGAGCTGCATCAAGGGCTCGGGTCAAGGAGCGTGAGACCCCAGAGAATGTTAGAGATCATCAAGAGGACTCAAACCAGTGGGTAAATATTTTCATGTTATATATTCTGAATACAGCCTGCAATTTAGTTGTCAGAAAATTGCAGATGAATACATGTATGTATGTATGTCTCCATTAAAAAAGAAATTGTCAAATAGTCACTCAGAGTGTTAATATTTTGTTTTGTTCCTCTCTTAACACAGACTAGAGAGTGGTGGGCCCGACTAGACGCGGTGGCGGAGGCAGAGAGGGAGGGCGGTGAGCCACCGGTCTTCTCGCCGGACCACAGGATTGTAGCCTACCGGAGGAAGAAGGCACCGCCCGCTGCCGCTGCAGACACAGACAGCGACAAGTCTGAATAGGAACCCGGTCCGCTACAGGTTTCAGCCACCCTTTTCGGTGGTCGGGGCAGGTCAAGGGCCCGTGCCACCATAGGCAGAACGACCACGACCACCACTCGTCCACGGTCGGCCACCTTGACACACGTAAGTATTTATAATGTGAAAATCTACATAGATTATAGATACCATAAATCCTCTCACATATATGGTTCACCTCTCACATGTGTAAGTTGTGCTGTATGTATTCAAGTTATCTTGATAGATCTATATCTGTAGTATGTTGAATATTAAATGAAGTTGCTTAAGGTTTCACACCTGAATTTCTTTTTCATTTTAAATAATCAATCATTTTGTAGGCCACCACAACCCGCACCACTGCCACCGCCACCACTGCCACTGGCATGATGGATGAAAGACGGTCACGGTCAGCCACCACCATACGGGTAAGTATTCATGCTTTCATCACACTAGACAATCTATAGATGTATGGATACCATAGACTTCTCATATTTATAAGGCGCACCTGTATTTATATAAGCCTCACTGTATACACTGTCCAGAGTTAATTCAGTAGATGCATTGATCAATACTAAAGCTGCAATTAAGGGTTATAATTGTCATAGTGTCAAAGTCTTTTTATTTCCAATTAAAATTTCTCATTTATTTTGCAGGATGGCACGTCTGCCAGGACTGAGGGCCGATGTGGCACGGAGTCGGTCAGCCCGACTGATGCGGAGGATTGCGAGCGGCAGCACCATGTGGACCTGACCTCCCCAGCGAGGGTTGACCTCACATTCCCCGAAAGGGTAGACCTCACATCTCCAGAGAGGAGTGACCTCACGTCATCCGACCGGGACCAGGCCACCACCAGCAGCAGGAGGCCAATGCACCAGGCTCGTGAGCGGCAGAACTGTGTGGACCTGACCTCCCCAGCGAGGGTTGACCTCACATCACCGGAAAGGGTCGACCTCACATCTCCAGAGAGGAGTGACCTCACGTCATCCGACCGGGACCAGGCCACCACCAGCAGCGGGAGGCCGATGCGCAAGGCTCGTGAGAGGGCCCCCACGAGTCCCCCCAGGCCGACACGCAGCAGCGGCCCACCTCCAGGAGTGCAGTTCAATGTTGACCTGCTACAAGATGTGGTGTAAGTTTTATTTGCATCAATTTAGACGAACAGATCAAAGTACAGAAAAGTAAAGTCTCTATATACATTACTCAGTAATATTCCATACATGTAGAAATACAAATCTCTATACCAATAACTAACCATATATACATGGATAATCACATTGTCAATCAGCCATGACTTATACATGAGGTACTCTGAGGTAGTCATTACACTAGTAAATTCTGTTTGTCATTGATTCTTCAATTACAGTGATACTCTCCAGCACACCACAAAGTGAAGGGAGAAAATAAAAGTAAATATTTGTAGTGGTAGACTAGCCATAGTATTGATGTTGTTTAGTTTAGTTGCTTTGTTCTTGCTTGAATTGTTCTTTCTTGGTTTGTGTTTATGCTTTGCTAGCTTTTGGATTTTTCAATTTCAAACTTGAAATTCATTGTAATTTTATTCATGTGTATGTTACTTTTACTTTTACTGACCATTATCCATACTGTTATATGTTTCAGGGGTCTGCGCATGTGCCCTGGCCCCAAAATCCGAACTCCCGTAAAACGAAGACTATACCATCGTCTAGAGATAGCCAACAAGGTTAAAAAAAACCAAGAAAACATCATCAGCGAACTTCTCGCGCAGATTGACAAGCTGCGTACATCAAACAATAAAACGACACCAAAACCAAAAACTGCCCGCCGCAAGATGATCCCTGATCCTGACCCTGTTGATAATGTAAAGGCCCTTCGGAAGGTCGCCAAGATGTACAACCACCTCACCTTTGGATTGAAGTCACTCCCGCGCCTGACACGCGGGAGGGTTACAAGACAGTTCACCACTACCGCCTCCTTAAGGCGGTGTAGGATGACATCTCAGCTGGCAAAGGACATTGGCGTTGACCGTCGTGCTCTTCTGACCAGTCGAGGCCCACGTAAAGTCTCTAGTTACGCCGCCAGCTTTCAACACCAGAGGCGCAACATCATCACTTTCCTGATGGAGCCTGAACACTCCTACACCCTACCAGGCAAGAAGGACACTGTGACTGTGCGGAAGAAGAAACACCAAAAGGTTGTGCTTACAGAGTTCCTGCAATTCTCTACAAGCAGTACCTCGAGCGTTTCCCGGACCGTCGGTGCAGTCAGAGCTTCTTTAACCGGGTACGGAAGTCGGTTGGCTTCATCAAGTTGGTGTCTCATACCAACACCCAGGTGTGTTTGTGGACTAAGCACCAAAACTTCACCCCGACTCCGTGCCTGCAACGACAGGAGGCTGCCCGACGATGTGGTACGCACGAACACCAAGGAGCAGTTCATTGGCCAGCTCCGGGAGTCAATCGCACACCAGCTGTCCACTTTGAGACCTTGAAGATGGTCAATGTTGCATATGGACCAACAGACAAGAAGACCGGGAAGAAGAAGACAGTGAAGAAACTACGCCTCCGTCCATCTACCACCACTAAAGAGGACTTCCTCAAAACCATGGAGACTGAGTTTGAGACAATGCGGGCACACTTCATCCATGCGCAGACACAACATCGTGCCGTGCGTCTGCTACGTGAAACCATGACAGAGGCAGAGTGTACCATCCAAATGGACTTTGCTGAGAATTGGATGGTCACCTATCCTGAGTCGCCACAGAGTGTATACTACGCCAAGGAACCGGTCACCCTCCACCCAGCCGTGATCCACCATAAGGACAGTGACGGTGCAACTACCAAGCACCTCTCTGTGGCACTCGTGACGGACGACTGGAAACACGACTCCGGGGCCATCTTCGCCTTCGTGGCAAGGCTCTGCAAGTTAATCCGCGATCGTCTGCCTCTTGTCCACACGGTCCACTACGCCTCAGACTCCCCATCTTTCCAGTACCGTAATAGGGCCATCTTTTCCATGCTCTGCAGGCACCAACACCTGTTCGGTCTCAGCGCAACCTGGACTTACTTTGAGGCAGGACATGGCAAAGGGCCATGTGACGGTGTTGGTGCCGCTACCAAACGGAATGCAGACATGGCCATCAACAGGAAAATCCTGATCCAGAATGCAGCAGACTTCGCGGACCAAGGTAATGGACTGGAAGGGTCTGTGCAGTACATCCACGTACCCCTGGAGGAGGTGGAAAGTGCAAGCGCAGACCTCCAACCCCTGATCTGCATGAAGGCTATCACGGGCACAATGCAGGTGCATGCCGTAGTCCCAGTAGTTCCAGGCCGCTCCATCGCTGTGCGAGGCACCTCATGCTTCAGTCCCTGCTGCTGGGAGGATAACAAGTCACTTTGTGAGTGTCCTGGATGGACTGCACACCGGCTGACCTTCAGAAAGCCAGGTGAAGAAGTCGCTTCAGCCCCAGCCCCAGCAGTAGTAGAGGAAGTGGAGGAGGTGCTGCCCGAAGAACTTGTGGAAGATTACAGAGTTGGAGACTATGTTGCATTTAACTACAACAGCAGGTGGTTCCTGGGATGAATCATCAAGGAGGCCGACGAGAATGATGAGCTCTTAATATCGTTCATGGAAGGACCAAGTTCTTCTGGCAAGAGATTTGTCTGGCCCCCCCCCCCCGAGAGGACAAACGGCATGTGCCCCTGGACGGCATCATCATCCAGACTCCAGCACCAGTTCCTGTCGGCAAGGGCAGATCTGCAGATAAGTTTGTCCTGCCTGCCGAAACCCACCAGGAGCTACATGACAGGTTCTGGTGTAGGTGATGGCTTGATATGTAAAATATACTTACACCGTGAGGCGTCTGCGACTAAAACCGCTTATTTGATAGCATCAAGTAGTTCAGCTATATTCTAGATATCATTAAAGATATGATATCAATGTTTTTGTATGCTATTATAAGACATATTTGCCTTATAGAATAAGGGTATAGAATAAGGGTATAGAAGTGATATTAATCCATTTTTTATTTTTCTGGAGCACGCATAATCTCGGGAAAGTGTGAAAATTATGTGAATTTTTATTTTTCAAAGCACCTAACGGTGAAAAAGTGTGTGTTAATAGATATGTTATAGCTTCAAAATGAATGTACAAACAGTTTTCTATAAGGAAATGAGGTTAAAAGGTGCTCTGATGATGTTAGGTTCACGTAGGGCTTGATATCCAATTGTATGTGAATATTGAGGCGTCTGCGACGAAAACCGCTTATTTGATAGCATCTGGTAGTTCAGCTATATACTAGATATCATTAAAGATATGATATCAATGTTTTTGTATGCTATTATGAGACATATTTGCCTTATAGAATAAGGGTATAGAGGTGATATCAAGCCATTTTTTATTTTTCTGGAGCATGCATAATCTCGGGAAAGTGTGAAAATAATGTGAATTTTTATTTTTCAAAGCACCCAACGGTGAAAAAGTGTGTGTTAATAGATGTTTTATAGCTTCAAAATGAATGTACAAACAGTTTTCCATAAGGAAATGAGGTTAAAAGGTAATGAGGTTAAAAGGCTCTGATAATGTCAGGTTCACATAGGGCTTGATATCCAATTGTATGCAAAACTCGAGGCGTCTGCGACGAAAACCCCCATTTTTTGGTAATGTTTGAGACTCAACGGTACAAAAGTGTCTTCAGTGAGGCCTGTACTGTTTTTTACCCTTGAAACTAGATATATTGAGGATTAATTAAAGAGATTTTGGGGCTGATCAGAGCATTATTGACATAACTACTGTAAAGTTGGTGTTTCAAAGAAAAATATTTCTAAAATTTCAAAATTTTGATAATTTTTCGGGGCACCCACAAAACATTTTTAAAGATACAGTTTTGAAATCTTGCATGCCTGATCTACTTGGCTATAGGCATTTGCAGACTAAATTTCAAGTTGTTGGGACCTACCAAACTTGTTTTATAGCAATCATAGAGTTTTCGTTGATTTTAGGGGTCTAGAGCCATTTTTATACGTTAGGCTCAACCTGAGTTTATGCCAGTTTTATAGGACCCACACCTGATGCTCAATAGTATCATATCCTTGCCTATAAAGTGCACCTTGACTTAGAGCAGATTCTTTAAGGCTTATCAATGGTGCATCTTATACACGAGGTATTACAGTAGTTAGAATAGATATAATGGGTCAAGCGTATCCTTGTGTGTGGTGCACATATGCGCGGGCACCGACACATCTCTGTGAAACTGTAATGTCGTTTTTGCCATGAATATGACCTTAGCTGTCGAAATGGCGTTAAACACCTATTACTCACTCACTCAAGTGTTTCCTGGGCAGCTAATTGATATGGACGAAAATAAACATGCTTTATTACCTCCTTTCTTCTGTTGTGGATCATCTCCAAATGGTCTGAACATGGAACAAGTCAACATCATGTGAACATTCATTCCAGCCAAGAGGAGAATCACTCCATCCATAGACATCCTTAAGAAATTTCATAATAGTTAGAATGATAAACTGATAAACGATCCAAATCCACAGGCAGCCAGAGCTATGCTGATTGCTGATTTCTTGTAAGTTGTGGAAATAAGGATCCAAGACAGAGATACTGATGCTTTTTAATAACACTTGGCCCAGCTCCAGCGATGACACCTTATTATATGGCTAATACACTACACCTATGCTTAACCTATGAGGGGTTCGTATTCATTTACCCCATTGAATACGGTACTTTCGTATTCACTCCTGCGGTCACGTGACCTGCGGCTATGATGTAATCGAAAGTAGTCCCTGCGACTACAGCGTCTATGTTTTCTGCAAAGATGGACGATCACACGTATGGCTCCTTGTTAGAGGGCATTTCAGAGGCTGATTTTGAGGAAGAGATAGAGATACCAGGCCTTTTCAATGTTATTTTCACCAAATCGGCTACAAACCAGGCCGATATCGGCGTTTTCGATATTGTATCGGCCAATTTTGATGTACCTGACGACAGCATAGAGATCGCCACCACCGAGGAACCAACAGTTGTAGGTGAAAATGTGGTTCAAGAACCACAAACTCCCCAATCGGCTGATATCGGCCATTTATCGGCTAGTGTGGCCGATATTAACAGTGGAAATGTTGCCACAACCAATGTTATCGCAGCACAAGAGGAACAGGCAAGCCTTATGTCAACAGAACAAATGCGCGACTATGTAGATTCTACCAGAAACAAGAATACAGTTAAAAAGACCAAGCAGGTAGGTTCATCATTATGCAGATGTTGTGGTAGGGGGAGTAACGCACCAGTGCTTACATTTATTGACTGTATAATAGAGAGAAAGCCCATAAAACTCGTTGTCGCAGCTAGCGCAAAAAAGTAAACAAACCTGACCTAGTTATGGCCGTAACCAGGTCAGCGTCCCAAATATACAGGGCTCTCCATAGCGCCTCGCCACGCAAGGTACTGCTGTGGCATTTCTCCTGTACAGGGTTCCCCACACGCATTATCTATAATAGCGATTGTATTTAATTGAATGTTAATATTAAAACAGGGCTCTCCATAGCGCCTCGCCATGCAAGGTACTGCTATGGCATTTCTCCTGTACAGGGTTCCCCACACGCATTATCTATAATAGCGATTGTATTTAATTGAATGTTATTATTAAAACAGGGCTTTCCATAGCGCCTCACCACGCAAGGTACTGCTATGGCATTTCTCCTGTACAGGGTTTCCCACATGCATTAACTATAATACCGATTGTATTTAATATTAATGTTAATATTATTTCTGTAGGTTATAACTGCCTTCCACAAGTGGCTGACCAAGTTCTGCAACGAGGACAGGACCATAGAAAACATACCTCCACCAGAGTTAGACCAATTTATGTGCAACTATATCATATAGAAGAAGAAGGTGAACGGGGATGAACATGAACCCGACACACTGACTTCAATTCACAGAGGCATATTGAGGTATGTATGAGATTATTAAAGTTTTGTCACCCTAATCTTGTGTATTTAGTATATTTTATTTTATATGTTTTTTTAGCTTTCTGTGCATGCACGAGTACAAGATTTTAGTGTTTTTTTAAGATAATTATTGTCATTATGAAACTCAAAAAGTATTTTATGATTTATGCATTAACAGGTACCTGAAGGACCAGAAATATCAAGCCGACCCCCTTAAAGATGAGATTTTTGAAATGTCTCGCGAAGTTCTACATTCAAAACGAGTAAATCTGAAGCAAATGGGTAAAGGAAACAGGCCTAACCGTGCAGAAGCCATAACAGATACAGAAATGGAGGCGCTCTGGGAAAGAGGAGCTTTGGGCATTACTTCACCAAAAATACTACAGGAAACAATTTATTTTATGTTTGAGGGTTTTGGGCTCAGAGGGACCCATGAGCCTGAGCAGATGTGCTGGGGAGACATTTAACTAAAGCTAGACAGTGATGGCATACAATATCTGGAGTTTACAGAGAAAATAACCAAAAGCAGAGGTGGTAACACTGAACCAAGAGCCTTTCCCCCAAAAATCTGGGCTACAGGGGATGATAGATGTCCCATTGCCTACTACTTGGAATATAAGAAGAGGAGACCAGTGGAAATGTTAGACGACCAGGCTCCCATGTTTCTAACCCCCCACCCCACCAACGGCATAGAAGACCAAATTGGCTACTCTAGAGCCAACATGGGCACCAACACCATGAATGCTTTGGTTAAAAGTGTCTGCAAGAGAGGAGGGATTGTAGGTAAAAAAAACAAATCACTCACTCAGGAAAACCAGCATAACATCTTTAATGGGAAATAACGTACCCACTGTCCTGGTGGCTCAACATGCAGGTCATAAGAATGAGAGTTCGATAAATAAATACAACATAGCCAACCGTGAGCAGCAGCGGGCCATGTCTTACATTATCACAGGTTCAAAGAGGAGGAAATTAGGCCTACCTTCAGATGCCGTGCCAGCCGTCCTGGGCCCTGACGGGGATGGTAATTCCTCCATTGGTTTAATCTCCAACGAAGTCAGTGGTATTCCAGTCCAGAATAGTAACACACAAAACACCAGAGCAAGCAATGGCGGGTACCACCGTAAATCCAAGCCTAGTTCTGCTCTAGGACGAGCCCCTACACCGAGCGCCAACGTATCCAGCTCAGCGGAAGCCATCGAGGTACATCCCAGGAAAGATGAGAGGCAACAGGCGGTCTCCTCACGTATTCATGGCGACAATATAAATCGTCTAGCTTCTTCCGTCAGTGGAATGTTTGCAAATGCTAACATATCAGGAAACATTAACCTCACCATAAACTATAATGTGGCTCCTTCTGGAAGCATGACAAAGGACGATGGCGGAGATATTCCTCGGATTTCTTTGAATTAACCTGTTGACGTTGTTCCTAGGTTACTGCCATTTTGGCGCCAAAGTGAAAGTGACCCGGATGTAGCCCGAGCGTTCCAAAAATAAAAGTTTATTGTTATTGTGTTGAAATCCTTGTCTAATTTTCCTTACCTAGAGAGAAGATGCATTGAAAAAAATTAATCTGACATTAATTTCAATAGAATTGACGATATAAAGCCAAAAAATTAATATTAAACATAATTCCGAGTGCCGTCGAAGCGAGCTCGGCCATAAAAAAAATAGTTCCTTCCTCACTCTATGGACTATGGCGGCACTATACATGTTAAGAAATAAATTTTAGTAAAGAATACCTTTAATACACTTAAGAACCAGTCATATAGCCAAAAATTTTATTATATATAAAAAAAAAACACAAAACGTCTCGACTGCATAGGAATATCTCAGCGGGCAAGGCAGTCTGGGATCCAAGATGGCGGACGACAACACGAGCAAGACGACTCAACATGTTGAAAAAACAGTAAATATTGTTGTGTTTCCTTATTTAAAAGCAAATTCATCCGTAGGGCCATATAATAAATGCAAATGTCAACTCACAGTGAATAATTTAGCATCGTATTCCCCTCGTATTCCTATAAGGCCTCGTTGAATACGGGACAGCTACACCGAGGGGAATACGATGCTAAATTATTCACTGTGAGTTGACATTTGCTTATATAGCTGATATACAGATTAAAGGTCTGTGAGTACCATTCATCATGTCCGCTTTTAAAATGATTAGAGTTTAATATGACAAAACTTAACAAATTCCACAGGACAGAAAATTAGGACATGGTTTCAAATGCATCTCCTGGCATGTTAGTCCATATGTAATTGCCATGTCTGTTCCTTTTAAGTCAAATTAAATTTTGGAGTTGTTAGTTGATAGAAAATGCAACTATTTTTCTCATTGATTATCTAAGCAGTCACTATGACTGATATGTATAGGTTGTCAGTCATTCATGTGGACGAACTAAGTACCATTCATCTTAAGCCTGACTATTGTACTTCTTCTCCATTGATCCAGAAGGTTGAAGGGGACCTCTCATATAATATATGTCATTAAGTTTTTAAGGCTCAACTGTCATTCTTGAAAAAGTTATGCTAGGCCTAAACGTCAAGGAACTCAGGGAAATTCTTTTTACTTTTTCTACAAATATTTTCAAAGTCTTTAATGTATGACAAAAAACAAATTGGGCCAAGAATTGACCCCTGGGGTACACCACAAACGACATCCAATGGTCTCAAAATGGTGCCTCAAAATGAAGTGTCCAGCCACAAGACAACACACTTCACTGGACAGTCCTTGACATTCATGCTCACCTCAGTACCACTTGTCTGACAGTAGGCAGGACAATCTATAGTTACTGACCCTACCGTAAGGTTTTAGTTCTCATTGCATCCACAAGGGGGACTGCAAGACCTTTCTTTTGATATGTTGCATGCCCCCTTAGCCATAATAGGATATATGGGGGCCCAGGGAGGGCTATGGGGCCCAACTTACACATATGTCTTTGAATTTTGAAAATTCATTCAGTAGAACCAAAGTTATGAATTTTTTATTTTTTTTGAGAATTTTCCAAAACTCTAGGTGCGCCTTATACGCAGGCTGCGCCTTATACGCGGGAGATTACGGTATTGGTGGTATCGTCTAATCAGCATAACATAGAGGTAAACAAGTTAAATCCAAAACTGTGTCAACGGACGGTTACAAGTGGTGAAGTGAATGTACACGGAATCCAGAGAAGTTCATTTGATCCTTTTATTGCATAGCTGACATGAGTGTTTCATAAAGGTGGTAACAATGATAACACTCGCCAATATCTAAGCTCTGCCTCCGATCCTATAGCTCAACCTGTCGTAGGTTCTAGGTATAGGTGTAAGGTGTAAATTGGGAGAGATGATCTTAGAATAGATTGATTGGGAGCTGCTCAAGCTGCCTTTAATACTGAGGGCTTGAGCAGCTCACAGTGTTGTGAAATGTTCTGTACATGTGGCTCAATAGAATAGTGACACATGTCATAAAGAGAGAGTGCCAACTGTGGGTAGATTATGTTAATGAGAATTGAGAGGAGATTGTGAAATATCCTCTCATTCCAAATATGGCACCACAGGTGGATCACACTTCCTCCAGTTGGACTGTGTGGGTGTAGATCATGGGCAGAGCTTAGGCTTTATGTGGCGAAGAATTTAGTAAATATGAAAAATAATAATAATACCCAGAATGGTCCATTGACAACTGTGACTCATTCATTTATATTGCCATTTGTTGATTTATCATGATTTTTCAAAAAGTAATTTCTTGGTCATTGGCATATGTAAAGAACTACTCAGGTAGAAACTTAGACATTCAGGGTGACTGGTCCCACACACTACCACCACCTAGTGTCCGATTATTGAAGTAATTACACCTAGGCATGGGGCACTTGGGGGACTGTGTATGTGCTATAGGTAGGTTCACCTTAATTAAGTTGAGTGAGGAGCTTTAGTCAATCACCTTTTAATTGAGTACAGAGGTATGATGGTGTTGAATCAACTGGTAGAGTTTATGCTAGTTAGGTGATTGGTTGATTCACCCAAATCCTTTTTATGCTCACTAGAGGGGTGGTAAAGTTCAGTGATATTAGTGAATCAAGCTGGACTACCCTCATCCTATGCACCACCTGCCGGTCTATTGTAGAGTCATTTCACCAGAATCATGAATGCCATGAGTTTTAATATATTATTTAAACATCCCTGGTGCCCAACTTCGATCAGGCCTTTAATTTGGAACTGACATCATTCTACTAATATTGATCTGCTCAATCAAATGGCAGGGGTCCATGATGGGCCAAGGATACCCTTTGTTCAATACTTTGCAAAAGCTGTCACTTTTAAACACATTATAATAGGAAATGTTTATCATTAACCTGGAAATCCAAATGCTGTAATAAAATGAATTCATCATTATCATAGTATCATATTCTGCAAACAGCTGGGAATATATGGAGTAGTGATTGATTTAGTGCTAATTCACCAGATCCAATGTTCAGTGGCTGGCCCAGAAAAGTCGTTCCACCATACAGAGGGTGGAAGTCATTGAGGTTTACACCACAAAAGCATCCACTTTGATTGTAAAGACAATTACAAATGTACCCTAATATGAGGCTCCTGAACTACTACTAATGGTATAGCAGACAAAAGTTTGAACTGAAGTAGAATAGAGCTAGGACACTGTGACACAAACGGCTGCCGGACTGTGGCCAATGATTACCCTACCTACTGACAGGCTTTGACTAGTGTTTAGTACACCTTGAGAATTAGGACCAGCCATTCATCCGCGCATTCATCCACAGCACACAGGCTCCCTCTATAGGAAATCAGACATACCTGATTTATTACTAGGACAGAATTAAATACGCACTGATAGAGGGCATAAGTTTTCTTTGTTTTGGAGCAGAAATATTTCATATAATCACATGGTTCTAGTGATTAATGAGAAACCCCAAATTTGATACTCAGGTAGCGGACATGCCAACTTTAACAGGGTTGGAGCTGAGCCAGTTTGGACATAATCTTTTATTGTGTTTTTCTTATTTTGACCCACATCATAAGTTATTCCATGAATATGCAATTGGGTCCCAGCACCATTCCTGCAGGCTATGCCTCATACATGAAGGTTTTGATGAGCCTTCATATAGGGAACTTCTAGAGTTTTATAAATAAGCAAAATGTTCACGACCATGGAATATATTTGCATCGTATTCACCGAGGTTAGACTGTCCGCATTCAACGACGCCTTATAGGTGGAGTTGAATATGGACAGGCCTCACCAAGGTGAATGCGATGCAAAAATGTTCTATTGGAGTGAACATTTGCATTTATGTCATGGCCTATGGGGTTAATTTGCTTTTAGATAAAGAAAAACAGCTCAGCTCCATTCAAAATCCAAGTGTCCCCCAGTCCTCTACTTCCTCAACCCCACTATTCCCCATGCAAGACCAGGAGCATGTTGCTCCTATGGTAAAAAGAGCTGTCAGTAGGTACCCTCTTTTCAAAAGAAAAGAGGGTACTCTGCTTCACCATTCAACTTGCACTCACCACATTAGTCTGAAAAGTCACCTGCCTTGTTTAAAACAGAGAGAGCTGCATTATCAGGTACCTTCTCATGTCACACACTTTATAGTATATTATACTGACTGAATTCTCCCAACTAGGTACCTACTCAAATCCCCCTTTTTTAGCACCGTACTTGAATGGTCACTTGTGGGCAACAAAAGGGCAAAGTTATAGCTACATGAAAAGAAAGGACTGGAAACAAGGGCACTTTTAGCCAGCTCTTCCTTTTACTATAGGAGCAACACCCTCCAGCAATTGCACACAAAGTGTCCCCCAGTCCTCTACTTCCTCAACCCGACTATTCTCCATGCAAGACCAGTAAGGTTCCCCACCCCTCCCTGCTCACAGGTCATACAGTCTTGCAGATTTTATTGTTCTGCCTGGACTGATTTTGGCAGGACAAAATACCCCAAAATTATAATTGCTAGGAAGCAAATGAAGAAAAACTAAAGAAAAATAAAGAATTAACTCACTACTTCAGTCAGGTAACTCTTTAATCCTTAATAAACAAACAGGAATGCCTTTTGTGTTAGGCGGTGGAAACCTTCATAACGGTTGATTTGGAAGCTGTAAAACCCAAAATGTAGCCTAAGGTCCCAAGATTACAACCAGATATTCAGTCTGGCACACTGGCAATTTCAGCTGACCCAGCAGTGATTCTGCCAGAGATTCTGCCGGCAACGACAAGTTTTCGTATGGATTGCTTCAAGAAACTCTTTTGCATAAGTTGACAGATGGACCGATAGACAAAATTTGAAATTACCTTTGCCTCAGCGTTTTCATTTGAACTGTACATAATTCATTATACACTTCTTGAGATATCACCTATCACACGCTGTTTTACATAAGTCAGCAGATTGGCATTACCAATTTTTATTTTGCAAATAATGTTTGATTTTTCATTTTACATCCAGTTTTGAAAACTGATTTCCTTTTCCTTCAAAGCACAAGCATAAGCCGATGAAGATCTATAGATTTACTGTATAACTTATGACCAAATATAAGCCACACCCTGACATTGTGGTTAGGCTATAAGCCTCAGCACATAGTGTGTACATAATGTGACAATATTGATTGTATCAATTATGTATGGAATTCTGTTGGTTCATGTAATAAATTATTTGGTAATTTGGATAACCTATGTAGTTTAGGTATCACCCCTGTTACTGTTGACCCGCGCACGGACGGAGGTGCTCGGGTGGAGGTGACTCTGGGTGGTGACGACAAATGGGGAAATTTACCAAATTCTGTCAGACTCAGTACAGATAGGGATACTGTAACGGAATTCTCAAGTAGATTTAATGTTGATGTTCCTATTTGTTGTGTAGATGTAGCCCCTGGCATTGTCGTACTTGTGTTTAAAGAGCGTAGTGAAAAAATCTGTCACTGTGTTTATGTGTTGGAATCTGTCGTTACACAAGTTAACCTTGCGCCTTTGCATGTAAATTACCGTAATCTCCCGCGTAGAAGACACGCTGCGCATAGAAGACGCACCCCCAATTTAGCACATGCATTTTCGTGTATAAGACGCACATTTTAATTCTGAAATTTGTAAGATTAGTACATTTCTATAGAAAAATTACCCCTCGTATAAGACGCCCCCCCAACTTGTAAAAATCCTATAAGACTCCCCAGCATTTTGTTTGGCGTAGAGGACGCGTCTTATACGCGAGAGATTACGGTACTGGAATTTGGCGATCTAGCAACTGACAGTGACTGGTATGTCTTAACTGGTATATACAGAGGGTTTAGGATTATTGATCATGGATGCCCATCTATGTACAATTGTGAGAATTATGCTTCTTTAACAAGCAGTGCCTTTTGCTCAGAAATGACTGAACGGGTAATTAGTGAACTCTCGGAAGTCAGGAAAGTGGAATTACGCCCAACATGCTCTGGGTGGTGTATTAAAATCCAACAACAACTTACGCCCTGTTACTGACTGTTCTATGCCTGAGCATATCAATATCAACTGTTACACAGAAGATTCATGTGAAAAATTTCATTATCATTCTGTCAATGGACCATTCTGGGTATTATTATTATTTTTCATATTTACTAATTTCTTCGCCATATAAAACCCAAGCTCTGCTCACGATCCATACTCAACAATGTCCCGCATTCCTCAACAGGAACCAGGATCCTTTAGTCACCACAAACACATTTCCTCCATGAGGCTCTGTGACATAATGTAGACGGATGTAATAACATTCCAATCATATCTACACCCAGACAGCCCCGCTGGAGGATGTGGGGTCCACCTGTGATGCCATATTTGGAATGAGAGAATATTTCACAATCTCCTCTCAATCCTCATCAATATGATTAACACACAGGTGGCAATCTCTCCCTATGACACGTGTCCCTATTTCATTGAGCCACGTGTATAGAATATTTCACAACACTGCCAGCTGCTCAAGTCCTTCATATAAAAGGCAGCTTGAGCAGCTCCCAATCATCTCTCCCAACTTACACCTTACACCTATACCTAGAACCTATGACAGGTTGAGCTATAGGATCAGAGGCAGAGCTTAGATCTTGGCGAGTGTTATCATTGTTACCACCTTTATGAAACACTCATGTCAGCTATGCAATAAAAGGATCAACTGAACTTCCCTGGATTCCGTGTACATTCACTTCACCACATGTAACCGTCCGTTGACACGATGGTGGATGAACCCTCCAAGAATATCCTACTACCAACCTCTCATTAAACATGAGCAATAGTGAGACATCACCTAAGGAGCCAGCTTCAAAACAATGCACCTTTACATCACCTGGGCTAGACGCGCCCAACCAATCCACAAGTGATACTACACACCACTTCCAGAGGCAGACTTCATCACCTGACGCCTTCAAAATGACCCAGCTATACCCACCCGACACCCCAAGGAACACCACCCCTGGTAGGAGCTATACAGCGCCACAACCTGACGCCAACAGCGACAGCCCCAGGAACAGTCACAATAATTAGGATTCAGGGAACGGAACTACAGCACCTATAGTCCCCGACCCCCACCCTACAGGAACTGACCACATGACCGCCCACCACTACTCCTGCTCCTACTACTGAAGCAGAAGTTAACTCTCAATTGACTCTCACACCTCCAGGACTCTTGCACTGACGATGTAAAGCGCAGCCAGGATACCTCGATTCTGGAGCCTAAAAGCAAGTCTGGTCAATATGGACAGCAAGGTAAGGCCATTTTCGTTGATACAGAATTGACTAAGAGTGCAGTATCTGTTAACATGGACAACCACTTGTATAGAGCTCTCGTTGATTCTGGCGCCTCCTTGTTTTTATTAACCAGAAATGGTTGATAGAATAGCAAGCACACATTTTGAAATATGTTAGGAACCTTAGACTCACAGTGTTACTGGCTGATAAAACCCTTCTCCTCCAAAAGCATCCTACAATGTCTATATTCAGAGTATAGGCACCCCCCCCCCACCTCTCCCCAAAACACCCCCCCTGCCCCCACCCCAGCCCTACACCCCAATCTATTATTTCTAACAAACTCACCCATGGTAACCTCCTTACCACCCTTAAAACAGACATACATAGAACCACTTAGACACTATAGGCATATTTTCTTCGTGTAATAGATGTTCCCTCTCCATTTCCCATATATTATTTCAATGGAGAGTACTCATTAGAACCACCAAATTCAGGTTTTTTTTTATGTTTTATTTTTCCACAAATTCCATTTATCCCCTCCAAAATATCAAACCTTAGTACCACAACTAAGTGGGTGACATTGCCAAAAATTTCATTTAATTTTCTGAAGGCTCAGGCAGCCGTAAACTGGATGATCTGGTTGGCATGCCACATAAATTACCCACGGTCACAGCGTACGCTCGGTTTGTGTCCCATTAAATTGGGGCATGCATGCGCCGGTTTGTTACAAGCTCAGGGCTCCTCTATACCCTAAGGTATTACCAAATGACGGCCTACTGTAGGAGCGCAGTTCTCTAGCATCCTGATCCGTGTTTATGCCTCTGTTTACCATTGGTACTGGAATGTTTGGTGAGACACTTAATCAAATAATTCAGCACAGTTCCCTGCTGTGTTATCAGAACAGGAACAAGTGCACCCCGGCAGGCTGACTTATCTCAGCACCACAACCATCAACCCCCCCTTTCATAACTACAATATTCAGATCATCCAATGATCATCCGCACCCCATAAAGGTCCATTAAATTTGCATATCACGCTGATCAGGTGTATGCAAACAAACCAATAGCTAGGCCCCGTGCCATATATGGGTGAGACATACCTTATCGGGAGGCATGTAATGAGGAATTAGCCAACCTCATGAAGTACTTATAAGCCTCACCCTACCCCCATCTTTCCCATATCCCAAACAATATACCAAACTTACCAAACCCAGTTACCATATGGAGCAAGTATCCGGAGACCACAGGGCCAAATGCCGAAGCTGCCATGCAACCAGCCCAGGTAGGTTTTTGTCTTATGTGTCCATTAGTAGCGTCATCAATCGTTCTAGCATGACAATGATGGATTATGCCATCATGTGACCCAGATACCCATTACATGCCAATGGTAGTGTGCGCCCAGAGTGCTTTGTAAAATGTGATAGTTGAATTCGCAGTCCACTTCATGCCTTTCTACGACGGCCTGACCACTTTAGATCTTACTTATCAATCTTTTGGCAACACCCCACCCACCCCACCCACCCCACACACAACCCATACTACCTCAAATTACCCATTTATTTAATACTAATTTTTAAGCCTTAAAGCACCAAAGTCATATGGACTCAACCCAGGGTGGCCCATCCATAGCCTTCTAGGCCCACATGGCAAATAAAAGCAAGGCCATGTATCTGTTTGGCAAGCTGTTCATTGTTATCAAGCCAAACGCCCCCACCACTGTATTGAACCATCTTAGCTCACTAATCACTAAAAACCCTTACAAAAGAGTCAGGGTAAAAATACATCAATTACTAGCCATAGATTAACCTGACAAGCTAGTCTATTTTAGAAATTATGCCTACCAGTGTCCTACTAGCAACTCACCCCAAACAACAGACCCCCCGAAATTTTGTATAAAACCTTTCATTTTTCCAACCCAAAATTCCCAAAATTCACCGCGCCCCACACCCCACCCTTTTCTCCCACACAAAACCAAGCCCCCCCCATTCAACCACCCAAGCCCCATTTCCCCCCCGAATAAAAATTCGTATGAGTCACTATTGCAGTAGAGTACATGTGCACTGGCAAATCAAAACAAACCGTTTTGCCAGTATACCCGTAACCATAACAACGGGGGAATTACCCACTTTATTTATAGAACAGGTGTCCCCACGCTGTAATAGTGAATGCCCGGCGAGTTTAGCCACGGCATCGTCCCCCGATCCAGGAGAGCATACCAGATAGAAGGCTCGGGCCCAAACGGCGGCAAGCATATGGGGATCTGCTAAACCCCAAGAAGCCCAGTGTCCCAACTATCTATATATGTTTAAACTCAACCTGGCTGAGAGGGCCACATACATAGTCAATGGTAGGTAAAATTTCGACTCACCATTCCAACATGGCCGGCTTCGGTTCATGATGGAAACTACCATCCCACCTCACTAACTACCAGCCACCCCCACAATCATATAACTTAAAACTGTCCCAAGGTTATACCCAAATGTCAGTAGTGTTTGGAAGGTACCATCACACTTATGTGGGGATGGCAGGTAGCCCCCACACATACGCCGCAAAGACGCTTATGTGGGGATCGCCCCCCCATCTAGCCTACCCTTCTCCCCCCCCCCGCCCCACACTGAACCCCCCAGCCTCCGCAAGACGCCCAAAACCACACCCTTACACAGCCATCATCAAACATAATGAGCTAAACAACATCATAGCCAAGGCTAAGCCTAACTAATACAATAGACCAGCCTACACTAATGTTCTTCAGTATTGGCACCGGCTGCAGCGTCTGGTCCGCAACTTTCGCGCCATACGCGGCAGCCCAGCGCCATCTTGGTTTCGTTTTAGTTACCGAAACTGACGGACATCACGGCCGTCACCATGACTACCATCGGTCATGTGACATCCGCACATGGCACCTCTACCACAACAACAACATTAGCACATGTTCAGACTTTAACTTGCTCAGATCGGACTTACCTCAGTAGCCATTCGGCATACCCCCGGGCGGGACAATTATCCACTGGATCTGTGTGATGCTAAAACACAATCCAAGAAGTAGATTAGACCAAAATGTCCCATGTCTCGACCCTCAAAATTGTCAAAAATTCAAGTATCACCCCTTTGTGTATCAAAATATACTTACAATCCGCCCGTCATGGTGATCACTACGTGTAGGATCGTGCCGTTAGGCAAAACGATGTCCACCTCGTAGACCTCCATGATTATGTAACATTATAACATCACACCCCCCCCTTTTATAGCAGCCCGAATCAAAATTTTGGCGACACAGGAAAGAAATTTTTTTTTTCTCGCCCCCCCCCATTTCGGCCCAAAAATTTAAATTTCCCTTCAATCAGCATCAACAGAGTTCTTTTTAGGATATTTGAGACAGGTAGGAGTCGACCTGAGCAGGTCATACCTACATTAATCCCCATAACTTATCTGATTTTTCGCCATTACGGTGCAGCGCCAGCTCGCTACTACCACCTGGTGGAATTTAGATAAACTAACCATAGCGTCCCTGGATACAGGACCCGCGCTAAACCAATAAATCAATTGAGCTCTGTACTTAGGTTTTGTACGTTAACAAAATGATATTGATCTCACGTCCTTTTTCTGTATTGACCGTGGCCTGTCTGCAACCCATGACAGACAAACTATAGGTCGATGAATTGTCTCCTCTTCCTACTGTCTCCTCAACAAGTACAACCAACAGAGCATCGTTTCCTTCAGTGCCAGAGGCCAAACCCAAGGAGAAAGGACCAGTACCATCAAGTCCGGAAACAAGCAACACCAAAACAACATGGCAAATTATAACCAGTAGCTCGCCATGGCACTTTTCAGGCCACAAAATGACAATATCACCATAAGGACACCAAAGCCTACTTCCCAACAGCACCCAAATTGACACTTCAAGAGACACAAATAGACATTTTCTCAAAACCAATTTTTGTATAACCATATTTTAGACCCAAATTGCTGAGACACAATTGTGACGTTGATTCATGATTTTTGATGAATTTTACGAGAGACACACCAAAATACCCTTCTGGATTGCCTCTCTAGGTGCTACAAAATTCATCACCTTTTACCACTGTTTTTCAAGCTCAACTATGACATGTATTTATGAGTTTTAGTCAAATTAGTTATCCATAATCAACAGGTTGTATACATCCCATTTCTGTATATTTTCATGAAAAATTACCATGTTTCTAGTCAACAGTAACACTGAATACCACCTTGACTTATACCTTATACCCGACTGTGTAGCAGACGCTACACAACTTCAGTTATGAGCCTTGGTAATGTGGAGCCAAAGACTCATCACCCTTGTGTTGATTGTTGACCCCACAATACCAAGAATCACCAAACTTGGTTAATTTTCATCTGGATATATTTCATTGTGTATTATTGTATAAAACCAACATGTTATCAAATCAGAAAAATTTTCATTTTCCCACGATAACATACCGGTACATATATATTTTAAGCATTGTACATATCCCGGCATTTAAAACCTGTATTTTTCATTAAGTCACTTGATCCACACAAAAACTTTATTTTTGTAATTCCATAAAGGAACCCCTTTTTTTTATACTGCATATAATGTCAAACCCATCAGGTTTTTCACAAAACCCAGTATTTGCATAATAATACCCATAATTGTCAATGGACTTGGCAAAGCCTCATCTTTTCTACTTATTTTTCTCCCTTTACACTCGTGCAGAGACGAGTAGGAATGTGGGGATTTGTCAATGGACCATTCTGGGTATTATTATTATTTTTCATATTTACTAATTTCTTTGCCATATAAAACCCAAGCTCTGCTCACGATCCATACTCAACAATGTCCCGCATTCCTCAACAGGAACCAGGATCCTTTAGTCACCACAAACACATTTCCTCCATGAGGCTCTGTGACATAATGTAGACGGATGTAATAACATTCCAATCATATCTACACCCAGACAGCCCCGCTGGAGGATGTGGGGTCCACCTGTGATGCCATATTTGGAATGAGAGAATATTTCACAATCTCCTCTCAATCCTCATCAATATGATTAACACACAGGTGGCAATCTCTCCCTATGACACGTGTCCCTATTTCATTGAGCCACGTGTATAGAATATTTCACAACACTGCCAGCTGCTCAAGTCCTTCATATAAAAGGCAGCTTGAGCAGCTCCCAATCATCTCTCCCAACTTACACCTTACACCTATACCTAGAACCTATGACAGGTTGAGCTATAGGATCAGAGGCAGAGCTTAGATCTTGGCGAGTGTTATCATTGTTACCACCTTTATGAAACACTCATGTCAGCTATGCAATAAAAGGATCAACTGAACTTCCCTGGATTCCGTGTACATTCACTTCACCACATGTAACCGTCCGTTGACAATTCTGTAGATGATGTTGTGTCGGACTTGAATCAATTTGATTTTTGCGCAGTGACTGACATCACCAATGCATACCGTTCTATTAATGTCCTGCCTGCCCATTGGGACTTTTA
The DNA here is from genome assembly GCA_949317995.1 of Acholoe squamosa. NCBI lineage: Eukaryota > Metazoa > Annelida > Polychaeta > Phyllodocida > Polynoidae > Acholoe > Acholoe squamosa. The sequence goes on from OX439045.1 coordinate 2,965,733, forward strand.
GGGCTTTGCCTGGGATGTGGGTAATGGTAAGGAATTCTTCCAAGATATGTCATTGTGCTTTGGGTTGCACTGTGCCCCCTTCATATTCACCCAAGTGTCTGACTTCATAGTAAAATGTGGTGCTAATGGCAAGTACCCACATTGTATCAACTACTTGGATGATTACCTCGTCATGGGTGATTCAGAATCATCTTGCCAGGATGCTCAAAGCCAGTTATGTACAATGTTGAATGGTCTAGGGTTCAAAGTAAAAATGAGCAAGTTGGTTCCCCCATTACAAGTGACTAAGTTCCTTGGGATTGTAAGTGAACTTAACCTTCTCAATCGCTAACGATAAACTCGATCGGGTAAAAGCAGAGGTTAATTACTTCAGGGGCTGGAAATCTGGCACTATGAAACGCTTGGAAAAATTAGCTAATCTCCTAGGCCATTGTTTGACAGTCGTTAATGGTGGACGCACCTTCTCCCGTCGTGTGTACAATGAGCTTCAGGACCTTCCGTCCGGCATCCACTGCTTTAACCTGACTGAGAGTCTGTTATTGGACTTAGAGTGGTGGTACCAATTTGTTACTTGGTTAAACGGCAAGGCCCGCAGGATAAGGATTGATAACCCCTCTCACACTGTGTATACGGATTCTTCAAAATACGGATTAGGCAGGCACATTGAAGACGACTTTTTCTATGGTTGTTGGTATAGAGATGACAAGTGTTTGGGCCATAATGAAAATCCCCAACAGAATGAATCATACTGTGATCATATTAACATTAAAGAAATATGGCCTGCTGTAGTATCAATCCACTGCTGGGGCAGTGAGTGGAAAAATGGCTTTGTAGCTATGTATACGGATAACACACAGGTTCAAGGCATGATCAACTCTGCCAGGAGTACCAGCCCTTATGCTATGCCTTGGCTGCGGGAATTATTTTGGTGCTGCGCTCTATACAACATTCATCTGAGGGCCTTCAGCAGGATTAGTTTTGAAGATATCATATTGGCCAATGCTCTCTCTCATCTAAATAATGCCGATCATGTAGTTATTTGTGGCTACACTATTGACATATTCATCAATTGTTGTTACAGAGCTGGAGGCACTGTGATGCAGTTGGGAGGTTCTGAGATTGAATTACTGGTCCGCCAACACTTATAAGATAAGGAAATCACAGTGGAAGCAATATGAGGACTTCTGTGAAGAGAATAGTTTGTGTTACTTACCAGCCTCAATACAAACCGTCTGTTTGTATATAACCCATCTCTCTGATCGTGTGGCATATCACACAATTGAGAACTATATTTCGGGTAAATATACCGTAATCTCCCGCGTATAAGACGTGCTGCGCGTATAAGACGCACCCCAAACTCAGCACATGCATTTTTGCGTATAAGACGCACATTTTAAGGATGGAATTTGTAAGATTAGTACATTTCTATAGTAAAATTACCCCTCGTATAAGACGCACCCCCAACTTGAAGAAATCCTATAAGACTCACAATGCATTTGTTTGGCCTAGAGGACGCGTCTTATACGCGGGAGATTACGGTAGCATAACCTCTGACAGCCACTGACTTATTAAGGATGTATTAAGGACCAATGCACTGCAAAGACGTTCCACATGACCACAATCGAGAGTAGGGAGAGGTATGATACATCCACAGTAGGGGCTACATAAAACATAATCTGTATAGACTACATATATATTACCATGTTCGTTTATAACATATGTTTGTCACCATCTACATGCTGTAGGTAAATAGTTTTAGTATATAGCCTAAATGGCAAAACAGACTCACTGTAGGGGTTGTGTAATATGCATCAGCATTTAGATTACACCACCAGATATGCTGTCTTAATTAGTTTCATTAGAATAGTACACTGTTATAGTATACATGTATTTGGGACAGTCAGTGGAGACCAGCCTGACCCTGAGGTCACTGTGGTACGTGATATACCACCTGCTGAGTGCCAATGCCTGTGGTGTTACCCCAGTTAAGACAGAAACATACATGTGTACATTTTGATTTCTATAATGCTTGGATCCTAAACTAACAGATACTGATATATTTGTAATGTATTCAAAATGGTATATAACTCATATATTTACATGTATAGGCAATTACCACCAATAGCTATAGGACAGCAATTGCTATCAAAACACTATAAGTAACTCTATAATGTGTTCTATGTGTAGTCAGATGTATCTATAGGTATATGGCATTTATTAAGAGAGTAATGAATGGGCTATCAGGCACCTCATTCAGTGTATCATAGGATATCGTAACTTGTGGCCTATGGCCAGGGTAGGGTACACACACCTCAGTGCCTTGGCGAAAAAATATATACGCCCGGACCGGGACTCAGGCATACACACTCGTCCCGCCTACCTCTAACAGCTGAGCGCAATGCGCTAACCACTAGACCCCCGCGTCTCCCCCCTTGGCGCCGGTCTCGGCTCGGCTTGCTTTGAATGCGTCTCGTGGTTATGTCAGCGGACAGCCCGCAGTTGTCACCTCCCCGGGCTTTGTATCATATCAAGACCTGGTTCTAGCCATCCACTTCTCGTCAGTCCCTGTGGCGCACTGCATAGCGAGTTGGATTTGGGATCTGAGACTGCAGGTCCAAGCCCTACCCTGGCCATGAAAATTTCGTGGGTTTACAATGTAACATATGACATGTTAGGACATGTAAGGAGTGCTGATATCCATGGATATCGGCACTCTTAGGAGTGCTGATATCCATGGATATCAGCACTCCTAGGACCTGCAATATCGACAGGTATCAGACTCGGAATATCCAGAAAAAGCACATATATCTTTCTAATGTAGTCCCTAAGCATGACTGTGTACTAGTTGACTGAGATGCTATGCCTACTGAAGCATAATCTATATATTTACATGAATGACACATAATATATCTACTTTCTCACATTAGTATTATCTATATATATAATATGCTCTTAGGTATCTACATTATCAGAATAGCTTTTAACTGTATTATTTAATGCTCCCACATAAAGAGAATTAACTTTTGTTAGATGTAGAGCTCTTTTCCACCTCTCTCCATGAACTTGGTGCATTACACCGAAATATTTGTCACCTAATGCTGATTTCATTATCATCAACTCATTTTCACCTCATTTCACCAGTACTACACGGTGTTAATTGGTACAGCACAGTTAACTGAATGGAAAAAGGTATTGAAGTTGTTTGATATAGGAATGGTTCTGGAGTCATGGTTAGAGCCTGATACTGACTTAGATGGCACTATAGAAGTCCAAACATACAGTTGTTTAAGGCTGGACAGGAAGCCGCATGTTGATAAAATTGGTGGGGGGCTATTAATGTATGTCAGGGATAATATGAATGTAACAATGGATATGGAGGCATCAGTTGTCAATGTAAATTATGTCTTAATAATGGGCTGTCGCAGGTGATAACTACTCCGACAAGAGAAGTTGGTGCCTCTTCCACACTCATATTCCAGATCATATTTATACCAATAGTGAGATTGTCAGGCTAGCCAGTACAATCAATATCAACTATAGTGATTACTATCCCATCTTTATGACATTGAAACATGAAAGTGTCAAAATGGAAAAGAAAACAATATATGCCAGAACTTATAAAAGGTTTGATAGTGAGATGTTCATACATAGATATCAACATGCCGATTGGACTAAATTTAATGATAGCAAAACACCAGATCAATTATGGCATATTTTGTTGGGAAATATTAAGTGACTGCACCAATAAAGAGATGACCATTCCTGCTCACACTGATGAATGGCTTACCCCAAGGGTAATCAGTCTTATGAGGGAAACGAGACAAACTGTATAAGAAATTTAGGAGAACAAAATTGAGGGTTGATGAGGAAATAGCTAAATCAAAGCGTAATGAGGTTGAAATGGCCTCTCTGCACAGCAAACAAACAGTAATGTCTATAAATTGATAAGTAAGGACAACAAAGACCCAAGAGCCTTTTGGGAAGCTATAGAAAGACTACTGCCAAGGAAAGACAAAGCCAGTTTGATTAGATTGATAGACAATGTCACTAGGGCTGATATACCCAATGGGGGTGTAGCTGATTATATAAATAACTATTTTTCAAACATAGGGGAGGAGCTTGCTATGCAACATCCGACTGTACATATACCCCCCCCTGCCTGCAGATAATCCCTTAGACATTGAACTACTTCATACAATGATCTCCACACAGGAAATGTTAAAAGTAATTAGAAAGATTGAGTGTAGTAAGTCATCCAACATCAAAGATGTCAAAACACTTATCCTAAAGAAGGTATTTTTATGTGATCCTGGCAAACTGGTTCTTATGTTTAACAAATGCCTACCCCAATCTGCGGAAAGTAGCCACAGTTATACCTATACCCATGAAAGGGAATTGTAAACTAGTTACTAATCTTAGGCCTATAAGTCTTTTGCCCTTACCGGGAAAGATTTTTGAACAAAATAATGGCCAATAGGTTAAGAGGTTTCTTGGAGGAAAGGGATATTATGACCAACACTCAACATGGTTTATGGCCAGGACAGTCCACATTAACTGCAACTACCACATACCTAAACTGGCTGTATAATGCCATAGATAAGAATAAGGACACATATAGCCTGTTCTTAGATTATTCCAAGGCTTTTGATACTGTGTCACATCCATTGATAAATAAATTAAAAGACTTGGGTTTATCAAGAAATACTTGTAATTGGTTCTCCAGCTACTTAACTGGCAGAACACAGAGGGTTGTGGTAAATAATTCTATATCACAGGTAAAGGCAGTGAAGTATGGGGTACCACAAGGGCCAATACTAGGTCCCATATATATATATATATATATATATATATATATATATATATATATGTATATATATATATGTATATATATATATATATATATATATATATATATATATATATATATATGTGTGTGTGTGTGTCTGTGTGTTAAACCCTGCATATTTGCCACGCCCTGAGTTCAGCAAGGCTCTATAGGACTCTGACATGGTCTATATCATATTAGTCACAGCTGATAGACAGGTTTTTACTGTACAAGTCTTATGTTACCTTCTGTCAGAAGTCCAAATTATTCATTTGCCCATCAATATTTTTTATACTATACCTGAAATCAATAGCTAACTGGCAGGTTTCTAGGGGAAGTGCTTGTGAGTATCTAGATACATTATAAATGACTTAAGTTAGCAACAAGTGCCTAGATTCTCCTATCCTACCTTAATACGCTGTGTATAAGGCGTGACTTTTATGGACCCTTAGTGTGCCTTATAGAAGCAGCCAATGTTGGGGGGTGCACCTTACAGGCAAGGATATCATACGATACAGTGTAAAAAAATGTTGTCAAAATCCTTGTTCGAAAGTTGCCAGAGATCCGTAATTATTTTCACTGAGTTTCCTCTTACCACAGTGCTCTCACCTGGGGCTTCTTGTAAAATCTATACTGGTTCACAGCAATACAATTACAGTGGTTCACTGTTCAGTTTTACGAGGATCCGTGGTAGATTCAACAGTTACATTTTACAGTGTAGAGCAGTGCTACTCAAATTTAACCTCCAGGTGTGCCTTTCTCTTCAGCTTTCTCTCATGCTGAGGTTGCATCTTACACACAGGGTGCGCCTTATGTGCTAGATTTTATGGTACCTCCTTGCATGATACCTGGCACAAAAGCAGGTTGGATCCAATGCGGTGAGCACTGGTTTCCTTTCTAACCTGTAAACCAGTGTATCAATGACAGCAGTGGTCAGATCTTGTATTCCTACAAGAGTGATTCTATGATAGTGGATATACCAGGCTATCCTTGTGGTTATGGAGAATATCAACTGCTACTTTCTTCATTAGTGCCAGAAGTGGGGATCCTAAATGGTCAGTAAGAATATCAATTTGATTTAAATATTTGATTCTAAGAGCTATATCTGAACTAGGGCTATACCCAAAGTTAATGCATTAATTAGTGTTTAATCAACGTTATGATAGAGCACGCATGGGTCTATGGTTCAATATTCCACGACCGCATAGCGGTCGTGGAATATTGAACCATAGACCCACAAGTGCTCTATCATACATGATTAAAGCGTTTATCGAACATATTTCTCCATTTTGTATCAATTTCTTACCTTATAACCCAAGATTTAATCCAGGAGAAGACATTTTGTAAGTACATGCGATCCGCTCGCTTTGCCAACCCGCCGTGGCCATGTTGTGACTCTGTCCGACATAGCTCCACCTTTACACTCATTTTTCGGGTATAATCCAAGGATGTCAAGCCCTGTTATTCTAGCACCGCCAAATATACGATCTCTAGTTGGTGTTCGCCTACAATTTGTCTCCAAGAATCCATTGATTTTCCATAGCGATACGTTTCGCCACCCGCCTCCACCATGCTCGGCTTCGTGTTGACAGTGTGGGAAGGTCCTGTATGTAGGTCAGCCGGTCGGACGACGGGGCGGGTGCCGACTCGTATCGATGTGGAAAATCAATGGATTCTTATTTATTTCGAAGAAAATGGAGGAATTTGGCATGGCATGTTCATATAGGATATCTAACAATGTTTTCCTGTGAATAACTCCACCAGGTTTCATGGATTCTAGGCTAACGAGGTGTGTAAACATCAGGTATGTTGGACAACTTTTTGAAATCCTTGGTGTAGATTCCTATCTACCACCGGTCGCCCTGGTATAGTGGACAGCGAGCTCGCCTCCTGCCCCAGCGGCCGGGGATCGATTCCCCGTTGAACCTAAACGGTTTTAACTGGAAACGTATGGAGGAGTTGACTTTGTATACTTCTCCAATTTAATAACATGTCCGGATTGAAACCAGCAGCTTCTTGAAGATGAAGAAAAGGTCCCAGAGTGCGTTATGGCTGGATAAGGAACTGGGGTTATGAGCAAAAAAGCACAGTTGAGGCCCAGATAGTTAGATAAAGAGTATGAGGCACTAGCGGCCTTATAATTGTGATGGTAAGAGAAACTATATATGATCAATAGCTGCAGATCGTCATCAAATAGGTTGTCTTTGCCTCCCATTCTATGAACTCTTCGAAATATGAGATGTATTCTGGTCCACAAGGCTTAGGGCTTGGAGGGGAACCATGGTTTTCCCTATCTGTGAGGCATAAGAAGTAAGCTTCAAGAGCCAAAAAGGGTCTTTTTGGGGGCAAAGATTATCGACTATTTTTTTTCAAATATTTCAAACAGCGGCCCAAAGTTCCAGAAATTGGTTGAAAGGGATTGAAAATGGGTTGAGTTTTGACATTCTAGCATAAACTTTGTTAATTGAAGCTTAAAGGTGAAAATTGGAAAATTTCGAATTGAATTCTGAGTTTTGATGCCTATAGCCTTGGCCCTATATAAAGGATGGGTGCCGGCTATCTTATCAGTAGTTACGCAAGATGGAGATCGTACAAGGTGTTCTGTACCTGCCTGACGGCCGGGGTCTTCTGGTGACCGTCTTCATAAATGAGGATGGGTCGTAAGTAACTTTAAATAGGTGGCTGTGTGAAATTTTTCTCCGGGATTTCGATTGAGAGGATTTGTGTGCGAGCCTAGGTAACTCAATTTTGGATTTCTTATCTTTCAGGATTCATTAAGTCACCTACTTATTGCTGGCGCCTCAGGTGCCGGCAATAAATGGGTTTTAGGAAAACGTGAGAAATCCCTTTGATTATGATGCTCAGGTTGTTTGCACGTGTTGATGTTGTTTTCCGCTAGTGTATCAAGTCAGAACGATCATGTGACCAAAACTAACCATCATTTGCATTTCACAGGGCCCTTTAAAAATGGCGACACCGGGTCGCGACTGGCGCGAAATTTTGTGCAGACGCTATTGGTACGTCTATAAGTTGTAAAACGGTTGTGCGTCGTCATTGATAAAGTTTTGTGAGGTTGATGTGAAGCAACGGCAGGGTTTTTTTGCAATTGAGGGCATGGTTTAGGTTATAGACCGAGATGGGGCCTTATGGGGGGCTCCTTGGGGGGTCTCGGGGGGTTCGGCGGATAGGAGGGGGATCCCCACATCAGCATCTCACATGGCTATCCAGTGTGCTATGCAACACGTGGTTAAGCACCTGCCATCCCCACATAAGGGTGGTGGTACCGTCTAGTGTTGTAGTGTCGAGCCTGTGGCCGCAGGGGAAAGTCCATTGTGGGGGAACCTCGGGGTTGGCCGGTGGTGGTCGTTGAGGATGCTGAGCGTCCCCAACGATCCCCACATCAGCCAAAAACTGACGGTCTAAAACATGAAAAACCTACAATTTACGGTGTCAATGGCCCTCTCAGCCAGTGTAGGGTTGAATAAATACAGATCCTTGGGGGGTTGGGTTTCCCTGAACTGTAACAGAGCCATCTCTGCCGGAGTTGTCCTGCTGGTGGAGGCTTTAGGGGCTCCCCGCCTGGGTAGGTCCTTTCTCCGTGTGATAGGTGGCACTGGGTTGAAACTGGCCGAAAGTTCATAGTCACTTGGTGTTAGTTGGAAATCAGGTTGGCTTTCTTGTACAATAGCCAAGGTAACGGTGTGGGGTTTGGATCTGAGGACAATTGAGAGGGGAATGCGCCAGAGCAAAGGGCAACTGGGGTACCTCTCCAGCTTCACCGTCCTCAGTCTTCCACCAATGCTCATGCTGACCTCTGATTTCCAATGCGCATCAAGATGACGGGCTAGAGGGAAAGTGAACCTGGGTGGTGTTAGTTTGGGTGCCAAGATGGAGGCTGGCCAAAGGTTCCGTCCATATACCATTAATCCGACTGGAAAGGCGTAGGTACACCCTCCAGAGTGGATTTTTAGCACAAATCTTGGGGTGCCGGGGACAGGGTCCTGTCTGCCATAGGGCCAATGCCTAAGACAGCGTCTCCCTGTGGCCCTGATGAGTAGCAAGATGAGGATGATGCCCAGGAAGGTGATCATAGAATCATACCTTCCTGGCATTTGAATCCAGTCAGGTGTTGTTATGTCCTGGGGTGTGGTCCGCGTGGGCCAATTTTGGTTGGTGTTCTTGATCATTTCCTTTAGCTTATTCCAAGACGCTGCGTCAGCCATCGTTGCTCGACTGTGAATGGTGATTAATTGGGCTAAGTATGCCACGCGCATGTGCACATGACATGTGATCAAGCAGCACAAGATGGCGATGGCTGGCGACAACAGGTGTAACCAAGGGGAAAACTCCAGGTGATATCCCAGATGTATAATTGGTAGTTGGTGCTCAGGATGGATGATTTATCATGAATTTTGGTTGCAGCGCCCTTTAAGTTTAAAAAGTCTTTAAATAGGGGTAGGAATTTTTGGTTGTGAAGGCGCTTAAGGCGCTGAAAATTTGGTAGGTCTAAATGGGTCAGGGTGGTTGCTATGGTTACCCCTGATATATTGTTTGGTGGGTTACCAAAATGCCGTCACAGTGGCAAGTTGACGGGCACCTTGGCAATAGGTTCTAAAGTAAAGTTTTGGGCGCAGGACAAATTGGAATTAATCATTATCATGCCTTTGTTTTTAAGTGAGCAGAGGCATGGCACTGAAATAATAGAGTAGGCTACATTTTTGATTTCGATTTTGCCTGAGTTAGAGCATTGCATTATTGATGGTGAAGTGCTAGTGATCAGCATGTAGGAGCTTTGGGAGATGGGCTTAATAATGTTGGGAATTTGTGCTGTCATATGGGCCTGGAAATTGCAGGTGTGATGTACAGCGTCTGGTAGGTCTAAAAATAGAGATAAGCTGCAGGTGGGGTACCTGGGAGATAACATGGGCAAGGGCAGATTACAGGTAATAAAACTATTTACATCACATAGATCTAAGTCGGTGTGGTCAAGTTCAATGTAGTGTGACTGGGACACAGACACAGCTATGTAGTCAGGCAAGGACTGTACTTGTGTAAATCCAGTAGTGTTTACATTGGTGGTATCAAATGGGACTGGGAAGGCTTCCGCCCTATAGATGGAGTAGATGTTGTCTCCTAGTCCTATGGGTATAGGTATTGTGATGTAAAGTTTGTTTTGGTTCTGCCAGTGCACATGCACTCTCCTCTTGTAGTAGAAACCGATGGGTACATTTAGAATTGTGATACCTTTATGGGCTTCATACAAGGAGCTTGATAGGTTATTAAGTCCATCTTCCATGACTTTATGGGGAATTGATTTTGTGGGTAGCTCACCTTCCATTAAAGAGGTTAGTGAGTCTAGAAGTGTGTCTAAATCATTCTGCAGATTCATTAGCGCTTCAATTTGAGAGTTAGCTGCAGTAAACAACATTGAATAATAGGTGTCTCGTCTGCTTTGTTGTTCCAGGATGAATAAGATATTTGATACATTATTACTCAAGAGCTGGAGGTTAGAGCTCAGTAAAGACAGGGCGTCATCCGTGTCATTTTGTATGCTAGAGAAAATGCTCAGAGATTGGTAATTAAACTCAGAAATGTTCAGTAGAAAATGCGTGGCTAATTCTACCACATGCATTTTAGTAGCTAGGGTTCTTTCTAAGTCTGACATTTCAGAATTCAACAAAACTACTTCAGGTTGCGTGCTCAAGCCAATTGATGCTCTCAAAATATCACCTATGATCTGTCCTGGGGCACCTCTGGGTATTCTGGTTTGGGGATGCTCTAAAAATTTTGTTAAGAGGTCTAAGGATTTCTGTGATTTCTGATAAAGGTTTGCCAAAATTAGATCTAAAGACTGGGCGGTCTCTAAGATGAAACTTGGGGCATTTCTGCTGATTAGGGTGGTTAATCTGTTCGGGTCGCTGCAAGGTTTGATTAAAGGATAGGTCTAAAGCGAAAACTAATGGGTAATCCATATATCCTGAGATCATTTTCTGGGGCATTTTAGTGAACAAAACGCCATAATTTGGCCTGAAGATGGTTTCTCTTTTGGTTACAAAATCCTGTGCTCCTGACTGTTGGGTCTGGACGCACGTAATTAGGAAGAGTGCTGCCAAGGAGGCTGCTATCCTAAAAATAGAAATTTAGATAAGCTTATGAGAAATGATTCAAATGAAACTGAGATAAGACTGTATTGTTGGGATGGGGCGGGTCTTTAAGAGGTTTGGGTTGGGGTGTGTTTGTGTTGTTTGCGCGGTGGGTGTCCTATACATGTGTGGGGGGGGTCGCGTTGGGTGTGTGCAATGTGATTGTGGCACTTTGGGGCGTGTTACTTAAGGTTATCAGGTTGCTAGGCTGATATCATAACTAGCAAGGATGCCTCTAGCTTAGTCAGAAAAAAAAATTGACATGAGAAAAAAAAAACGGAATTAAAAAAAGGTAATTGTTTCTACACATTGTGAATGTATAGGGGAAAATGGGTCAATTCAGGGTTGAGAGCTTTTGACTATGTAAGGAGCGTATTTGACCATTTCAAACGCTGCCAGCTGAGTCTGAAGATTTGTGGTTTGGATTATGACGTTATGTCTGCCAATACCTGTTTCATATCTTGGTAGCTCGTTTAGTGGCTTCTCTGAGGTAATCAGAGTTCTGGCACATAGAAGTGCAATGTAGCTTGATGTTGCCTCACTGAATCTATCCCATAATGGGACTGTGGGGAAGTCTTTGCATAAGTCGAATATCATGGCCTTGGTGGCCGATAACACAATGGGGTCTTGTAGGGTGAGCTCCCTTTGAACTGTTTTATTGTTTAGGTATACACCTAGGTCGTTGCTGGATATATGTTTGATCATGTGTCTTTGTTCGATGATAGTTAGTCTGATCTCGAACAGATCCATGGCCTTACTTTTGATGCCGTTTGGGCCTAAAAGACTGTGGATGGTCCACCCTGAGTTGACTCCATGTCTAATCTCTGGGGCACTAAGGCTGTGTGAATAAATGGTTTGAGAGGTTTGTGGTTAGACTAAGGTAGATGAATGGGTCGATGGGGGGTTGTCAAGAGGTTGATAAATAAAATTGTGAAAAATCAGGCTGCCATACATGGTTTTGAAAAAGGACTGCAAATTCTACAAAGCAAATTTTACAAAGCACTCTGGGCGCACACTACCATTGGCATGTAATGGCTATCTGGGAACATGATGGTAGATTCCATCATTGTCATGCTAGAACGATTGATGACGCTACTAATGGGCACATAAGACCAATCCTACCTGGGCTTGTTGCATGGCAGTCCCGACACTTGGGTCCTGTGGTCTCCGGATGCTTGCTCCATAGCGGCTGGATGTGGTGAGTTTGGTGTATTTGATGAGAGTGGTTAAGATTGGGGTGGTGTGAGGCTTATAAGCACTTCATGAGGTTGGCTAATTCCTCATTACATGCCTCCCGATGAGGTATGTCTCACCCATATATGGCGCGGGGCCTAGCTATTGGTTGGTTTGCATATAGGATATATCTGTGGTATGCAAATTTAAGGGACCTTGGCCGAGGTACGGATGATCATAGGATGATCTGAATATTGTAGTATGAATAGGGGGGTAATGGCTGTGGCACTGAGAGTAGTGAGCTTACCAGGGGTGCACTTGTTCCTGTTGTGCTAACACAGCAGGGAACCGTGCTGAATTATTTGATTAAGTGTCTCACCAAACATTCCAGTACTGATGGTAAACAGAGGCATAAACACGGATCAGGATGTCTAGGTGCTGCCCTCCTATGATAGGCGGTCATTTGGTAATACCTTAGGGTATAGAGGAGCCCTGAGCTTGTAACAAACCGGCGCATGCGTGATCCTGATATTAGGATCCACGAACCGAGAGTACGCTGTGACCTTGGGTAATTTATGTGGCATGCCAACCTTAATCAATCATTTATGACTGTCTGAGTTTCAAGCTCTAAATAAAATTCTTGACAATGTCCCATCAGTAGAAATAAGCCAGAAAGCTTTTGGGGTTTGTGTAAAAATTTTGAAAGTTATAGGGAATTTGTATATGATTTTGATGATAAAAAAGAAATATAATGAAAAGAAAAAAAATTAATTTGTGAGGGGAAAAACATCATTGCACGAAGCAACATGTGACCAAAACTGTCACTGGGTGGGGACAAAAGGTAGAGAGGTATGTGTGTGAGTGTGGGGGGTGGGGGGGTGGGGATTGAAAAGGAAGAATTTTGTGTATTCTGAAAATCTATTTCTTTTTCTTGGACTTTTTCTTTGCCTTCTTTATTGGGGAAGGGGCAAAGGTGACAATTCCTTTCTTTGCAGGTCGTCCTCTTTTCTTTTTGACTGCGGGGGATTCTGGTTCACCAGTGTGGGTGAAATCTAGATCAGGGTCATACAAGGAACTAACTGGCCCAGACTGCAGTCTTTTGATTACAGCCTTGGCGCTAGCCTTGGTGATTGGTCTCCTTAACCTAGATACATGTATTGATTTCTTCAATACTTTACCATCCTGTAGCCTTTTTAATTTTGCAGTTACTGGTGAAGTCATTTTCATGATGATGTATGGTCCACTGTAGGTGGGCTGCAGCTTCTTGCTCGTTTGCTTGACCAGCAGGTTAGGTATGTGTAAATACACAAGCTGACCTGTGTCGTAGGTGCATGGAGAAGCAGTGGCGTCATATCTGGCTTTCATCTTTTTATGGTATTTAACCATGCTCTCAGCTGCCTTAAGCTGGATGTTATCCCTTAAACTGAGTAAGGCGGTAACCAATTTTTCCTTGTCTTTGATCTCTTCAGTTTGTTGGACCAAGGAGAGGGAGGACTCAGTTGGGAGATGTGTTTGCCTTCCAAATACTAAAAGATTGGGTGAGTATCCTAACACACTGCATACAGTGTTGTTTATGCTGAATGCTATAGCCTGTAGGAAGGTTGACCAATGTTTTTGTGATTTGGAGACAAAGGCTCTGAGTGAAGATTCTATTGTCTGATGTTGAGGCTCACATAGACCTTGTGATTTTGACCAATGTGCACTTCCTGTCACGTGTTTGATGCCAAATTATTCACAAAAAGATGTGAAGTATTTGGACACATACTGTTGTGCATTATCTGTGTTCAGGACTGATGGGGTCCCAAAAACACAAATAACCCTTTGGAAAAATCCTAGCGCTACTTCAGCGCTGGTGTTATCCTTTGTGGACCAAACAGTGATGTGCCTGGTAGCATGGTCTGTGACAACATGGATAAATGAGGATCCATCCACAGCAGGTGTGAAAGGACCGATGGTATCCATGGTGAGGTGGGTGTAGGCTGTTAAAACAGGGTCCCTCAGGGTCATTGGGGTTCTCAAGTGTTTTGGTCTTTTCTTTGTTGTGAGACATGTATGGCAAGTGCCACAGTAGTCAAAAACTTGTTTGAACATGGAACGCCAATAATACCTGGATCTGATTGCTGCATATGTTTTAGTGGGACCAAGGTGTCCTCCTAGTGGCGAGCACTGTGTGGCCTCAATTAGTGACTCCGCCCATTTTTCTGGCATCACTATTTGTAGTGTAGGCTCTAAACTGTCTCCATAGGTTGATTTGGTGATCCTAAATAAAACCCACCTAGAACTATGTCCAGCATAGTTCTAGGTGGGTTCCCACACCTAGCTCCTGACCTGCTGCTTTAGAGGAATAATGTAATAATGAATAACTTTACCCTCTGGTGGAAGTCTTGAGGAAGATACCCTCTGGCCACTAATGATAGAAACCAATGCCTGTCTAGCATAGTTTCACCATAGTGCAGTGGTATAGCAGGTAGCAGGAGATGACTGGAGATGTTACCCCCATGGGCGCCGCTGTGTCCCCCATTGTCTTGGTCGGTTCTGTAACTTCAAACCCCCATATCTCGGAAGTTTACGCCGTTACAACCGCCATTTTGCGCATGCGCGGAGTTGAATATGCCAAGTTTAAACTGCCTGCTTGATAGGCGCGTAACTTACGCTGGTTTGTCTGTAGTGCACTCGGAGGTTGATTCAGTCTCCCTGGCGTAACTTCCTTAATAATGGGAGTTATGCCTTGATCGTGGGCTTATTTTGACCGTCTAATTATGGGCTTTCCATAACTGCCTTGATATTTGACCTAGCTTGCTCAGGAGCGACGCTAGAGCGACCGGACGGTTATGGCGTCGTGCTTTTGTAACCCATTGTTCAGTTATTAGAGTGCTCAGACACTCATGACGGCGTCAGCGGTGCTCAGGCACCCGTGACGGCCGGTTGCATTCACTTACAACTTATTAGTTTGTGCACTGAACCATGAGGTCGCACACTGAGACCCTCATTTTTATTATATTGTGCAGTGAACCATTAGGTCGGAGCCTTTGATGTCATAAAGTGTGTTGTAACTGACCTGGCTGGTGTGCAGTGGGGCATGAACGCTCTTATACAAAGTTTGAGCGCTCTTATAGCTCTTAGAACCAACCTATGTATTAATTTCATAGATATTCTTTGATTAATACAATAATATGTTAGAATTTATGGAATAATAAAATGGTATATCATAAGTGTCTCCCTAGATGGGGTCAGGGAGTGGTGTTTACATAGCTGGCTTATCGCTCGCTCAGCCACGGGTAGCACTTTGTGTGATAGCTTAGCCCTTCTGGTGTTAGCTAATTTCACTGATACTCTGGGTGACCTGGATTTGGTGGCCTTGACCTTAGGGGGGTGGGTCTGTTTACTTCTGGTTGATTTGCTGGGCTGAGGGGGTGTGGCCGGGTCTGGTAACTTGGCTTTAGATCGAGTTAAAATGCACAGCTCGGGCTCAACTTGAATGGAGCTGAGTTTTTCTCTCTCAGAGCTACCTTTCTTGGCAATCACACCCTTTGGCTTCTTTGAGGTGCTACCCCAAATCTGTCCTTCTTTTAGTATGGACCTAGGTGGTCCCATGAGCACTGGATTTTTGGGAACTGGGTCATTTGATTTGAAGACTTTGGTCATGGTAATGTCAGAGAATTTAACTGATTTAGGAGGGAGTATTATTTTACCTTTAGACCTGATGGGAATTGGGTCATCAGAGCCGGGCAAGTATTTCCTTCTGGAAAGAAAATCTGCCACAATATTGGCTCTGCCTTGCAGGTATATAACTTCAAAATCATAGGACATGACTGTGTCAACCCACCTGGCTAACCTTCCATTGGTTATATTTTCCTTTTTATTGAAAATGGAAACCAGGGCGGTGTGATCCGAGTATACTTTGAAGTAAGTTCCATCCACATAATGGTGGAACTTTTTGACTGCAAAAACTATTCCCAACAGTTCTTTATCAGTTATCCCATACCTAGATTCTTGAGGTGTCAAACCTCTCCCTGCCAATTCAATTGGTCTATAGAAACCATAGTCATCTACCTGAGTGATTACAGCTCCTAGGCTGTAGTTGCTAGAGTCAGTAAAAATGACAAAAGGTCTGTTATAGTCCGGGAATTTTAGCACAGCTTCAGTACAGATTGCAGCTTTAATTTTCTCAAAGGCTCTCTGACATTCAGTGGTCCATTTAAAGGTGCTTTTTGTCGCCTCATAAAGGGGCTTCATGACATGAGCAAAACCTCTGATGAACCTCTTGTAAAACTGCGCCATACCATTGAAACATCTAAGATCATGGATGTTTTTAGGTGGGGGGAAAGTTTTGACAGGTCCTATTTTGTCCACGGATGGGGACAATCCATGCTGGTCTACATTGAAACCCAAAAATTCCATTTTGGTAGTCCCAAATTCGCATTTTTCTGATTTCAGTTTGATATTTCCCTTGATAAAAAGTTTCAAAACCTTGTCTAGATCTTGTAAGTGCCTTTCCCACGTGGGGCTGTAAATGGCTACATCGTCCACATATGCTACAGCATTTTTATACTTGCATTTCATGAGGAGTTGTTCCATTACATTCATGAAGGATAGGCCTGAGGTTTTGAGTCCCATAGGGAGAACTTTGGCCATGTATCTCGTGCCATTGGCAGAGAAGGTGGTAAGTGGCCTAGATTCTTCTGCTAGGGGAATCTGGTGATAGGCGCTGTAGACGTCCAATTTAGAAAAATATTTGGCGCCTGTCCTGCCTATCTGCTGCATGAGGTCGTCAGCTCTGGGGAATGAGTAGGAAAAGGTTTTTAAATTCTCATTTACCCATCTGTAGTCAACTACAATCCTCCAACCAGAGGCTACTGACCTGTCACCTTGTGGTTTTGGCACTAAAAAGGCAGGTGAGTTCCACTCACAGGGTTTGGTACACTCTTCTATTACCCCTTGTTCTAAATGTTTCTTTAGAAGTTCCCTTTGAAAAATTTCTTTGTGAGGGGACATTCTATAGGACGGTCTGTTGCAAGGTTTGAAGTCTGGCTTTAATTCCAATTTGACTTCATTTTCTACATTGAGACCTATAGCGCTTTCATTTAGGACAAAAGCCTTCCTGTTGGCCTCAACAATGTTTTTAATCTGTTGTCTTTGAGTTTCAGAGAGCTTGTTACAGATTTTATACTTCAAAGGTTCATCTCCTTTGGGGAGTTGGTCCATGGGGTCCTCTCCACAATTAATGGGAAATAAATCCTTTTCTGTTGTTACACTGTTGAGTGAGTGGACGTATTGAGTGTGCCAATGGGTACAGCCTTTTTGATGTTAAAAAGCCTAAATTCACCAAGGTTCATGTGCCTTTTTATCTTGATGGAAAAATCATTTGGGTTAGCTACTGTTACTGGTACTATTTTAAGGTCAGACCTAGGTTTAACTATGGCATGCTTAATAAGTACCGGTAGAGTAGAACCTGAGTTCTCAGTCAATCCAGTTTTTCCCACAATGTTGCTATTCCCTAGCACAACAGCATTGAAAGTGGCTTCAGTGTTTGGTGGAATATCAACATTTTTGTTTGCCCTGATGTAATTGGGTGATGGGGGAGTGGGTCCAAAGGAAATTTTTGCCTTATATTTGGTCATGAAATTTACTCCTAAAATTAGGGGATGGTTCAGTTCAGGTACCACATGGAATCTGGATCTGAATTCATGGCCACCAATGAGGAATGTTACGGTTATGGAGTGATTTACTTGGATGGGGGTTTTATCAGCTAATAAAACTGTCAGTCGCGCGTGTCTACCATGTCTAAAATTTGGTGTGTTTGCGATTCTGTCAGCCATTTTTTGGCTAATAAAAGAGAGTGAGGCGCCAGAATCAACAAGAGCTCTATACAAGTGGTTATTTATGTCTACAGAAACTGCACCTACTGGGCAGTCTGTCTTCTTTCAGCCAATTTTTGTTGTTATTTGGCTGCCCAGCAACTGGTATGAAGACAAAACTCTTGTTGCTCTCAGAGGATCTTGATCTTTGTTCTGATCTGTCACCTGACCTGTCTCTTCCTGGGGACTTATAGTCAGATCTATTTTTGGAGTTGGATCTGTAGTCCTTGGGATTGGACCTGTCTGAAGACTTGGACCTTCCTCTGTAGCTGTTTTTGAATTTATTTTCATACTGCTTGCTGTAATTACTACTGGGCAGTCTGTCTTCTTTCTTGTGGTCGCGCTGATATTTATCCTTTCTGGATCTGTTGTCGTCCTTGTTGTAGCCTACTGCACATAACTCTGCTGAGCTGTTCTGAGCAATTTTTATTGCCTCAAGGTTCAATTCCTGATTTATGGCTAACTGCTCAGCTTCCAGCAAGGTCTTGGGAGATTTAGCTACGACAACATTCTTCAGCTCGGGTCTGAGGCCATTTACAAGGTAGTCCACCTGTGAAGCCTCATCCAGGCTGCTGTTGGACAGCAACATGGTCATGTCTGCAAGGTAGTCCTCAGTGGTTTCATTTGGCTTCTGTTTTCTGGCTCTGTACCCTTTGAGGATGGTACTGAGGTCGGGGTTGCCAAATCTTGCCAAGAAAGCCTCGTAGACTGCCTCCTTGTTCTGCATGATTGGCTTGTCCATTATATTGCTGAAGGACCACTGGGCTGCCCTCCCTTTGAGAAAGGTGTACAGGCATGTTGCATGTAGGTCACGTCTCTTGGCATGCACATTTCTTATGAAAAATTTGAATTCAGTCAGAAATTTTGCTGCAGACCTGTAGGGCGTCGGTTTGTCAAAGGGTTCAGGCTTGTTGAATGAACCTAACTGGGCAGATGTGAGCTTGTCGCCGTCTAATCCACTAGGGGAAAGTCTGGTGTACTCAGCACCATGATATCCTCCCTGGTGCACTACCGGTGTGGAGTGTGCTATGTGGGAATACCTAGGGGGATATGGTAGCTCGGAGTGGTTGTCTGCCTGTCCCTGGGGACTGTAAACACCATTAACCACATGGCCACAATGTTGGTTTGGATTAGGCGCTGTGTTATATGATGCTGTCGCCCCCTGGTAGGTGTTTGGTGCACTAGCTGCGGGAGACATGTAGTGCATGTAGGGTGTAGTGCATGGGAGGTGGAAGGGGCGGCGGCTGTGTTCTGGTTACTGCTGTCCATGAAGGCATGTGGTGGGCTCGGTATTGTTCCTGTCATGTCATTATGGCTGGGGCTGTAGCTAGGTGCCGTGGGGTAGGGAGGGGTGGACTGCATGGGTCCTGAATCACCCTGGGTGCTAGTGGCAGTTTGGTTGGAGCTGGTGGCATTGGCATTGGTAGACTGACTTCCATATTGCCTTGTTCTGCCTGCTTGATGTTGTGAGCGGTGTTACTCTCCATATGCTCCTTCCAGCGTTCCATGTCATCCAACCTGAGGTGTACCCTAGCCAATTGACCTGAGTGTTCCTGTCCATGATGTTTAATTTCAGTGGATAGGGCGCTCACGTGTTTGGCTAGCAGCTCAGAGAAAGATTCACTGACAGCATTAGTACAGTCCCTGACAAGACTTCTCCTCATATCTTCATGGTCATACTGAGGGGGCTGACCTCGGGACATTGCTATAACGGGTCGGTGGGGAAAGGTTATTTCAGTATCTTCCCTAGGTAAACTGATAAGGTGAGGTGAGTTGTAAGGCGGTCTATTGCCTCTATTGAGTAGTGGAGTTGTAGCTACGAGGTGAGATCTGCTTGTAGCTCCGTCTACACTTCTCAGTAGTCTGTAACCAGTGGGGGTCCGTCTTCTAAGAGGTGAACTTGATTGGGCCCTCCTTCTAAATCTAGAGCCTTGTCTGGATGGTGAGTCCACTGACCTGGTCCTAAGTGGCTGTGTGGGTGTGTACACAGGTGGGGGGTACAGGTCCTCCTCTTCAGAAATGGATTGGTATTGGTTAGGCTGGGTAACAGTAGGGTCAAGCCACTCATCCAATAGCCTGTTGATGTTGAGTGAGAAATTTGGATTGTCTCCTACCTGGTGTCCAGAGTTGTTATTGGAAACCCTGCCTATACCGTTTTCGTAGGCTGCTCTCCACCTAGAAACTGCTGATCCAATTCTGTCTCTCCAGTAATCAGCGTCTAGGGAAGTGTCAGAGTCTGTGTCCACAACCACTGGCTCTTCACAAACCAAGGGTTTATGTGATGTCACACCTGAGTTGGTCGGGTCTGTAGATACAGACGCACTAGGTGTGGTGGGTTGTGGAGGGGTGATATCCTGGAGGGTGGCTTGAAGCTCTGGTGGTCTGTCCTCCAGGTGTGGGTCGAGGTACAAGTGGTTCTGTGTGTTGTCCACTGGTACTTCAGAGGCTGGGCTAGTTATACCAGAAAGTCTTAGTGGCGGTGAATTTACTTGTGAGTAACCAGGTAGGGTGAGGTCTAATCCTGGTGCAGGTAGTGATACTGGTGTACTTGTGTGTGCTCCAGTATTGTGGTCCACTATCGTAGAGGAAAATTGTTCAATGCTGGTACTCACAGGTTGTAATACGTGGGCCTGTAGTGCTATAGGTACAACTGGATCCAATGTCAATGCGTCTGGAGATGAAGTTTGCCTCTGGAAGTGATGTGTAGTAGCACTTGTGGGGTGGTTGGGCGCGTCTAGCCCAGGTGATGTAAAGGTGCGTTGTTCTGAAGCTGGCTCCTTGGGTGATGTCTCACTATTGCTCATGTTTAATGAGAGGTTGGTAGTGGGATATTGTTGGAGGGTTCATCCATGAGTGTTTCATAAAGATGGTAACAATGATAACACTCGCCAATATCCAAGCTCTGCCTCTGATCCTATAGCTCAACCTGTCATAGGTTCTAGGTATAGGTGTAAGGTGTAAGTTGGGAGAGATGATTGGGAGCTGCTCAAGCTGCCTTTTATATTAAGGGCTTGAGCAGCTCACAGTATTGTGAAATATTCTATACACGTGGTTCAATAAAATAGAGACACGTGTCATAGAGAGAGATTGCCACCTGTGGGTAAATCATGTTAATGAGAATTGAGAGGAGATTGTGAAATATCCTCTCATTCCAAATATGGCACCACAGGTGAATCGCACTTCCTCCAGCGGGGCTGTGTGGGTGTAGATATGATTGGAATGTTATTACATCCGTATACCTTATGTCACAGAGTCTCATGGAGGAAGTAGGGTTCGTGATAACTTATGGATCCTGGTTCCTGTTAGGGACACAGGAGATTATTGAGTGTGGATCGTGAGCAGAGCTTAGGCTTTATATGGCGAAGAAATTAGTAAATATGAAAAATATTAATAATACCCAGAATGGTCCATTGACAAAGGAATGAGCCCTCTTAGTTTGGTGAATATATCTTGCATTGTCCCAGAGATATCATAAGAAAAGCATAGGCATGGTCACATCTATGACCGTGGTCACAACTACGACCATGGACATGTCTACAGTTTTCTTTCGAGGTGCTTGATACTTGGCTGTCCTTGTTATGTGTGACTGATATCTTATTAGGAAAGGAACATTGAAGGTTAATGAGATTTTTCCATCTTAATGCAACTATGAGCTACTGCATTAAATACAAATGCATGGTCACATCTACAACCGTGGTCACATCCGCTGTTATTTCGAATATAGACACCTTGGAAGCAGGGACAGGTCAGAAGCAGACATCTCGGAAGCAGGCATTGGGACATCTCGGAAGCAGGGACAGTTTGGGTGCAAAGAGAACCATGATAATATTCCTCTCTTCTTATAGAAAAAAACAACAACCCTAGTGATACTGTGCCTATGCCGTAGAATCATGTATGGCAAAAAAATGTTTTTAATTAAAGAAAATAATTATTTCTTAGAGTTGTTTTCTTCCGAGATGTCTGCTTCCGCGATGACTTGCTTACAAGCTGTCTGCTTCCTACCTGTCCCTGCTTTCGAGGTGTCCAGTTACAGTTATTTCTACGACCGTTTTTTCAAGTGTAGTGCATCACTGGCATGTCTCAAGGCTCACATACATGCATGTATTTCATTCAGCACAAATAATAGAGAACCACCATGCAGTTTTTGAACTGTTACTGATCCTCTAAAATAACTCGTGATTGTTTAACAGCCACATATCAAAAATAAGTTTTAGAAGAATACCCTACAGAAAGTAAAAAAAAGTTGTTTCTAAAGCAATATTGGGATTTTAGGGGCAGTGGCCATTAAATGCGCCATATTCACCTGGAACTTTTTATTTGCAAAAAAAAAAGTTATGTGCAATAAAAGAATAGGATTACTTGGTCAGAAAGCATTTTCTGTAAAATTCTCTGTAAAATTTACGGAATTTTTTAACAGTGTACATGTGTTCAATCAATATCGAATATTAAATGTGTTTTATTGTGCATACCTAATCACTTGCTCATTTATTCCAGACACTGGCCTTACTACACCTCTCATTAACATTTGAAAAATGTTAAAGCACTTGATTAATCACTGGACCTTACAAAGTCATCCCATGACAATTATGATTGGGCATTTCTATACATTATGGTCTTGGGATCCCTCACTCTACTGCCATTACAGCCCTGCATCTTGTGGACACTAATGATTGCACTGCTGCGACTGTCTTAAGGTGACCGCAGATGGGCCAGACTCGATCGGTATCTAAGGAGTGTGGTCCTGATCCGATCGGGAGTATCAAACATGTTTGATATTGTTCGACTTAATCGGACGCCCACCCAGACGCTCCCGATCGTCAGGATCGGCCGACCCAGTCGGGCCCGTCTGTGGTCAGCTTTACCAAACCCTATGCACTACATAATTGCAGATAGTACAGTTATTGTGGCAATATGACCTATTACCACCTGCTCTAGTTCTAAGGATTTAAAGACTGTGTGCAGTCAAGAAATGTTCTTATGATTCAAAACAAGACAGAAATCTACTATGTACACACAGTAAAGATTTACTGTTAAAACTACAAAGGAAACTCATAAAACTGAAGAGTGAACCACCATTATCATATTGCAGTGAGCAGGTGTAGTTTTTACAAGAACCCCAGCTCACATTACGGTGGTACAAGAAATCTTTGTGAAAAATAAAAACGGATCTCTGGCAACTTTGGAACAAGGATTGTGCCATTATTTTGACATTTCTTCCACCGGCACGTCAGTATGGTGGTGCTGCTGTGTGGTCCCATAGTTGGCCATGTGACCTCCACCACAGCCTGTGTACTGTTAGAGGTGGATGAAGACTCTGAAGGCCTGGCCTGTATCCTGCAGGAAAATAGCGGCACCAAACAGCACCCCACCGGGCAAGACTCAGTCAGCTATTGTGTCAAGAAGGACATTGCAGCTTGCCAGCCACGCATCTACAAGTTTGATACCCTCCAACCTAACCTCCGCTATGACATCATGGTGCCTAAGGTGAACAAGAACAAGGCATTGGGTGAGGTCAGAACAATGCCGGCCGACATGAAGTCCTGTAACTTCGCTGTAGTGAGCTGTGATAAGCGGTGGTACAAACCCGCAAAAACCGACATGTGGGAGACCATGTGGCAACGGATACAATCTAAGAAGGATGAAATCCATGTACTACTGCATACAGGTGATAATGTCTACATTGATGGTGATGTCTCCAAGAACCTGAGTAACGAAGAGCTTGCAGAGGATGATGAGGGGGTATTTGATGGAGACAACACCCACCAGGCGATACCATATGTGCGAGCGAGGAAGATCCTTTATAACACACCAAAGGAGGAATGGTCAAATAAGAAAGGTGAGATCCTTGAGATATACCGCCGGGAGTACAGGACCACCTTTGGACGTAAGTATGTGGCGCTCGTCCTTGCACATGTTTCCAACCTGATGATTCTGGATGATCATGACATCAGGGATGACTTTGGAAGCATACCACAAGACGCGGACCCCAAATCTGCCGAGTACTTCCTCGGACACCTCGCTTTGCAGGTGTATCATGAGTACCAGCGGGCTCTGTGGGACCCTGATATAGTAGATAAAGGACCTGAGGACCTCACTAGTGAATTTATCAGCATTGACTATGGTCCGATAGGGGTAATGATGATGGACTCCAGAATGGTCTGGTCCTTGTACAAATCTAAACGTGCTACAAATGATGAGAGCTACTTTGGTGAGGCGCAGATGAATGAGGTAAAAAAAAGGTTTAGTGAGAGGAATGATGTTATGATGTGGATTATGGTGTGTCCACTCCCTCTTCTGTTCCTCAAGAAGAAGCTTAACAAGATGGCAGCTAGTGCCAGCGAGCGTGCCGATGACTTGATGCATTTTATCAATGTCAAGCACCAAAGGGACCTGGAAAGTATACTTCAGCTTATCCAGGAATGGCGCAAGGTGAATTTAAATCGCAAATTGCTGGTATTCAGTGGAGACGTCCACATTGCCGGTTTTACCGATGTGTACCATCATCCACCAAAAGGTGGGGCGAAGCAGTTGGTCTGTCATCAGATTACATCTAGCGCCATTAACAACGAGAGGCCAGGTATGGCCGCCATGGCTGGTATTCGGATGCTGCTGCATTTCAGCGAGTCCTATGGAGACTACACCTACAAGCACTATGACTGGATTAACAAGTGTAACTATGCTTTGCTGAATGTGGAACAATTCACACCCAAAGTGGTGTATACTCTCAAATTAGTACATGAAGACGGAATCATTGTGAAGCGCTCGGTTGATGAAGAATGGGACAAGAACAGTACAGAGAGTTGTGTATGTCGGCTACTCTGAACATAAGGTTTAGTGTTAATCCCAGTGAAAACCAATTGCAATAATCACTCCCACCTATAAGCCACACCAATCTGCTGGCTTTTATTTCATGCAAATTACAACTTCCCATAGAGATAGCATTGGAGGGCTGTACACCACAACTCCAGTGGTATAACATGTCTCCATCCACACTGCTGGTCATGTGATCTATATAGATGCTAAATCATGAGAATTTAAGCTATTTTAAATCAGAATGACATAAAATAAATACAGAACTAATCTCCCAGGAATACATTATAGCCTACCCACCCCTTGGGGGGCGGTCTCCTCCTTGGGCTTCACCCTCAGGGTGGAACGGCCACAATGTATGCCATGGTCATGGGCGTGTACTAGTTCAATACCAAGTTGAGGCTGTGTATGTGTTATCCATATACTAAGAGAGGGTTGGCCACTCAAGGACATTTGCTGCCCTCTGGCAGATACCCTTTGAACTATTACCTATACACATAGCCATGGAAGACAGAGGTGAGAGGGGACTTTGGCAAAGTCCCCCCTCACCTCTGTCACCAATGGCTATGCATAGGAATAGAGCTGCCAGAGGGCAGCATCAGCCCTAGAGTGTCACACCCTCTCCTTAGTATATAGATAACAACTACACAGACTCAACTTGGTAACTAGTACACGCCCATGGCCATGGTTGTTTAGTTCTGTGTATACATCCCACAGGTTAAGGCATTATTTGTTCTCATAACTTACTGCATCATCGTCAAAAAGATTTGGAGGGATGACTACCCCAGCTCTGCTACAAGACAGGCGCTTATTCAATATCTATTCTTGATGCTTCAGAGCCATTTCGACCCCCTAGCTACAACATCCTTGTATCCCCAGCACTTATTTGAGACAGGTGCTTTTGCAAACCGTGGCTTGGCCACTCTGTAATGGCATGATCAGACTAATACCAAAGCTCCGACACTGGTGGCAGTGAAACAATCTGTCCCTGTAATCCTTTGTTGTACTTGTGTTTATTTACATTTTGTATGTCCTATTTATAAAATAGGCATTTATTGTAACTGCACATGGCGATTTTCTGTTACAATATTAAGACAGGATATACAAGATTGGATACATTTGTTTTCTGGAATAGATATAAAAACAGTTTCACAAAGAGCATATTGGCATCATGTTGGTATGTCGGTAATTCCTGCAAATTACTATATAGCATATCCAATGGTGTTTCTATGGGTTTACAAAACTTGTGTTTGTGTATGATTACAAGAAATCTCTAGTACAATATTTGGCATTGACCTGATAAGCAGAAAGAGTACCCCAATGCACTCTATGATGTAAACAATGAAAATTGAGCAAAGGAAAATGTCCAGCCAGTAATGCTGCCCCTACTGTGCCCCTAGAGGAGCCCTGGCATATGTTGTGTGGAGCCTGCTCTCTATAAAATAACTATTGAACCTACCAGGTCTCCCTATAAAACTGAACAGTGAACCTGTAATGTGTAGTTGGAGACCGTCCGAGTAAACTGTGTGACGGCTCGTTTTCTACCAACCGGATCACATTGCAGTGCAGTAGTTTCCGCAATGAAGATGGCAGTATGGTGGTACGAGGAATCTCCATGAAAATAACAACTGATCTCTAGCAACTTTGGGACATCTCATTTTACAGTGTGTGTCGAGTAAGGTAGCATAGAGGTTACACACATTTTACCAGACCTTTAATCAGCCAAAAATACACAGGAAAGCTTTGATAAATTATCAACGACGATTTAAAGGTAACTTCATCACCTAGATGTATCGCCCCCTCCATTTTACACATACAATATTTGGTCATCAAATCGGAAAATACAAGTCAGTATTACAATAATAATCTAGTGGTTGTCATTAAATTTCTTTAGAGAAATATGAGGTCAGTGAGTGAATTATCAAAAAAGGAGAACCCAACATTTTTGAGAACTTTTATTACCAGTTCTGTGAATTGCCCATGATTTATTGATATTCCATTTTCTTGTTGCTCTGCAATGTTGATGAGGTATTGATTTATAAGATATACTAGTTTGAGACTAATAAACTGGTAACAATTATGTTTTATTTTATGTATCCTTTATTTGAATTTATGAATAATTTTCTTCCATATAAAAACACTGATATATGGACATACCCTGCTTATAAGGCATTGCTTATAGACCATGTCAGAGGCCTGCTGCAGCTTATGATATACTCTGGTGCCCTAAACCCTCAGGGAACCATCGTACAGGAAGCAGCAAGGCATAGTGGGAGTAGACTATATTTTACTCCCACTATGCCTCACTCCTCAGTAGGCAGGACCTGGAAATACTACTCACTCTTCAAGCATAGGTTGCCTTTTTCTCTAGTCTGAAACATATGCTTGAAGAGTGTCAAGTTCAGGGTCAATCTGGTGGTCACTAGTGCCATCATATGGCACTAGTGTACGAGTGTACGAGTGTACTTATAACAGCGCTCTGAACTCAGGGTGTGGCTTATATGTGTCTTTCCTTTCCACTATAGAACAGTTCTAAATTCTTAAGTCTCTTTATATTTTTTTAGAGCTGGGGATGCAGCTTATGTGCATGGTGTCACCCCCCTAAAGGCCTTATTCCACTTCAGTCAAGCTTGCAAAAAGTCACAAAAAGTTGAATGAAACTAAAAAAGTGGAATCCTCACTTTTCCAGTCAGCTGTCTCAAACTTTGAAGACTTTTCCTTTTTTCATGATTCCATTTAGACCTTTTCAGTCAAAGTTGAATGAAAAGTCAAACTTTTCTAGTGACTTTTTGACTTTTTCTAAATATTACTCAATATTTAAGAAAGTCAATTTTGTAAGTCAGATTTTGTAACTTCAGGTCCAGATGACTTTTGACTTTTTCAGTCAAGTCAAACCTTTCCAGTCAACTTTTATATTGACTGACGTCCAGTGGAATCAGGTATACTGACCTTAAATCAGAGGTGGACTGACAATGAGTGAAAAGGTCTGAGAACTGACTGGAAAAGTCTGAAAATTGACTGAAAAAGTCTGAAAAGATTGACTGAAAAGTTCAACTTCACCATGGAATCAGGTATCACTTTTTCAGTCAAACTTTTTCAGTCGACTAATCTGGACTTTGACTTTTATAGTGGGGCAGATTAAGTGAGAATATGGGACAAATCGTTCAAATTGTGATACAAGTGCCAAATTCGGACTGGATACTCTCTATAGTTATTGTTTTCAGGAAAAAAACGTTAGCCACTCAAAAAGTGACCCATGATGACCTTGAGCAGGGTTCAAAGGTCAAAGGCTCTGCTGTATAACAAGGTCTTGATATCCACAAAACATTTATTTGCGTTGAACATTGAGATATTGTCCTTAATATCTCTCGGGTGGATAAACAGGGAGATCTCCGAAATGGCGAATCCGGTACTCTTTCCTGGGAATAAAAAATTTACAAACTTGAACTATGATATTGAGGGGAAAACTTTGAAAATAAATCCAGTGACCTTTGACCCTAGCTCACATTTCAGTTGGCTTACAGTTTTTCTTGAAACAAACTTATAGAGTGCTTTCAGATTGTAGTTGGTGCTTCCAGCCCATCACCCTTTTTCACCATGATTCCAATTGTGCTGGACTATCAATAATTTACTTACAAGGAACCTAGAAAAAGAAGTCAGTCAATGTTCTTTGATTGAGAATAGGTATTATCATGTTTGTGAGACAGTAAAACATGCTTTCATTCATTGTTTTTTCATGGTATTTGACATCGAAATGACCTTGACCTTGGGTTAAGGCCATTCATACTCAGACAGGTTATGGAGCCAATGAGGGAGCATGTCTGAACCAAATTTGATGTTGCTGGACTTCGTAGAACCAGAATAATGAGGTGAAAACTGTAAAAGTCCAGTTTTTGGTGACCTTTGGCTCCTGCTCAAGGTCATCAGGGGTCACTTTGTGAGTGGCTTA
The DNA here is from genome assembly GCA_949317995.1 of Acholoe squamosa. Taxonomy (NCBI): domain Eukaryota; kingdom Metazoa; phylum Annelida; class Polychaeta; order Phyllodocida; family Polynoidae; genus Acholoe; species Acholoe squamosa. Next base: position 2,994,491 of record OX439045.1, read on the forward strand.
GAACCTTTTTTTTTTTTTTTTTCGAAAACTCATCATATAAAGAGTATTCAGTTCAAATTTGGTGTTTCCATCATGATCTGGATAATGTTTACATACCATTTAGAATTTTCACTATGATTCCAATTATGCTGGATTATGGATGATTACTCGCAGGAATCTTGAAAAAGTAGTCAGTAAGTGTTCTTTCCCACCTTCCATTGAAGCTGATGTCTAGAGTTCACAAGAATGTATTTGGTATGCATGGAAAGAAGATGTATCAGAGCATATGAATATGTCATAAACATCTCTCAAAGACTAGGTATTATCATGTTTACGAAAGGGTGAAATGTGCTCCAATTCAGTGATTTTTCATGATATTTGACTTTGAAATGACCTTGACCTTGGGCCAAGGTCATTCATATTCAGCCAGGTTATGGGGCCAATGGAGGGGCATGTGTGGACCAAGTTTGAAGTTTCTGCCCTTCATAGAACCAGAATAATGAGGAAAAGACTGTAAAAATCAGGTTTTTGGTGACCTTTGACCCCTGCTCAAGGTCATCACGGCTCACTTTTTGAGTGGCTAACATTTTTTCCTAAAAACACTAACTATAGAGAGTATCCAGTCCGAATTTGGTGCCTGTATCACTATTTGAAGGATTTGGCCACTAATCTGCTCCACTATTACTGACTGAAATGGAATAAGG